>CM059044.1:1440000-1812500 GCA_030279155.1 Forsythia viridissima | reverse complement strand
TATCGGTGTTCTAGCCACGCCAGTATCATCATTATTGAATTTTTCCAAAATTTTGTCCACATAATGTGACTGACTTAGAACGAGTCCATCTGATGTTCTTGAAATTTTAACTCCAAGAATCACATCAGCTAAACCCATATCCTTCATGTCGAATTTTGAATTCAACATATTTTTAGTAGATTTAATCATCTTATCGTTGCTACCAACGATGAGCATGTCGTCAACATAAAGACATAAAATGACATAACCATGTTCCGTGTCTTTGATGTAAACGCATTTGTCACATTCATTGATCTTAAATCCACTTTCTATCATGGCATTGTCAAATTTTTCATGCCACTGTTTTGGTGCTTGTTTTAAGCCATATAATGACTTCACCAATTTACACACCTTGTTTTCTTGTCCTGGTGCAGAAAACCCCTCAGGTTGTTCCATGTAAATTTCTTCTTCTAAATCTCCATTTAGAAAGGCAGTTTTGACATCCATTTGATGTACTTCGAGATTGTGCAAAGCTGCAATCGCTAATATCATCCGAATGGAAGTTATTCTCGTTACCGGAGAATAATTGTCAAAGTAGTCAAGGCCTTCTCGTTGCTTGTAACCTTTAATTACAAGTCTGGCCTTGTACTTATCAATAGTTCCATCTGCTTTCATTTTTCTTTTGAAAATCCATTTGTAGCCTAGTGGTTTGCTTCCCTGAGGAAGATCCACCAGCTCCCATGTGTGGTTTTGCAAAATGGAATCTATTTCATTTTTAATGGCCTCTTTCCATTGAGGTTCTTCTGAAGAGTTTACAGCTTCTTTGAAGCTTTGAGGTTCAGTTTCTAACATATAAGTCAGAAAATCAGGACCATAAGATTTTTCTGTCCTTTCTCGTTTGCTTCGTCTTGGTTCAATCTCAACTTCCTCTTCTACTTCTTGGTCCTGACTATTCTCAATCATAGTCTCATATATTCGTTTAGAAGAACTCGCTTCTTCTTTGGATTTGTATGGAAATACATGTTCAAAGAATGATGCATTTCTTGATTCCATTATCGTATTTTTGTGTATATCAGAAATTTTTGAATCATATACAAGAAATCGATAAGCACTGCTGTTATGTGCATATCCGATAAATATGCAATCAACAGTTTTTGGTCCTATTTTCACCTTCTTTGGTGTAGGTACCGCCACTTTGGCAAGACACCCCCACACTCGTAAGTATTTGTAGGAAGGCTTTCTTCCTTTCAATAACTCGTAGGGGCTCTTATCTTCTTTCTTTCGGGGCACCTTATTTAAAAGGTAATTAGCTGATAACACAGCTTCTCCCCACATGTTCTGAGGTAATCCAGAACTTAACAACATTGCATTCATCATTTCTTTCAATGTTCTATTTTTCCGTTCAGCAACACCATTTTGTTGAGGTGAATAAGGTGCTGTTGTTTCATGTTTAATTCCGTGTTGTGCACAGAATTCAGCAAATGGTGATTCATATTCACCACCTCTATCACTTCTCAACACTTTGATCTTCTTGTTGAGTTGGTTTTCAATTTCATTCTTATAGAGAACAAATTTCTCTATAGCTTCATCTTTACTTTTAAGCAAATACACAAAACAATATTTTGTGCTATCGTCAATAAAAGTAATAAAATATTTGTTACCTCCCCTTATTTGTATAGATTTTAAATCACATACATCAGTGTGAATTAAATCAAGTGGTTCAGTTTTCCTTTGAACAGATTGAAATGATGACCTTGTCAATTTTGCCTCAACACAAGTTTCACACTTATGTTTATTATCAATTTGGAATGTAGGTATGCAATTCAAGTTAATTAGTCTACGCAAAGTATCGTAATTAACATGTCCTAGTCTACCATGCCACGAATTGGAAGACTCAAGCAAGTAAACGGAAGAGTTTTTCATTTTATTCATTTTTGGCTTAATAGCCATAACATTGAGCTTAAAAAGCCCGTCACTTACATAACCCTTTCCTACAAACATTCCAGACTTAGACAAAATAACTTTGTCTGACTCAAACACTATACGAAATCCATGTTTGTTCAACAGCGAGCCAGACACCAAATTCTTGCGAATTTCTGGTATATAGAGCACATTGTTTAGAGTCAGCTCTTTCCCAGACGTCATCTTTAGAACCACCTTTCCATGGCCCTTGATTTCAGAGGTTGCTGAATTTCCCATATACAACTTTTCTCCATCTGCTTCTTCAAAACCACTAAACATCTCCTTGTCGGAGCAAACATGTCGGGTGGCACCGGTGTCTATCCACCATTCTCTCGGATTTGAACCCACCAGGTTTACTTCAGAAATGACAGCTGCAAGGTTCATGACAGATGTATCTTCAACCATGTTTGCTTCTTTTTTCTTCTTTGGCAAACGCCACTCCGTAGACTTGTTACCAATCTTGTCACAATTGAAGCATTTTCCAGAAAACTTCTGTTTAGAGATTCCACCTTTAGGTCCCAACTTGGGCCCTTTTCCACCAGATGGCCCATACTTGTTCTTGTAGGTCTTGGAGCTTTGACCATGCTCCAGAACATTGGCTTTGGCCACAACCGGATTGAACCTTCTTTCAGAACTTTTGTTGTCTTCTTCAATTCGAAGTCGCACAATTAGTTCCTCAACGTTCATTTCCTTTCGTTTGTGCTTTAGGTAGTTTTTGAAATCCTTCCATGCAGGAGGTAGTTTTTCAATTATACATGCCACTTGGAAGGATTCACTCACAACCATTCCCTCGGAATGAATTTCATGCAAGATCACTTGTAGTTCTTGTACTTGACTGATTACAGATTTGGAGTCCACCATTTTGTATTCCAAGAAGCGGCCAACAAGAAACTTCTTGGCACCGGCATCCTCGGTTTTGTACTTTTTGTCCAAAGACTCCCATAATTCCTTAGCCGTTTTTATTGCACAGTACACATTATACAATGAATCGGCCAAACCGTTCATAACATAATTTCGGCACAAGAAATCAGAATGCTTCCAAGCATCCACTGCACTGATTGCTTGAATGTCTCCTTGACCCTCTTGGAGCACTGGAGCATTCTCAGTCAAGAATCTCGCAAGATTCAAGGTTGTGAGGTAAAACAACATTTTCTGTTGCCACCTCTTGAAATTCGAACCGTTGAACTTCTCCGGCTTTTCCCCGTGATTAACCGGGACTGTCACAGTTGGACCAGTAGCCAGACTTGGCATAGCCACAGTCTTAGTTCCACTTGGGCCAACAGCTAGACTTGGCATAGCCACAGTCTGTGTTACTGGAGCCATTACTTGAGCCACATCAGAACTTGGCATAGCCACAGCCTGAGCCACATTCGGTAGATTCGACACCATTGGAGGCACATTTTCATTTTCGGATGCCACATCATTATTGGTACTTGTATTTTCCATTTCTGAAACAATCAGAATATTAGTACAACCGAAATAGAATAAATCAAAAGCAGTTTAAGAAAACTATTCTTAAAACAGTAAGGAATCTGTTTTGAAAACAGTAACTGTTTTGAAAACAGTAAGGACTCTGATTTTGAAAACAGTAAGAAAGCTGTTTTTAAAACCAGTTTTGTAAACTGTTTAACAAAAAAAAATATTGCTTTAAGATTGTTACAGAAATTTGTTAAACAGCGAAGTAAACAAAGCAGTGTCCTTAAGCAGATTTACAGTATGCTTAAGAAGTAAAATTGACAGCGATGGGAAGGCAAATAAAATCAACGCCTTGGAGCCGGGGCCTGTGTTCAACACAGTGTCCTTAAAGCAATATTCGCCCCCTCACCGAAGTAACTCGAGCGCTTGCTTCTCAGGATACAGCGGCTTAAAACTGCAGCTGAGCAGTCGAACTGAGAATGTGTCGGAACAGAATCACCAAGCGATTGTAGGCAGACAGTAAGGAGAATGCAGAGTGAATTCGTGGAGTAAGAATTGTGTGTTTTGGACTGAAGATTGTTGCTGTATATATAGGCAAGGAGGAGCCTTATGCATTCAGTACACTGCCTTTACTCCAAACGTTTTGGAGTTACAAAACGTTTTGATGTTACAGAATAAATGGATATAAGTTTTGGAGTTACGTTTTTAAATGAAAAACGTAAAATAAAATTCCAAAACGTAGCTTGTACTTTGTGGCCAAATTTTGGTTCATTCGGTCCGACATTCGTATACGCAGGTCGCGCCCGCACACAAGTTCAAGGCTCGAAGGTCAAGTCGGTCCAAGATTTGCACCCCCCCCTGCGGGCGCGTAGGCCACAAAGGATTCTCTATGCAACAAATGGTTACACTTTACAAATTGTTAACCATATATAAATTGGTCCACAATCTTGTTTTTATCCGATGTGGGACAACTATTTAAGTTTTCCACACATTTTCATATTTTATCCACTTTCCAATGTGGGATGGAATATTTATATTCCCCATAAATTCCCACTATTCTATTTGCAACCGATGTGGGATTGTAATCCCTTTTAAGGCTCCTCTTCCAATCCCACTTCTCAAGCAATGTGGGATTCAATTTCACTTCATTAGTGAAAATCTATTTTCCTCCAATATATTTTCCAACAAAAACAAAGAATATCGAAACCTCAATCCAAACTATTTCTAATATTTTGGATGCATCAAGAACACAAAATCTTAATCTTCAACTCCAAACATTTGGGGTGGGACATGCGATGGTGGAGTGAATCGGTTGGAAATTACTGAATAACAAAGAGAATTTGAAGAATGGGGACAAAGTGGCGGTGGGAGAACTTAAGAGAGTTTGGGCCATTGATAAACACTCGTTTTACCATTATGGGTACACTGGGTTGCTAAAATTTGTTTGTTTTTCTTTTGTTTTTTATTTTTTATATGCTAATATTGACGTTTGATTGGTGCCACGTCAAACTATTGTGTGCCACGTGTACAATTCCATCAAATAGATGAAACGTAATCCAACCCAATAATAGATGAGTAACATAATATAATGTTTTGTGACTATTAAAATACGTTTCAAAGCTTAGTTAGTTTGTGGTATAATTTAGTGACTATTCATTTAATTAACCTTAAAAAAAATATAATTAAATTTATTAATAAAGAAAAAAAATTATATTCATTCATAACATCTAGATTGTAACATTACTACTTGCTATTCCAATAATGATGTGCACCTTGTGCCACAACTAACCAAAGTGGCAATATTTGTTTTGAAAAGTCAAGTTAAAAATTTCAAAAGCCAAGGTAAAAAGTCTTAGATTTCACAAGGCATTGATGTGGAGCTCATGCTACTTTTATTCAATGGAGTTATTATGTTAGATGAGGGATTAGATCAGGATTTAAATGAATAAAATCCAACTAATTTTTAAATGATGTCACAATTTATTTTATTTACAAAATTTGGAGATAAATGTTTCATTGGTCATTGAACTATTACTTCCGTCTTCATTCACTAATTCAATTTCAAAATATTTATGAGTATTCACTGAACTTTCAAAAATACCTCACCGTTACTCACTGAAGACAAATTTGTTTCGACCAAGTGACGGAAAATCCACGTGACAGAAAAAATTATCTAGCAAACATCTGAAATCGTCCATGTCATCTAAAATCGCGCACCATGTCATAATTTAAAATGAAGGTAAGGAGTGAATAAATTGACGCGCCATGTCATTATTTAAAAAATATTTTTACTTAATTTATTCATTCCTTACCTTCATTTTAAATGATGACATGGTGTGTGATTTTGGATAACATTGACGATTTTAGTTGATTGGTGGATGATTTCGTCTGTTACATGTATATTTCATCTGTCACGTGATTTTTTCGTCACTTGGTCGTAACATAATCGTTTTCAATGAATAACGGTAAAGTATTTTTAAAAGTTTAGTGAGTAAGTACTTATAAATATTTTGAAATTGAGTGAGTAGATAAAAACGAATGTAGTAGTTCAGTAACCAATAAAACATTTATCTCAAAAATTTTGTATGTACAACTAGCTTTTTCTTTGAAGTAAAATTGATTGACAATGACAACCTTAAACAATTTTTTTCATAAAGGACCTCTCCCAAGTTCCCCACCCCACCCCTTAAAAAGACTAAACACGTGCACCGACCCGCATTTTCAGGACATTAAAACACACGCAATAATTAGAAAAGTAAAGAAGAACACATCCCCCAGTGGCCGCCTCGTAATTTACATTCTTTACAATGGCAAAACCGTCCTGCCCCATATTTAGCTATAGGATTTAGCTACACCTCTCTTCTACTTTCATATCAACTCTCCCTGCTGTCCCAATCGAAACCCGGTCCACTCAATCCGGTTCGATTAATTCCCAGTGCAGAGGTCTGGACAGAGCGGCGTCGTATTCATGACGTCGGGGACGAGACTGCCAACATGGAAGGAGAGGGAGAATAACAAGCGGAGGGAGCGGAGGCGGAGGGCGATCGCAGCCAAGGTCTTCGCCGGCTTGAGGATGTACGGTAATTACAAGCTCCCCAAGCACTGTGATAACAACGAGGTTCTCAAAGCTCTATGTAATGAAGCTGGTTGGATCGTTGAAGAAGATGGAACCACTTATAGAAAGGTACTGTTCAACTTCAATTCCTCCGATTGTGCAATTTCTAATCAAATTTTTTGAACATTTTGGTCAAGAGTTTCTTAAAAACTTTTTGAAAGGTTTCCTGAGTTTCTGAATTTGATTAAAAATTTGAAAATTAAGAGTTATTTTTGAGTTCGTAATCGTTAGAGATTCTGAAGAGTTTCGATGCGCGGTTGCGTACTAAAATGCGCCGGATGCGTCTGGGATATGTTAGCGCATTGTAAGGTGCTGATCGGGCCAGCAGGTGCTTCGATGCACAGCTTCAGCCGTCGCTTTATGGGGACTGAAAGCTAATGTGCACTGTATGCATCAGGCGCACGATAGCAGTGGGCGGCATCAAATAGAAGCCCTTAGTTTCTTGTAATGTTTTGGCAGAAAATTAGGGTTGTTTTGACTAATTGTCAATCACTTCAGATCGTGATTTTGCATTAAGACTCACGAATCTCGAAATATTATCATCATCTCCACTTTCCCCTTTGCTTCTCTAATAGCTTTTAAACAAAACGGTTAATTGAAATCATGGCCGGACAAAATACTTGAATTCAAGTGTCTAGGTTACATATTTATGAAAATTGTGCACATTTCGGTAAAAGGTACAACAATTGAATTGTTCAAGAACTTATAAACTACTTTCTCAAAAGTCAAAATTACTATTTTGTAAATATAAAGCTGGTCTATCTTTTTGGTCAAATTAGTGATTTCCCGAGATTTCAGAGGTAATAATCTCTCTTTATTGACCTTTTAGTGAAGCATGGCTGATTTGAGTATAAGTTGTATTGGATTCTCCATTGTGGGCCTGTTGTTGTCTTTAATCACTTTTTAAATCATCATTACACTGTGGTCTATGCTGTATGATTAAAATATGGTCGATGTAGATGTTAAATCTTTGGTAGATTGCGTGACATGTTATGGAGAATAATGTTGAGTAGAGCTGTAACAAGCTGTCGGTGATGCAGCTGGATAATCTTAAGAGTTGATTATGAGATAGATGTAGGAATAATTGCCATGTCATGGTGATTTTATTCTATGGATCTATGGCTAGGTGAATGTGGTTTGTGTCCAATTTTTGGTTCATCTCCCAATGATTATGTAAGAGGTGGAGGGAAGCAGCATCCCCTTCTTGAGGTGGAGGGGATGATAAATAGATGAATACTAGTGGTTCAATTTGATATGTGTTGATACACATCTATCAAGGGTTTGTAACTACCACCTCTGGTGGGTCTGATATGTGTTGATACACATCTATCAAGGGTTTGTAACTACCACCTCTGGTGGGTCTCGCCAACTTTTTACGTGATGATATTGGGGTTACATCCCTTGTTACGTGATTGCATCCATTGAATCTGACCTTTCTATCATTTTTCAGAATATAACAAATTTTAGATGCATAACTATGCTTTTTAAACTTTATTGACAAAAATTGGCATCAGAGTATTTCAAAATCTTTATGGAAAATGGGGTTGCTAGAATCACCTGCGTTTTTTATGTACGAGGAGATGAGTCTCAACTTTATTTGAGTGGAACCACAGCTATTACTGGACAGTTGTGACAGTCATTAGTATTCCTTTGCTAAGAGCAGTTGTGATAGTATAGTACTAAGTGCAGTTGTGATTGTATATTACACCTGTGTGTTAAGATGAGCACCTAGGGCATACCACTTTATGCAACCAAGATTAAGCTGAACAAGTTGATCTGTGCTTGCGATTGATTCGAAGTCCAACACATGTGGTTGTGCACAAGAGACGATACTATCTTTTGGAGATAGAAAGCGATGAGTGGTCAATATTGCTTAAGTATGCTTTTAATTATAAAAAATTCCACTTGACATCTTAAAGAGGTCTTCCAGCGTCTTCATTTTCTAAGTCTTGGGGGGTGGGGATCTGGTAAGTTGTAACTCTTCTGCTGAATATTAAGGGAGAACAATTGAAATCTTTGCTTTCTGTTTAACGTTGTATGGCAGATTTTTACTGTTTTAGTTTAGAAATGGTTGATTGTATGATAGCTATAACTTATGATGTACAGCAGGGGAATAATTCCCTGCATCTCACTATCTTAGATTCAAAGAAAACATAAAGCATCTTGATCATTTTACATATAGTTGATATCTATAAAGCTTGAGTTTAATTCTTACTGATGATGGGGCATGATCAACATTATATTGCTCGATCGTGATGCCATTGGTTTAGATCACCTGATTTTTGCTTGTAATTGTTATGTTTTTGCTAATGAATCTTTACATGTTTCTTGGAAAGTTCAAAAAGATGTCTGCAAAACCATTGGATGTTTAATGTTCTTGTTCTGTTAGCTGTTAATGACGTCCCATCTTTCGCAGGGATGCAAGCCTGTGGAACATATGAATACCATTGGTGCTTCTGCAACAATAAGCCCTTGCTCATCATACCAACCAAGCCCCGGAGCATCTTTCAACCCTAGCCCTACTTCATCTTCCTTTCCAAGCCCAGTCTCATCACAGTATGCAACTAATGCCATTAATACCGCTGATGCTAATTCCCTTGTCCCATGGCTTAAAAATTTGTCTTCTGGCTCCTCACCCCCTCCATTCAAGCTACGGCACATATGCATCCCTGGAGGTTCTATTAGTGCTCCTGTCACCCCACCATTGAGCTCCCCTACTGCCCGTACACCTAGAATGAAGGCCAACTGGGATAATCCGACAACTGATTCAGCCTGGGGAGCCCAACACTATGCCTTTCTACCCTCTTCCACTCCACCAAGTCCCGGTCATCATACTCCGCCCGATTCAGGATGGCTTTCTGGCGTTCAAACTCCCAATGATGGATGTTCTTCTCCTACATTCAGCCTGGTCTCAGCAAATCCATTTGGCTTCAGGGAGCCGTTGTCAAATGGGGGGTCTCGTATGTGGACCCCGGGGCAAAGTGGGACATGCTCTCCTGCTGTTCTAGCGGGTTTTGACCAAACAGCTGATGTTCCCATGTCAGATGCAATTGCGGCCGAGTTTGCATTCGGCAGTAATACCAATGGTCTAGTGAAACCATGGGAAGGAGAGATAATCCACGATGAATGTGTTACCGATGATCTTGAGCTCACACTTGGGAACTCAAGCACCAGATAGACTGTTTACTCTTTTTGATTGATTGAAAAGAAAAGGAAACCCAAAAAACAAAAAGAAAAAAATATAAAAACGTCTCTTTATTTTGGTGGGTGCAATACTGTAATTGTAGGAAAAAGCTTTTGTTTTTTTTTCCCCCTTATGTCTATTCTTTCTTCTTTTGTTCATGTTAAAAAGAAACAAAAAATTGAAGTATATTGCTATAATTAGCTAATATAAACTACCTCTGCTCATTTTGTAATCATATTTCCATGAATCATATTTTATTTTGCAAATTCTTTTGATTCTATTTCTCTGTGTACTGAATACTTCAGTTGTAATGATTTTTCCAATTGGAAAGTAGCATGGATGTCTAAAAATCATAGATTTTGTAATGGATTTCTGGAAAACACTTGCGACTAAATTGATATTTTTCATTTGTATCTATACTATACTTCATGAGGAATGATCTACTCTCCATCATAGGGAGTAGATATAAAGGCCACATAGATATAAAGACCATCGGACACGTGTCCGATGACTATTGGATAATAAAAAAGTGCTTGAGATAAAAGTCAAGCACATTCCTTTATACTTCATATGCCTTTTTTTGTCATTGTTCCAAGGTACGACCTTTTGTGCTGTGGGGAAAAAAAATATCTATGAAACTGTTTTTTTCAACTTTTAAGCAAAGTCAAACATGTTTTTAATATACTACAATGTACAAATATTCACCCATTTTGCTAACTTGCAATCAATTGAAGCTATTTATAACATATTTAGGTGTACATAAAAGTTACTTTAAAATTGTATTTGATAAAATAAGTAATTTGAAAGTAAATAAATTAATATGTCATACTTTTAAGTTTTAAGCACAACCAAATCAATAATGTTGCTCTTCCAATTCATGCGAAGCATTTATTTTGGTAATATATAATTATTACATATCTCTGACATAAAGGCCTATTAGCTCAGTTGGTTAGAGCGTCGTGCTAATAACGCGAAGGTCGCAGGTTCGAGACCTGCATGGGCCATTTTGCTTTTCATTTTTAATCTTCACAGGTATAAAATAAGCACCTTTTTTTTTTCGTTATTTACATATATTGCCACCTGGTACAAATTTTACACATTAAAAACGCCAAACAATTATCCATTCTCTTCTTTTACCAAAACCCCAATTCCCAGTACGCACAAACTCTAAATTCTCACTGAACTAATGGCAATAATTAATAGTTTAAGCTTCTATTTCTGCATTTTCTTAGTATTAATCTCTTTTTATACTCCAACAAACGCCGTCGTATCGACCTCCGGTGCTCCGAATCGGCCATTAACTGAACCACGAGCAAATGCTTATAGGACTCTAAAGAACGATAATCGGGTCGACCCATCAAGTGATTGCGGGCAGATGGGCACCAGATCCGAGTGTGTCAAGATACCCAATTGTCGATGGTGCCGAAGTGACGCTCTTGATGACATGTGTTTTTTGAAATATGAAGCTTGGCGGTTGCCTTCACAGGTCTTTTCTTGTGAGCTGTAATTGTTAATTCAGCTAATTTTTCGATTCTTGTTGTCCGTTTTAGGACCGAGGGAATCCGAGCAGAAGTGCATATCGAATTTTGAACTTTATGAGTGCATTTTGTAATTTTTGTGGAATGATGAGTCTTGCAGTGGGTGTGTACTGTTAATACCTGTACAATGAATTTGTTGTTATTTTTCATGAAATTTAGTTTGAATTATGATAATATATTGGATTGCAGAACATTTATTATGGGTTACCTCGATGTGTCTGGAAACTCTGTGTCGAAAATGGATTCGAGTACCATTGTAATAGTCTCTTTTTATGATCCTTTCTACACGTAGAACTACTGTGAGAGGTCTAAACTTCGTTTTGGTTTTACAATTTTTGAACTTTATGAGTGCATTGTGTAACTTTTGTGGAATGACGAGTCTTGCAGTGGCACCTTTAATACCTGTTGAATGAAATTATTGTTAATTTCCATGAAATTTAGTTTGAATTGTGAATTTATAGGGTTAAAGAACATTTATAATGGGCTACGTCTGCATTGTTTTTAATGAAATTCTAACCGAGGGAAAAAAAAATAACTGTGCTATACGGCCAAGATCTTGGGGGGGGGGCTTTCAATTGGGAATATCGTTTTTGAATTAGCTTATGATGTTCTGGGGATAGTTAATACGTTTCTTGTTAAACTGAAGTGATTTTGATTATGATGTTCTAAGTGTAGCTTATGGGTTGTTTTGGAATGAAGATTTCCTTATTTTCGGAGGTTTATGTTGGTGCAAATTTACGATAATGGTATACAGTATATAGTGAACAAGAGGCACTGAATGGATGCTTTGAAAGACAATTCTTCTCTGCTTTATGATTGATAAATGATTAGCCATGTTTACAACATATGGTTTAACTGTTATGATTGGGGAACTATCTATCAAGTTATGGTTAATATTGAGCTATTGTGATGCATAGGTTGTATGATCATGAACATTTTGTCTTAACGGTCTGGTTATAGCCCCTCAACTGTGAATAAAGGGGTTTATTTATTTTGAATTGCGAAGGATTCTTTATCCTCGGGTTTTTTTCTTTTCCTTTTTAGTAATAGATCCATTTGCTACTCCATTCACGCTGCTGTCAATATCTTTTCTTTTCCTCCTCCTAAGTTGCTCTGAAAATTTTGGAAGAAGGGTTGGTCAAACTATCAGTGCATTTCGCCATTTCTGTTCTGAAGTTTTCTGAGCACCCTAAACAGGACAGGGTGTGAAAGTCATTGGTGAGACTCAAAAATTATTCGTGATTTATATACTACAAAAGTTTGAATACAAGAAATAAGTGTCACGAGGTAATGTTCCCTGCACAATGGTAATCTTTGATCTTGTGATTTAACACCTGGAATGTTAGAAGGTTGCTTGGTGCAGATTGCTCATTGCCCATCATCTGTCATAGAACTTAGTGTATTTGGTCTCTTAAACATATCTATCAGCAGATGTACTTACATTTGATCTTTTTTATGCTTGTATCGCCTATTTCACATAGGTTTCTGTATTATCTTTATGGGTCCTTTGGTGGTGTTGTACGTAATAGAGAGGATCAAACGAACATTATGCCTGTATCGCCTCATTCTCTGGCCTTGCCTTTTGTTCACAACCACAAACAACACAGACAAGCAAGTGGTTAGTTGTCAATAGCGTCTCTAGTTGATTGGATTCTGTTTGTATCGAAGAACAAAACAAAATGAAAAAATATAGCAAAAATGTTGAGTTAATTCGAGGAAACTCTGACCTCATAAGATATTGGTAATTCGAGAAACTGATAAACCTCCAGCGGAAAAGAATGTATTACGATCCTATTTTTAACACATTACTGAACTCAGCTTTCAATTTCCAAGCCAACAAATAGAACTTTCAAGTTTGATATGGTAGACTAAACAGTATTAAAAAAGACAAAAAACTAACATACTAAAATCAGTTGACAGTGCACGCAAACTTAAATTTTGACAATTTGTATATGTTGATATTCCCAGTTTCCTTTCTGATTTCAAATTGAACACAGTATGTTCAAAATTGTATGCAGACTGGTGACAAAAAATAAAAATAAAACTGGTACTAAATTTCCTCCTTCTTTTCCCCTTCTTGATCAGCAAGATAAACCTTCACAGCATCCCTCATGTCCTCAACTGAATCACATCCTTCAAAGAATTGAATTAACTTCTTTAATTCCCCATCTTCAAGATCATCGATAAAGGGTTGAATTGGAATCGCATTATTGGGCTGAAATACGTATGAATTCGGGTTGTCATCCACAATCACCACGCTCCCGAGGTCCCTTCCTATCTCAGACAAATCCTTCACGAATTTCCCATCGACTTCCTTGCATGAATCCCGGTACAGTCGATGAGATATCCGAGATCTCCAGTCCAACCTATCGAGCACGAGTGAGGCATACTCCTCAATCCCAGCAGTGAACACCACAATCTCAAATCTCTGGCTCAAAAAATCTAAAAATTCATCTACAAATGGCCTCTTCAACACGTAGAATTCGACCTTTTCTCCATCAAGCACTGGCCTAACAATGAAATCATACTTCTCTGGAGGCGGGTTTGGCTTGGAATGCACCAAGGTTTCATCTAAGTCAAGAAAAATAGTCTTCTTCTGGGGCGAAAGCAACGGAGGTAGAGGAATCTTATCGTTAAACAGTGATCTGCGGGTAGAATTTTGCGGGTCGGCAGGGACTTTTTGAAGGATTTGGTAACCTTTCTTATGTGGTGTTTTCTTTGGGGTGGTAATGCGAGCTAATTTTGTGAAAATCTTGATAAGGCGGCGGTGGCAAGTATAAATGGACTTGTTGATGGAAGCAACCACCGCTGAGGCGGTGGCGGAGGCATTCTTTATCGGAGACTTCTTCCGGCCACGGCGGCACTGCTGGGTTATGATTCTCCTGTTCTTGATGGATTTTGTGGGGGTTCTCTTCACAATTTTGGACACCATTTCTTAAGAAAAACACAAAATCTGCACAAAATGACACAAATTTTTCAATAGGAAAAGGGGTTTATGGGTGGAGTTCTATTGCGTGAAATGTTTTGGGGGTGTGGTGTTGGGGAGGGGGGTGGTGAGGGGGTGGAACATAAAGGTTTTTGAAATTAGGTTCGGGCTCAACGGTCGAGTTATTTTTGGTTCGGAAACCAAGCTGGCGGTGGCTGCCCAAAATAAAGACAGAAAAAGAAGGGAAATTTGCACCACCGGTTCCCAATCTAGTTTACTAGCAAGTTGATCCTCATTCTTTAAAAAGACGCAAGTTGATCTTCAACTTTTAGTTAAAATTGCACAATCAATCGTAAATTAAAATAACTAAATCATTGCATGACCTTCACATGTCTAACTCTGCGAAACTAGATTGCACTTTGAACTTGGACTAATACCCATAAATTCGAAGTCAAACATATTAAAACTAGATTGTATTTTGAACTTGTACAATTAATCGTAAGACTCCATCTTAGTATTATCTACTTATTATTTATATATTCTATAAAATACATAGCTTATAAGTTATAAGTATTTAAAAAATAATTTCAATACTATCAAACATGCATATCAAGGTCAGGTGATAGTTTAATAGAGAGTTGGAGACAATTGTTGGTGCAATTATAAAGAAAATTAAAGAACAATTTGCTCTTTTTAAAACTCAAGTACCATAGTGTTACTTGAACAATAGATTGAGGACCATTTCTGCAGTTTTTCCTAAAAAGAAAGAAAAGGGGTATAGAAGAAAAAGTGACCGTTAGCTAAAACAGGAAATTTTTGTTCAAATTGTTTGGGCGGGGGGCATCTACGGACCTTACCTATATAACAAACCTCTTTATTTCCAAATATAATTTGAATTCGATTTTTTAATTTTCGATTTTACTCTATAAGCAATTGAGCTGTCATATTTTACTAGTATATCTCTTTTTTGCAATGGGATTCGACTGTGGAACTTATAAGAACGAGTCACTGAAATTTGAATTTCTCTATAAAATTACTCTGACAAAAATCTTTTATACCTTTCGAGACCATACTATTCTTAATATATCCACCCACGATCACTCATTTGAAACTTCTAAGGAAGAGGGCCTAGGCCAAACTATTCTAATTAAAATTGGTCTTTTTACATCTATATCTAAATGCTCGTTTATTAAGTATCAAATTGCTCAATACAACAATCCATTAGTTCGTGTCAAGAAGTAAGTTATTTGTTCCAAGCACGTCAATTTGGAGTTTTATCAATAATTTGCTCGTGAAACTTACTAAATGATATTAAAAAAGAAAAAAAAAAAAAGTTCAATTCTTCATATTGTGCTGGGGGAGCATCTACCCTATTTTATTCAATGCCGAACTGACAAGTTATCCGAAACCCTTAAAATGTTGCAAGATCATTATTCTAAAGAATTTGTGTGTCTTAAATTTTACAAGAAAATTTCCTATTGCAAATTCAGCATCAACAAAGGAAATTTGCGGATTAAAATGACTCCATATATTTACAAAAATTTGTACTTTTCATCTCTGATTTTTGTAAAATATAACAAATTTTTTTTTTTTTTAAGCATAATCCATCAACAACATTTCAATTATGTAGCAAAATTCGTTATTCTCTCTGTATTGGCCATTAAATGACGAATTTGCTACTCTTGAAATAAACATAAACCAAAAAAAAAAAAAAAAAGCAATAAAATAACAAAAAAATAAGAGAAAATTGGAAAAGAAGTTCCGTAATAGAGAGTGGTGTGGTGGGGTGGGGCATATTGTCTTCAATTGGTCATTATTTAATGACAAAGACATATATGCTTTTAATTTTAATTAGAAAAAATTGTAATTGAATTTTTAACATTTGTAAAAGGTACAAATAAGTTCAGTACATTTATTAAATATATCACTATAGTCATTTTAATTAAATTTTTAATAAGAGAAAAATATAAAATTATTGTCCTCTAGATATAGGTAATTGGTAATGTGATGGAAAAACTTGAATAAAATAAAATTAAATAAATAACAAAATGGCCTATATAATTTTATGACATTAAACAAATCTTATTATGTTTTTTTTTTTAACAGAAAAATAATAATAATAATTAATTTATACATTATGTGTTTTTTATTTTTGAACGATAATAAAACAATAAATTTAAATATGAAGAAAACAATTGGAACTCTAATATTTGTAGTTAATAAACGAATAGCGCAATTAAATAAAAGTATTTGATTATCAAGTTTGTGACAAAGTTATTTTACTTTTTATGATGTAACGATAAAATAAAAGTTTAAATTTTAAATAATATAATTACTTAATAATAAAAAAATAATTTTATTTAACATATTTATTAATAATTATGAGCTCAAATTTTTGTTATTTTATAATAGTTTGTAAAATATACTTTTTTCTTTTAATTTTTTATAAAAATTAAAAGTATCAGACACATTTGTACTTTTTACAAAGATTACGAATTCAATTACAATTTTCTCTAATTAAAACTAAATGTATATTTGTCTTTCTCGTCAAATAATAATGAATTATACACCAAAACACATATGTTATAGATTTTTGTGTCAAAATATAACCGTTAGGAACCATTTCCACACTGAGAGCAAAAATTAATGACCATTTGCTCCAAATTCTCAATAAATAAACTACACTACATATTTTTCAGTACGTTTTCACCTCTCTTTTTAGCTAATTCTATTTATTTCAAGGTATTAACTTCCGCACAAAAAAAAAAAAAAAATCTAACATTACAAAGTAATTTAGAAGAGAGCAAAAAAATGAAAAATTTTATGAATAAGAACATTAGGTGATAAATTTGGCCCAGTCTGCATATAGCTCGAATTTTGGGTTGGACTGGCCTTGGCCCAAACAAAATTAGGCCTATATGGCCCGGCACGACTAGGCCGCCCGTATCTTTTTATTTTTTATTTTATTTACTTTTTTGCTCCTTAACACTATCACTCACAAATTTTGTAAATAGCTCCAATATAATTCAAATAATATCAATCTAAAATGATATGAGCTCAAATCTCTAATTTAAATTGTCTTTTTTTTGAAACATTAGTCCAAAAATCTCTAGTTCCAACATAAAATTGTTTAAATTTAATTAAAATTTAATTTAATTCAAGTTTCAATCCAAATTATGTTTAGTGTGACAAGTAATTATTTATTTTAAATTACTTATAAATAAACTTTTTAATTTAAGCCAAACATGCTTATATCTCAAAGCAATAAATGTGTCAAGAAATAGTTTACATTTTTAAACATGCTTATATTTATTTAGAGTAAGCATTTTTTTTTATTTTTCAAAATTTTTGACTGAAGTAATGATAATTCATATTCAATAAACAAGAGTTGTGTTTTAGTGGTTGTATCTCTATAGAAGAGTACTCTCCTTTGGACGAAGGATTGTATTTGGAGGATGCGTTAAACATGCTTATATCTATTTATATTTTTAAAAAAAAATATGTCAAAAAATAGTTGACAATTAATCCAAAAAAATTATTATTTTGAAAGAAAATTGATATTTATCTTTTGACAAATACATGAGAGTCCAATTTTATAAATTAATTTTTTTAAAAATATCAAAATATATATTGTCTAAGTTTATCTAAGATTGTATTTAAGGCAATATATTAAATTGTATAAAATAAAAAAAAATTTAAAAAAGAAAAAAAAAATTAAGGTTGATCTGGCCCAATGAACTAGGCTGGAGTGGGCCAGCAGCATATTTCTGGCCCTCACAAAACTGGGCTGATTGGCCCAATTCAGTTTCAAGTGTGGCCCTGCTCTGGTGGGCTTGGCCGACCCAACTTGATCCATTTGCCAGCTCTAAAGATTATATATTTCGAATTTGTTGCATCTAAAATAATTTTAACTTTGATTATTATTTGTCGATGATGTCCTAATGATCGATCTCTCTTCACAATGTCGCATAGGCATTACGATTGATTGAAAATTTATCTTCTAATCTATTAGAGATATGTAAGAAATTCTACAATTCCCCCACCTTTTCCACCAAATGGAGTGACCTCGCTGCAAGTATGGTGAAAATTCAATGACCTAGTCGCAAGTAAGGTGAAAGTTCAGTGACCTCCAATGCAATTTTAGATGAGTTGATGTGAAAAATTGGTCAACACATTGTCAGGTTGTTAGGTTTGGCAGACATGTCAATAGACTCATTGATGGAATCCAAATGGAATCATCTGATTGCTCGTAAATTGAAGGATGGTGGCTCAATTGCATTAAATTAAAGTTTAGGGACCAAGCTACAAGTATTGTGAAAGTACAAAAAGCTCTGGTGCAATTTATTCTCTTGAACTGATAAGACAAGATAAGATAATAAAAAGAAATTGTTGCCCCTAGGGATATAAGCAAGTTGGTAAGGCCTGATGTGATGTAGGGAGAAATTTTTCGACAACGTAGGTTCGATTTCTGTGTGGACCAGATTTTTATTGAAATATTGTGGGAGTCTATTTTGGGGGTTGACATGTTGGCTCTCTCCTTCAGGTCTCTGCCACTAGTGCACATCATTCGATTTATAACCTGTCTAGTCAAGGGGCTTCTAACACAAGTGGAGAGTTTCGCCTTGTCAATGAGTATGACTCTCTTATTCAATCGTGTCAATCTTATTCGATGTTACATCTAATGTTTTGACATTGACAATATTACATTCATTGATTCTAAGGTTGTGTTTGATTGGAAGTGGAAAATTTGGGTGGAAAGAAAATATTTTCCATGGAAATGAATTACCAAGAAAATTTGGATTGGAAAATGTTAACAAATTTTTCATGGAAAATAAATGGATTGGAAAAGGTTAACAAATTTTCCATGGAAAATAAATTCTCCTATCCCACCAAGAAAATATTTTCCTTGAAAACAAGGAAAATATGGCCAAAAGTGGAAAACATGGAAAATATTTTCCATGGAAAATCAAAAGTTTGAATCAAACAAAAGATGGAAAATAAGTGGGAAAATATATTTTCCATAGAAAATTTTGTCAATCAAACAGACCAAAACTGAAAAATAGGTGGAAAATTTTTATTTTCCATGGAAAATCATACAAATCAAACACACCCTAAGAATTCACTTGAAAATTATATAGAATCAAGGGTCAAAGAACCAAGTTGGTTGGTAGGTAGTTGTAATAGTTTCTACATTTTCACTTTTGGCATCTTATCAATTAATATTCAAATTTTTAATGTATAGTACTCGGTATGGTTCAGTTTGATCTGATTCCGATAGCAACCGAAACGAATACCAATGAGAATTTTACATAATAAATCGTTAGTTCCATTTATAGTGATGGAATTGAGGTTCTCGTTCAAATCATTCTAATTAGTTTTATGTTACAGAAAAAAATTATAAAGTGTAAATTGTTGTGTAAAATTTCTTATTTCACTTCCATACAAAATAGGCGACAAAAGTGTTGATTATTTAGAATATATATTATATTCAAGTGAATTTATATAATATAATATCAAGATTATAAGAAAAATAATTTTAGAATGGAATATTGAATTAGAACCTTGTAGTTCTCAATTTTAAGAACTAAAACTTGTGATTGAGTTTTTTTTAGTAAATTTTGATATTGATGAAATGTGTGGTTAAAAAATTAATAAAAATTGTGGGTTCTATAAAATATATGGTTAAAAGTAATTCTTAACTTTTAATTAAAACTTTTTAACAGATTAAAATTTGGATTTGTTTGTTAATACTTAAATTATAATTTAAGTTGGTCAAACATATTTTTCATCCACACACTTTGTAGGACTTACAACTTATTAATGTACTCACTATTCTAAAAAGCTCGTCTAGATGTGAGGCGTGGCTTCCATGTCTCTTTCTTGCTTAAGTTTGAAACTCAATTTTTATATTTAACCACGTTTTATGTTTTTTAAAATACTGTGTACTATAGAATGCGTAGGTAGGTGAAAGTGCTATCAGTAGCCCTATTATTATCTGTAGGCTTTGTATTTATTTGATAATGTATAAATTTTTTTTAGTAAAAAAGACACAATTAGAACATCACATCTTGACTCCTTTATTGTATACAGACAAGTCAGAAGTTGGATAAAACAATTCATGCTCAAACAATAAACAAAAATGTCCTCTGCATCAATTAATATAAGCCCCTACATTATTTAGGTGGGTGAAATATCAAATCTTATGGGATTTGACCATTCAGAATGCCTTGTGTTTTACAAACATCCACGTCTTTTAAAACAAAGAAATTTTGTTTGTTGTTTGTACTAGTAATGATATCTGCTGACCGAAATACTTGTCATCATATTATTGGGTGAGTGTCTTGGTGGGCATTATAACAATGTCCACCGAAAACATTAGATCAAAATTCGTGAAATCAATATTACATTGTTAAATAATTCCAAATTTTAAACTATTTGTTTCCAGATTAAAATTTATTAAAAAATTGTGATCAAAAGTTAATAATTAATTTTAATTATATTTTTAATGGGACTCAACTTTTATTACATTTTCAATCACACGTATTATCAATTTTTTATTAAAATTTACTAAAAAATTCTCTCAAACAAATTCGTTGTGCAGTAAGATTCCATGCGATATTAGATTCTACTGGAATTGTTCAAAGGAATCAAGCAATCAAAATTAAGATAGAAACAATAACAACAAGAATAAATATGAAAATGTAAAGTCAAAATATTGGACATTTCAGTTTTTAAATCTCTACTTGTTTACTCTGCAATTCTTCGAGTCTTCTTGATTTTCTATGGGCAGTGGCAAGACAGTCATTTAAAAGTTAGATACACATATCTTCATTAACAAATTGTAGAAATCTTAGTGGTAAATGGTATGGTGTGGGGGTGGGCTGGGATTGGGGGAATTTTTTTTTTTTGTTTTATCTCTCTCTTTTTGTTTCTTTTTTCAATTGATAATTGAATAAAAGAGACTTTTTTATTCTTGTTAAGTTGGTCAAATTTATGTTATGTATTTGACTTTTGGTTAATTAATGGACATTTGATAGAAATATGTCCAGACGCCTTTCAGTGTACATATATTGAGAGACGTAAGTGTTAAGATTACAAAGTTTGAGATTTGACTTCAGATTTTTTATTTATTATTTTAAGTGTAGAATTGTAAAAAATAAAAGATTCAAGATTTATTTATATTTTTATAAAGGTTGAGAATTCTAACTCTAATTTTTTCATTTTATTTCCTAATTTAGTTTATAGTGCATTCACAATTCCCATCCTTTCAATTTTGTCATTTTATTTCCTAATTTAGTTAACATATTTACTTGTTAGGTGTATGTTTGGTAGACTTTAGAACTGGTTTTTTTATGAGATTTTGAAAAAAGTCGGTGAGATCTGTGTGGTTGAAAAATTGATAAAAGTTGTAGGTCTGGTTAAAAATAAGTTTGAAAAAAAAAACAATTTAAAAAAAAACTCTAATTTGACTCTAAATATTCTAAAGACTTTAGTTAACGAGAAAGATGAGCACACTTACAAATAGGGTTGATCTCCTACCTATTTATAATGCTCACACTGATGTGATATCACATGATTAATAAAAATAATGAGTGTGAGATTATGAACTACTAATCATGTGATGTCACTTCAGCGTGGGTATTATAAGTGAGTAGGAGATTAACCTACACATACAAATACGTTAATTCTAAAAATATATGAGAATGTAAGAAATTAATAATTCGTTGATTCACTACATAATAGAAAATAATTGAAATAAATCTCAAATTTTATTTTATTCAATAATCTACAATCTAAGGCTGTGTTTGATTCCTTTCATTTTCCATGGAAAATAAAAATTTTCTACCAATTTTTCAGCTTTGGTCTGTTTGATTGGCAAAATTTTCCATGGAAAAGACATTTTTTCACCTATTTTCCATCTTTCGTTTGATTGCAACTTTTGTTTTTCCATGGAAATTTTTTTCCATGTTTTCTACTTTTGGTCACATTTTCCTTGTTTTTAAGGAAAATATTTTCTTTGTGGGATAGGAGAATTTATTTTCTATGGAAAATTTGTTAACCTTTTCCAACCCATTTATTTTCCATGAAACATTTTCCAATCCAAATTTTCTTGGTAATTCATTTCCATGGAAAATATTTTCTTTCCACCCAAATTTTCCACTTGCAATCAAACACAACCTAAGTGCCAGTTTGATTTTGCTAAAAATTAGATTTTTTGTAAGTTTTGATAAAAATTGATAATATGAGTGATTAAATTAATAATTGACTTTGACTTCAATTTATTAACAAAATTTTAAACAAAATCAAAAAAGGCCTAAAAGCCATAACTTGTGCCGCCATTGTTTTTACAAAAAACCGCATCGAAAAATTGAGGTTGAGCTCTCCAATCTTTTGTCTGGTGTGGTTATAAGTCTTCAACCTTCAAAAAATGAGATTATGAGTCCTCAATTTATTATAATATGTGAATCTGGACCCTTATGTGACAGAACCCTTCAATGTAGATGTTAAAATAACATGCAATTTTGAATTGAATGAGTGAGAAATGTTAAGTAATTTGATGATTTTATCTTCTAATTTTGAGTCACGTATTGGAGATTTAAAATGACAATATTTACACTAAATTAAATAAAAATTCACTCAATTTGTAAATGTATATCGAGTTTATAAGATGAGACAAGTTTGTAAAACACGCTTGTCAAACACCCATAATTACCATAACATATGAAAGGTTGAGAAAATCAGCCCTAATTTCCAAAAATCGAAACAAAGTAATGAACACGTCCAATTGCACCATCGACTATGCACATTGGAACATTATTTCTTACATTGAACATTTATAACTCGAGTGGACATATATTCCGGAGTTTCTCATCCGACATCGATAAGATTAGTGAACAATGGAGACATTTCATTATAGGCCTTTTTTGCAGAAAGCAAATATCCAGCCTCAGTAGGATGGAATCCATCCCAAAACATGTACTCATCTCTGTTATTGCATGTAACAGCTTCGGGAAGACACAGTCCAGTGTCTGATAGAGCACAACATGAACCGCTAAAAATTGTGATGTTTCCTGTAATAATGTCGTTACATCAGTACAAATATTAATCCATTCGAACTGTTTTTGTTTTAGACTAAATTTAAATAAATTAGGGAATTAGATGCCTACCATATGAATCAGTAGCAGTGTTTGTGTATATAAAATTTGCATCTGCTAAAAGATTGTTGAGATGATCAATAAGTTGCTTCAGTTTGTCATTGAATATTTTGGCTGCATTATTGATTGATTCTACGCACGAGGAGTCATTCGAGCCAGCTACCTCTGCCGGACAACAGCCTAATTGGCCAAGTGCAAATACAGCTACTTTTCTTGCTCCGTATTTATACAACTTCTGCAATGAAGTACAACATAACGTGTTTGGTATGTTGAACTGAATATGATTTTATAAGATTAAGGAAAACTATACGAAAATTTGCAGCCGCAGTCTTTACACTTTCCATTTTTGGTGCACGTCGGTTCCCACGTGATAGAAATTCGATTTTTCCGTTACTTGCTTTGCACTCGACTACTTATTCGAGGGTTATTTTTTCTACACATTGTTTTTCATTCAAACATAGTTAAAAGTCAGCAATTAATTTGTTTCTTTATTACCGTCTCTTCCAGTCAAGCGTACCGAATATGTAAAAAGTGTAAGAGAAAGAAATGCTCACTCTTAGCTGCTTAGAGTACTGTCTGATAAGACGTGCAGCAAACTGATCTAGTGTAAAAAGGCTGCTTGAAGAGTAGTATTGTGGCAAGTAGTAATTGTTTAGGTAATCATTATTCCCCATTGCAACTGTATATATGCACTTGCTTAGATGCTCTTTTGCAACCTTTTCACCTCCAAGCAAAGTCGCAATCCGAGAAATCACGACTCTGTGATTGGATAATTGCTTGTTCAAGCTGATCACAGCACCCTTCAAAGAAACAAAGAGTTATCTCATCTAGAAGTATGCTCAATTTAAGGCTATATATATATAGACAGGAAAAATATCAATCTTCGTGCGAGTCGTGCTCTTGAAGCCAATGGTCGAGCTTGTAGTAGCAATGTGTTCTGCTTCTTAGTTCGGTTCCTAGTTTTCTTGTTCAAGCTAAAATTCTTTCGTCTACCTTACTTAAAGGGTAGCACGTGAGAGCATAAGTTACAGTATGATTACGCTCTACACGGTCATACAACCTGTGAGAGAGAGAGAGATTGTACCGTTTGGTATCCAGATTCATCAAGAATTCCAGCAGCACCTGATCCATAGTTGACACCAGTGAACACATCCTGGTTTCTTGAATTTGCGAAGGGTGAAATATAATTTTCAAATCCCAAAAGTTCACCTGTCAAGAAAAGTTTACTTAAAACTTGAGAGTAGACGGGACATAGTCCGTTTAAAAGACGCATTTAAGCACGGTTAAACACGACATAAAGTAAAGGAAAAAAGAGTTAGTACTAACCAATGAAATCTGCTATATTCCTGCCATTAGTGAATCTCCCGGTTGGCCCTTGTGGAAAATCAATCCCATAAGGCAAATAATTGACTTTTGCAGTAGTATTCAAATTATTATTATTCCCATTATCAACTAATGAGTCTCCAAAAATGAAGTAGCAAGGAAATTTTGGTTCAGCAGATACTAATTGTGCCTTTAAATTTAAGGACACCCCTACAATTAAAAACTGCATGAACCAAAATGTTAGCTTATTTTCCATTGTTGAAGAAGGAAAGTTCAGCTCAAAATGTCTTATTTGAGAATGAGTGGTATACATTCTCTTGATATATGGGGAAACACATGAAAATAGCCCAAATGAAAGCATGGCCTTTCCATTTGGCCTTTGACCATTTTAATAATAGGAATTACCTGAAATACCCTCTCACATAGAATTTGCAACCAAATTCACTAAAAATTTAGAAACTTCAAATAAGTCTAAAAAATTTATGAATCCAAAATTTTTGATAGATTTAACCCTCTGAAATTATACAAGATTTTATTGATCTAAGAACTACAACATATAGTATATTAAATTATCAAAGAGAAGATCTAAAAGGATTTTTTACAAAATATTTAGATCCCATATTAAAATATAGAAATACTTATATAGATAATCAAGCAATCAAAATTGAAAAAGATATACAAAGAAAGATTTTTTTAGCTAGAAAGAAGAATCGAAGAAATAAATATAATTATTGAAGAAAAAACTTTAACAAAAGATAGTCAATTTTATATATTTTATTGAAATCTTTTAAATATTTACAAAGATAATTTCGTTGTGCCCTCTCGATAAAAACGGTATCAAAGCCAGATTACGAACATAAGATAATGATGAATATAATGGATGAAGAAAATATAATTGAAGAATTTTTGAAAAAAGTTGAAAAACACAAAAAACCAAGTTATCCTTATTTACCCAAAGATAATTTCGTTGTGCCCTCTCGATAAAAATGGTATCAAAGCCAGACTACGAACATAAGATAATGATGACTATAATGGATGAAGAAAATATAATTGAAGAATTTTTGAAAAAAGTTGAAAAACACAAAAAACCAAGTATATCATCAATTTGGTCAATAAAATGTTAATTAAAAAAAATTCGTTAGTTTCCATTAATTTTTTATTAAAAAAAAATAAAAATATCGGACCCATCTGCACTTTTTACAAAGGTTACGAATTCAATTACAATTTTTTTTAATTAAAACTAAAGGCAAATTTGTTTTTCTCATCAAATAAAGATGAATTACACACCAAAACACATAGGTTATAGATTTCTGTGCCAAAATATAAACGTTAGGGCCCATTTCCATACTAAGAACAAAGATTAATGACCATTTGCTCTAATTTTCCAATAAATAAACAACACTACATATTTTTCGGTGTTCTTTTTCACCTCTTTTTTTACTAATTCTATTTCAAGGTATTAACTTCTGCAAAATAAAAAAATAAAAATCTAACATTACAAAGTAATTTAGAAGAAAGCAAAAAACTAAAATTTTTTATGAATAAGAACGTTATATGCCTCGAATTTGTTGCATCTAAAATAATTTTGATCATAATTATTATTTGTTGATGATCTCCTAATGATCGATCTCTCTTGACAATGGCACATAGGCATTTTGATTGATTGAAAATTTATCTTCTATTATAGATATGTAAGAAACCCTACAATTCCCCCTCCTTTTCCACCAAATGGAGTGACCTCGCTGCAAGTATGGTGAAAATTCAATGACCTAGTCGCAGGTAAGGTGAAAGTTCAGTGACCTCCAATGCAATTTTAGATGAGCTGATGTGAAAAATTGGCCAACACACTGGCACGTTGTCGTTGTTAGGTTTGGCAGACATGTCAATAGACTCATTGATGGAATCCAAATGTAATCATCTGATTGCCCGCAAATTGAAGGATGGTGGCACAATTGTATCAAATTAAAGTTTAGGGACCAAGATACAAGTATTGTGAAAGTTTAATGACCTATGGTGAAATTTACTCTATTGAACGGATAAGACAAGATAAGATAATAAAAAGAAATTGTCAATGAGTATGACTCTCTTATTCAATTGTGTCAATCATATTCGATGTTACATCTAACGTTTTGACATTGACAATCTTACATTCATTGAGGTTCTAAGAATTCACTTGAAAATTATATAGAATCAAGGGTCAAAGAATCAAGTTGGTTGGTAAGTAGTTGTAATAGTTTCTACATTTTCACTTTTGGCATTTTATCAATTAATATTCAAATTTTTAATGTATAGTACTCGGTATGGTTCAGTTTGATCTGATTCCGATAGCAACCGAAACAAATACCAACGATAATTTTACATAATAAATCGTTAGTTCCATTTATAGTGATGGAATCGAGGTTCTTGTTCAATTAATTCTATTCAGTTTTATGTTTCAAAAAAAAATTATAAATTGTAAATTGTTGTGTAAAATTTCTTATTTCACTTTCATACATTTTGTTTTAGGCGACAAAAGTGTTGATTATTTAGAATATATATTATATATATTCAAGTGAATTCATGTAATTTACCAAGATTATAAGAAAAATAATTTTAGAATGGGATATTGAATTAGAACCATGTAGTTCTCAATTTTAAGAACTAAAACTTGTGATTGAGTTTTTTAGTAAATTTTGATATTGATGAAATGTGCAATTAATAAAAATTGTGGGTTCTATAAAATATATGGTTAAAATTAATTATTGACTTTTAACTAAATTTTTTTAGTAGATTAAAATTTAGATTTGTTTGTTTATACTTAAATTATAGTTTAAGTTGGTCAAACAAACCTTTTATCCACACACTTTGTAGGACTCACAACTTATTATCTATTTATTATCAACACATTCTATAATACTTACAACTTATAAATACTTAAAAAATAATTTTAACACCATCAAACATGCACTAAACAAATACTAAAATCAGTTAAAAAAATTAATCCAATTCTAATAGTTTTAGATAAAAATGTATGGCTGTATCAATGTACTCACTGTTTTAAAAAGCTCGTCTAGATGTGAGGCGTGGCTTCCGCATCTCTTTTTTGCTTAAGTTTGAAATTCGATATTCATATTTAACCACGTTTTATGTTTTTTAAAATACTGTGTACCATAGAATGCGTAGGTGAAAGTGCCATAAGTAGCCCTATTATTGACTGTAGGCTTTGCTTACGTCATTATGAGTCCATATTTGCTTTTTTAATTGTGTCTCTTTGGCTGTTCAACCAATAAAAAATGTACATTATTAAATAAATACAATTGTTTAATGTGTTCGTACTTATTGTCAAAATTAACTTGTATTTATTTGATAATATGTACAAATTTTAGTAAAAAAGACACACAATTGATACAGTACATGTTGACTCTTTTAACATATACTAGTGAAGTCCACGTGCAAAAGCACGTATTATATTTTAATTAAGTATTTAATAGTGTGGTCATTATTTGTGAGTTTTTTTAATTATTTTATTAGTTATGAAAGATTAAATAAAATATGTATTAAATTTTGTTGGGGAAAATACATATTATTTAAAAGTGAGCGGTATAGTTTCGATTGATCTTTAACATGAACGTTTTTCACTTTTAGATGATGCGATGAATGGTATGTAGTTTCTGACAGAATTGATTGTTGCAATTCCTAGATTTGGATATTTCAATTATTATCTGAAAAGATTATTCTGGTACTTTCAAATTTAAATGTGTTCCATATGTTTTCTCATTATAATCTGACTTTGTAAGTTTTTTCAATTTATCAATTTAATTTTGTTCGTTCTAATCAAACATTTAAAAAAATTTAGATCACACGAGTATCATGAGATATGCACAAGATTACATGTGAACTTGCGATAAAAAATGCTTATTATAGATTAGGATAAGTTGTTAATTAGTTATTCTTAGGTAGATTTTTAAAGTAATTAATAAGCAAGAATTTGGGGGGAAAGTGTTGGTTTATTGTTATATATTTATTTCTTCAATTTAAAAATTGAAAATCAACAAAATTATTCCGAAATCTCAAAAAGAATTGATAAAAATAAGTGCATTAGAGCATTTACTACGGCTTATCTATATTTAAAGAGCATTTTTTAAAAAACATTCCAACAACCTCTTTTCCATGCTCTTCATTTTACTTTCTTCCAATAAGTATTTAATATATATATATATATATATATATATATATATATATAATCTCCTCTTTTTTTTTTTCCCCTTCTCCAAATTTGTATGTATTATTTAATTAAAGTCAATATATCAAGTATTGAAAATTGAAATTATTTCAATACATTTAATAACAGAGAGTGGGTAACTCTCCAAATTAAAATGTTAGTATCTTATGTTTAAAGAGCTTGTTGGAGATACTCTTAATGAGATTCTACTTGTTTTCGCAATAATAAAGTGTACATCACATCAATACTATATACATTTATAATTATAATGATTTAAACATAATTTCACAATATTAAATTACGTAAAAACGAAAAGAAAATAAAAACTCTCAATAGTTTAAATCAAACAAAATTAATTCAAAAGGTAAATGAATATTCATTCTAGAATTTAAATAATTTTATGCTTATAATTTCTCAACACAACGATTAGTAATGAAAACATACATTTATCATTCTTAATAGTGTGTTATGAAGTACAAATTTCAATATCCAAAGTAGGGATATAAAAAAAACCCGCCCCGCCCCACGAAGCAATAGGGGCGGGTTTGGGGCAGAAAAATCTGTCCCGGGGCGGGTCCGGGGCAACCCCGCCCCGCCCCGTCACTAATTTTTTTTTTTTTTTTTAAAAAAATCATAAAATATAGTAGAAATTATGATTTTCACTAAAAATAGACTAAAGAAGAATCAAACCCGGGTTAAAACTTATAAACTATTAACATTAACCACTATATTACAACCCAAATCTTATAATTTTTTTGTTTTAGTTGGTATAAATATTTAAAAAAATTGTATATATATATTTTTTAATTATTTTTCAGTTTAACAAAAAAAAAAAAAGTTCGCGGGGCGGTTGGTGGGTCCAACGGCCGACCCGACCCGCCCCACCCCGCGAATTCGCGGGTCGCGGGGCGGGGCGGGGCAAGCCAAAATTTTCGCGGGGCGGGGCCGACCCGCCCCATTGCCATCCCTAATCCAAAGAGTCATTCACTATATTCTTTTGCCACAGCCAACAAAAAATCAAGAAAATTATTTTTAGTGTAATAAAAAACCGAGGTAAAAATAAAAATAAAAACAAAACATTGTAAAAGAACACACATTTAGAAACAATCTCTTGACCAGTGTTAAATTTATTATTACTATTGTTTTCCGAAAAAAAAACTTTCACTGCCAATTCTGTTGCACATACAAGTTAAGAAAATTCTCCAAGATGATACTTACACCGTCAATAAATACTGACTACGAATTTTCATTTAAAATACTGAATATTAGAATTATTTAAGAACTCAAAATAAGAATTGAAAATCAACACTTAAACAAGCAAAAATGTTTAATTAAGTTTAAGAAATTAACAAAAACAAAACTTAAACAACCAAACAACTACTTGTAATGGTCAATTCACGAACTCTAGAAATAATGACAGCTAATAGCAACTTTCAAACTGTTCTGAACAGCGTGAAAAGTTAAGCAGGTAGATCCGCAGAAATAGCTTTTGTTTGGGAAAAAAAATTGAATAGGTACCCAAAATAATCAACATATCTGTAAATTTTTGGACGATTTTTCAAAAAACATGACTGAAATCAGAAGAAAGATGAAAAATACAAATGAAGGAATACAAGAGAAATAGCAAAATGTTGAAAAAAAAATTATGCTGGAAAAGATTTACGATTGAGAAAAAAAAAAAGTGTCAATTTTAGGAGATTAGAAAAAAATTTTAAAAAAAGAAAGAAAGAAACAAAAAAAAGAAAATGAACTTGTGGGCATTTAAAGGAACAATGCCATACTATAAAAACCCAAAAAAATAAATAGCGTTAATTTCAGAAAATTAGAAAAACTTAAAAAAAAAAAAAAAAAAAAGAAGTAGTGGGCACACATTCATAGAAACAGTGCACACCATGGTCACTCTTTTAATATATACTAGTGGAGTCCACGTGCAAGAGCACGTGTTTTATTTTAATTAAGTATTTAATAGTGTGGTCATTATTTGTGAGTTTCTTAATTATTTTCTTAGTCATAAAAGACTGAGTAAAATATGTATTACAATTTGTTGGCGAAAATACGTATTTTTTTAAGAGTGAGCGGTATAGTTTCGATTAATTTTTAACATGAACGTTGTTTACTTTTAGATGTGATGAATGATATGTAGTTTCTGACAAAATTGATTATTGTAATTCCTAGAATTGGATACTTCAATTATTATGTGAAAAAATTATTCTGCTGCTTTCAAATTTAAACTTGTTCCATATTTTTCCTCATGATTTGACTTTGTAAAAATTTTTAATTTATCAATTGAATTTTGTTTATTTTAATTAAACATTCAAAAAAATTTAGATCACACACGAGTGTCATAAGATATGCAAAAGATTACTTGCGAACTTGTAGTAATAAGTAGTAAAAATACTTATTATAGATTAACATAAGTTGTTAATTAGTGATTTCTCATTAGGTAGATTTTTGAAGTAATTAATAAGGAATAAATTCGGAGAAAAGTGTTGATGATTCATTGTTTTATATTTATTTCCTTAATTTAAAAATTAAAAATCAACAAAATTATTCAAAAATCTCAAAAAGAGTTGATAAAAATAAGTATATTAATGATATTTTTACTTGTTTTCGCAATAGTAAAGAATAGAGCACATCAATACTATATATATGTATAATTGTAATGATTTAAACATAATTTTACGATATTAAATTACGTAAAAACGTAAAAAAAAATAAAAACTCTCAATATCTTAAATTAACAAAAATAATTCAAAAAGTAAATGAATGTTCATTCTAGAATTTAAATAATTTATGCTTATAATTTTTCAACACAACGATTAGCAATGAAAACATGCCTTTGTCATTCTTAATAGTGTGTTCCGAAGTGCAAATTTCAATATCCAATGAGTGGTATTCATTATATTATTTTGTCGTAGTCAACAAGAAATCAGGAAAATTATTTTTAATATAATCAAGAACCTGGGTAAAAATAAAAATAAATTAGTATAAAAGAACACATATTTAGAAACGATATTTTGTATCTTGACCAGTGTTAAGTTTAATATTACTAATGTTTTCTCAAAATAAAAATTTACATTGCCAATTCTATTACACGAAATTAGGAAAAACTAAAAAAAAAAAAAACAGAGAAAAGAAAATGAACAGCGGTGGATGTTCATAGGAATAATGCTACATCAAAAAAAGAAAAAAATATTGTCAATTTTAGGAAATAAAAAAAAAACTTAAAAAAAAAACAGTGCTAAAGATCCCTCTTTTAATATATTAAAATACTGAATATTATAACTATTTAAGAACTCAAAATGAGAATTGAAAATTAACACTTAAACAAGCAAAAATGTTCAAATAAGCATAAAAAATTAACAAAAATAGTACTTAAACAACTAAATAACTACTTGTAATGGCCAATTCACGAATCCTATAAATAATAAGAGCCAATAGCAACCTTCAAATATATTGTGACCAATGGTGCAAAAAGTTAAGCAGATAGATATGTAGAAACAGCTTTTATAAAACAAAATTTGGATGGATACTCAAAATAATCAACATATCTGTAAATTTTGGGGTGATTTTTTAAAAGACATGATTGAAATCGAAAGAAATGCGAAAAATACGAACGAAGAAATATAAGTGAAATAACGAAATGTTGAAAAGAAAATGGTGCTGAAAAATATCTACGATTGAGAAAAAACGGTGTCAATTTCAAAAAATTAGGAAAATGTGAGAAAAAAAAAATGAATAGTGGTGGACATTCATAGAAATAGTGTCACACAAAAAAAAAAGAAAAAAAAAATGTCAATTTCAAGGAATTAAAAAAAACTTAAAAAATACAAAAAAAAAAAAAAAAAAAAGAGCTCAGCACGCAATCCTATAAATAGTGCTCAACTCAATTAACTCTTTTAATATATAGAGATATATATATACTAGTGAAGTCCACGTGCAAAAGCACGTATTATATTTTAATTAAGTATTTAATAGCGTGGTCATTATTTGTGAGTTTCTTAATTATTTTATTAGTTATGAAAGATTAAATAAAATATGTATTAAATTTTGTTGGGAAAAATACGTATTATTTAAAAGTGGGCGGTATAGTTTCGATTGATCTTTAACATGAACGTTTTTCACTTTTACATGATGCGATGAATGGTATGTAGTTTCTGACAGAATTGATTGTTGCAATTCCTAGAATTGGATATTTCAATTATTATCTGAAAAGATTATTCTGGTACTTTCAAATTTAAACGTGTTCCATATTTTTTCTCATTATAATCTGACTTTGTAAGTTTTTTCAATTTATCAATTTAATTTTGTTCGTTCCAATCAAACATTTAAAAAAATTTAGATCACACGAGTATCATGAGATATGCACAAGATTACATGTGAACTTGCGATAAAAAATGCTTATTATAGATTAGGATAAGTTGTTAATTAGTGATTCTCATTAGGTAGATTTTTAAAGTAATTAATAAGCAAGAATTTGGAGGGAAAGTGTTGGTTTATTGTTAATATTTATTTCTTCAATTTAAAAATTGAAAATCAACAAAATTATTCCGAAATCTCAAAAAGAATTGATGAAAATAAGTGCATTAGAGCATTTACAACGGCTTATCTATATTTAAAGAGCATCTTTAATATTTTAAAGAGCATTTTTTAAAAAACATTCCAACAACCTCTTTTCCATGCTCTTCATTTTACTTTCTCCTCTTTTTTTTTCTCTCCAAATTTGTATGTATATATATATATATATATATCTCTCTCTCTCTCTCTCTCTCTCCTCTTTTTTTTTCTCTCCAAATTTGTATGTATTATTTAATTAAAGTCAATATATCAAGTATTGAAAATTGAAATTATTTCAATGCATTTAATAACAGAGAGTGGGTAACTCTCCAAATTAAAATATTAGTATTTTATGTTTAAAGATCTTGTTGGAGATGCTCTTAATGAGATTCTACATGTTTTCGCAATAATAAAGTGTACATCACATCAATACTATATACATTTATAATTATAATAATTTAAACATAATTTCACGATATTAAATTACGTAAAAACGAAAAGAAAATAAAAACTCTCAATAGCTTAAATCAAACAAAATTAATTCAAAAGGTAAATGAATATTCATTCTAGAATTTAAATAATTTTATGCTTATAATTTCTCAACACAACGATTAGCAATGAAAACATACCTTTATCATTCTTAATAGTGTGTTCTGAAGTACAAATTTCAATATCCAAAAAGTCATTCACTATATTCTTTTGCCACAGCCAACAAAAAATCAAGAAAATTATTTTTACTGTAATAAAAAACCGAGGTAAAAATAAAAATAAAAACAAAACAGTGTAAAAGAACACACATTTAGAAACAATCTCTTCACCAGTGTTAAATTTAATATTACTATTGTTTTCCGAAAAAAAAAACTTTCACTGCCAATTCTGTTGCACATACAAATTAAGAAAATTTTCCAAGATGATACTTACACCGTCGATAAATACTGACTACGAATTTTCATTTAAAATACTGAATATTAGAATTATTTAAGAACTCAAAATAAGAATTGAAAATCAACACTTAAACAACAAAACTTAAACAACCAAACAACTACTTGTAATGGTCAATTCACGAACTCTAGAAATAATGACAGCTAATAGCAACTTTCAAACTGTTCTGAGCGTGAAAAGTTAAGCAGGTAGATCTGCAGAAATAGCTTTTGTTTGGGAAAAAAAAATTGAATAGGTACCCAAAATAATCAACATATCTATAAATTTTTGGACGATTTTTCAAAAAACATGACTGAAATCAGAAGAAAGACGAAAAATACAAATGAAGGAATACAAGAGAAATAGCAAAATGTCGAAAAGAAAATTATGCTGGAAAAGATTTACTATTGAAAAAAAAAAGTGTCAATTTCACGAGATTAGAAAAAAGTTTTAAAAAAAGAAAGAAAGAAACAAAAAAAAGAAAATGAACTTGTGGGCATTTAAAGGAACAATGCCATACTATAAAAAACCAAAAAAAAATAGCGTTAATTTCAGAAAATTAGAAAAACTTAAAAAAAAAAAAAAAAAAAAGTAGTGGGCACACATTCATAGAAACAGTGCACACATGGTCACTCTTTTAATATATAGGGATATATATATATAACTAGTGGAGTACGCGTGCAAAAGCACGTGTTTTATTTTAATTAAGTATTTAATAGCGTGGTTATTATTTGTGAGTTTCTTAATTATTTTTTTAGTTATAAAAGGCTAAGTAAAATATGTATTAAAATTTGTTGGAGAAAATACATATTTTTTAAAAGTGGGCGGTATAATTTCGATTGATTTTTAATGTTTTTTACTTTTAGATGTGAAGAATGGTACGTAGTTTCTGACAAAATTGATTACTGTAATTCTTAGAATTTGATACTGTAATTATTATGTGAAAAAATTATTCTGCTGCTTTCAAATTTAAAATTCCATATTTTTCATGGAATTTTATTTAATTAATTAATTTTCTTTATTCTAATCAAACATTAAAAAAAAGTTTAGATCACATGAGTATCATGAAATATACAAAAGATTACTTGTGAACTTGCAGTAATAAGTAGTAAAAATACTTATTATAGATTAATATAAGTTGTTAATTAGTAATTTCTCATTAGGTTGATTTTTGAAGTAATTAATAAGCAATAAATTCGAGGAAAAGTGTTGATTTATTGTTTTATATTTATTTCCTCAATTTAAAAATTGAAAACCAACAAAATTATTCAAAAATCTCAAAAATAGTTGATAAAAATAAGTGCATTAATGAGATTTTACTTGTTTTCGTAATAGTACACATCAATACTATATATATGTATAATTGTAATGATTTAAACATAACTTCACGATACTAAATTACGTAAAAACGTAAAAATAAATAAAAACTCTCAATAGCTTAAATCAACAAAAATAATTCAAAAAATAAATGAATGTTCATTCTAGAATTTAAATAATTTATACTTATAATTTCTCAACACAACGATTAGCAATGAAACACATGCATTTGTCATTCTTAATAGCGTGTTTCGAAGTGCAAATTTCAATATCCTGAATGGTATTCACTATATTCTTTTGCCGTAGCCAACAACAAATGAGGAAAATTATTTTACTATAATCAAGAACCTAGGTAAAAATAAAAATAAAAACAAAAATAAATTAGTGTAAAAGAACACATATTTAGAAACGATATTTTATATCTGACAAGTGTTAAATTTAATATTACTATTGTATTCAAAAAAAAAAAAACTTACATTGCCAATTCAGTTGCAGGAAATTAGGAAAAAAAAAACAGAGAAAAGAAAATGAACAGTAGTGGACGTTCATAGGAACAGTACTACACCAAAAAAAAATATTGTCAATTTAGGAAATCAAAAAAACTTTAAAAAAAAAAAAAAAACAAGAACAGTGGTGAAGATCTCTCTTTTAATATATTAAAATACTAAATATTAAAACTATTTAAGAACTCAAAATAATAATTAAAAATCAACACTCAATCAAGCAAAAACATTCAAATAAGTATAAAAAATTAACAAATACAAGACTTAAATAACTAAACAACTACTTGTAATGGTCAATTCACGAACTCTAGAAATAATAAGAGCTAATAGCAACATTCAAATCTATTCTGATAAGTGGTGCAAAAAGTTAAGCAGATAGAATTACAGAAACAACTTTTATAAAACAAAATTTAGATGAATACTCAAAATAATCAACATATCTGTAAATTTTGGGACGATTTTTCAAAAGACACGAATGAAATCGAAAGAAATGCGAAAAATATGAACGAAGAAATGTAAGTGAAATAACGAAATGTTGAAAAGAAAATGGTGCTGAAAAAGATTTACGATTGAGAAAAAATGGTGTCAATTTAAAAAATTAGGAAAATTTAAAAAAAAAAAAAAAAAAGTAAATGTAGTGGGCATTCATAGAAATAGTGCCACACTAAAAAAAAATAGAACAAAAAAACAGTGTCAATTTCAAAAAATAAAGAAAGTCTTAAAAATACAAAAAAAAAAAAAAAAAAAAAAAAAGAAAAGAAAAAGCAAAAGTAGTGGCACGCATTCATAGAAATAGTGCCATACTAAAGTCACTCTTTTAATATATAGGAAATAGGTATATATATATATAGGGATAAAGACAAGTCACAAGTTGGAGAAAACAATTCATGCTCAAACAATAAACAAAAAAAGTTGGATATCAAAAAAAAAATAAACAAAAAAGTCCTCTGCATCAATTAATGTAAGCCCCCCCTACGTTATTTAGGTGGGTGAAGTATCAAATCATATGGGATTTGACCATTCAGAATGCCTTGGGTTTTACAAACATCCACGTCTTTTAAAACAAAGAAATTTTGTTTGTTTGTTATTTTATTTTATTTTATTTTTTGATGTGATCAATATTACATTGTTCAATAATTACAAATCTTAAACTATTTGTTTACATTGTTAATTTGTGTCCTTTAAAATTTACTAAAAAATTGTGATAAAAAATTAACAATTAATTTTAATTATATATTTAATGGACCCACAACTTTTATTACATTTTCAATTACACGTATTATTGATTTTTTTTATTAAAATTTACTAAAAAATTCTCTCAAACAAGTTTGTTGTGCAGTAAGATTCCATGCACAATAATGATATTATATTCTACTGGAATTGTTCAAAGGAATCAAGCAATCAAAATTAAGATAGAAACAATACAAACAAGAATAAATATGAAAATGTAAAGTCAAAATATTGGACATTTCAGTTTTTCAATCTCTACTTGTTTACTCTGCAATTCTTCGAGTCTTCTTGATTTTCTATGGACAGTGGCAAGACAGTCATTTAAAAGTTAGATACACATATGTTCATTAACAAAATTGTAGAATTTTTTTTTTTCCTCTCTCTTTTTGTTTCTTTTTTCAATTGTTCGAAAAATAATTAAATATAAAGAGACTTTTTTATTCTTGTTAAGTTGGTCAAATTTAGATTATGTATTTGACTTTTGGTCAACTAACGAACATTTGATCGAAATATGTCCAGACTCTAAACGTCCTTCCAGCGTACATATATTGAAAGACGTAAGTATTAGGATTACAAAGTTTGAGACTTGACTATACATTTTTTATTATTTTAAGCGTAAAATTGTGAAAAAATAAAATATTAAAGATTTATTTATATTTTTATAAAGGTTGAAGACTCTAAGTGTAATTTTTTTTCATTTTTTTCCCTAATTTACTTAACATATTTACTTGTTAAGTATATGTCTTGTAGAGTTTAAAAGTAGTTTTTTTAATGAAATTTTGAAAAAAGTTGATGAGATGTGTGATTGAAAAATTGATAAAAGTTGTGGTTGAAAATAAGTTTAAAAAAAAAAAAAAAAAAAAAACTCTCCCAAATATGCTTTAAATATTTTAAAAACTTTAGTTAACGAGAACAATGAGCACACCTACAAATACGTTAATTTTGAAAATATCCAAGAATATAAGAAATTAAGAATTCGTTGATTCACTACATAATAATTGAAAGAAATCTCAAATTTTATTATATTCAATAAATAACAATCTAAGTGCCGTTTAATTTTACTAAAAATCAGATTTTTTTGTAAATTTTGATAAAAATTGATAAAATGAGTGATTAAAATTAGTTATTGACTTTGACTTCAGTTTTTTATCAAAATTTTAAACAAAATTAAAAAAGGCCTAAAAGCCATAACTTGTGCCGCCATTGTAGTTATTGGTCTTCAACCTTCAAAAGTGAGATTTTGAGGCTACAACCTATTTAATTATGTGAATCTAGACCATCATGTGATAGAATCCGTCAATGTAAATGTTAAAATCATATGCAACTTTCAATTGAATTTGGGAGAAATGTTAAGTGATTTGATGATTTTATATTCTAACTTTGAGTCACGTATTGGAGATCTACAATAAAATTATTTACACTAAGTTAAATAAAAATTCACTCAATTTGTAAATATATATCGAGTTTATAAGATAAGATAAACGTGTAAAATCAGACACCCATAACCATACTATATGAAAGGTTGAGGAACTCTTCCGAAAACCAAAACAAAGTAATGAACACGTCCAATTGCACCATCGACTATGCACATTGGAACATTATTTCTTACATTGAACATTTATAACTCGAGTGGACATATATTCCGGAGTTTCTCATTCGACATCGATAAGATTAGTGAACAATGGAGACATTTCATTATAGGCCTTTTTTGCAGAAAGCAAATTTCCAGCCTCAGTAGGATGGAATCCATCCCAAAACATGTACTCATCTCTGTTATTGCATGTAACAGCTTCGGGAAGACACTGTCCAATGTCTGATAGAGCACAACATGAACCGCTCAAAACTGTGATGTTTCCTGTAATAATGTCGTTACATCAGTACAAATATTAATCCATTCGAACTGTTTTTGTTTTAGACTAAAATTTAAATAAATTAGGGAATTAGATGCCTACCATATGAATCAGTAGCAGTGTTTGTGTATATAAAATTTGCATCTGCTAAAAGATAATTGAGATGATCAAGAAGTTGCTTCAGTTTGTCATTGAATATTTTGGCTGCATTATTGATTGATTCTACGCACGACGAGTCATTCGAGCCATACAAAGCTGCCTCTGCTGGACAACAGCCTAATTGGCCAAGTGCAAATACAGCTACTTTTCTTGCTCCATATTTATACAACTTCTGCAATGAAGTACAACAGAACGTGTTTGGTATGTTGAACTGAATATGAGTTTATAGAATTAAGTAAAACTGTACGAAAATTTGCAGAAGCAGTCTTTACACTTTCCATTTTTGGTGCACGTCGGTTCCCACATGATAGAAATTCGATTTTTCCATTACGTGCTTTGCACGCGACAACTTATTCGAGGGCTATTTTTTCTATACATTGTTTTTCATTTAAACATAGTTAAAAGTCAACAATTAATTTCTTTCTTTTTGACCGTCTCTTCTAGTCGAGTGTACCGAATATGTAAAAAGTGTGAGAGAAAGAAATGCTCACTCTTAGCTGCTTAGAGTACTGTCTGATAAGAAGTGAAGCAAACTGCCCTGGTGTATAAAGGCTGCTTGAAGAGTAGTATTGTGGCAAGTAGTAATTGTTTAGGTAATCATTATTCCCCATTGCAACTGTATATATGCACTTGTTTAGATACTCTTTTGCAACCTTTTCACCTCCAAGTAAAGTCGCAATCCGAGAAATCACGACTCTGTGATTGGATAATTGCTTGTTCATGCTGATCACAGCACCCTTCAAAGAAACAAAATGTAATCTCATCTAGATGTATGCTCAATTCAAGGCTATATACATATAGACAAGGAAAAAAAAAAAAAAAATCAATCTTCGTGCAAGTCGTGCTCGGGAAGCCAATGGGTCGAGTATGTAGTAGCAATGTGTTCTGCTTCTTAGTTTCGGGTTCCTACTTTTCTTGTTCACGCTAAAATTGTTTACGTAGTTAAATAATGTGTATGAATACTCAATACATCCACGTGGCCCCGTCTACCTTACTGAAAGGGTCGCACGTGAGATAATAAGTTACAGTATGATTAGTCTCTACACGGTCATACAATCTGTGAGAGAGAGAGAGATTGTACCACTTGGTATCCAGATTCATCAAGAATTCCAGCAGCACCTGATCCATAGTTGACACCAGTGAACACATCCTGGTTTCTTGAATTTGCAAAGGGAGGAATATAATTTTCAAATCCCAAAAGTTCACCTGTCAAGAAAAGTTTACTTAAAACTTGAGAGTAGATGTGGCATAGACCGTTTAAAAGACGCTTTTAAGCACGGCTAAACATGAAGTAGGTAAAGGAAAAAAGAGTTAGTACTAACCAATGAAATCTGCTATATTCCTGCCATTAGTGAATCTCCCAGTTGGCCCTTGTGGAAAATCAATCCCATAAGGCAAATAATTGACTTTTGCAGTAGTATTCAAATTATTGTTATTCCCATTATCAACTAATGAGTCTCCAAAAATGAAGTAGCAAGGAAATTTTGCTTCAGCAGAGACTAATTGTGCCTTTAAATTTAAGGACACCCCTACAATTAAAAACTGCATGAACCACAATGTTAGCCTATTTTCCATTGTTGAAGAAGGAAAGTTCAGCTCAAAATGGCTTATTGAAAATGAGTGGTATACAGCCTCTTGATATTTATGGGAACTGACAATATATATATATATATATATATATATATATATATATATATAGGACAGCCTCTTGATTTTTTATGGGCAGTCCTTGTTTGGTATAATTTTTATAAATTATATGCATGGATGTGACAGAATGTGTGATAAAAGCTCTCAATTGTACAAAATATATGGATATAATTTATGTTTGATCATCTTATACATGTTTAGTGGTACTTAAATTATAATTTCAGTTGGTCAAACTAGTAAAACATATTTCTTATCTACATATTTTATAGAACCCACAGCTTACAACCTATTTTTTTCCATACATTCACCTACGACTTATAATATAAACAATTAAAAAATAATTTCAATACAACCGGACATACAAAACAATCCCAAACGTGTAGTTAAATGGCCCTTTTGGCCTCTCTTCAGCCATGAAAATCACGTGGATTTGGAGAACCAGAGGGACATACCCTACCCACAAAAAAGACTGAAGAAACGACACCATGATAATAAAAGGTTGTACGCATTCTAGCAGTGAAAATAATTATTTTTTTGTCAGTAAAATAAAAGATACTATCAAAATAAATAATACTCCTCCATTTTATAAAAGTATTCTATTTTTACACATATTAAAAATTTTAATATTATACTTGAAACAATAAATTTTACCTAAAGGCTAGAGGTAAGGTAAAAAGTAACTTAACAAAATATGTTTGAAAATTAAAATTACTTAGATGTAACGTATAAAAGAAACTGTTTTTTGAGTGCTGAAGGAAAAATTAGTCGTGAAAAGAAATAAGTGTTTGGTAAACTTTTGTTTTAAAGCTGTTGTATTTAAAACAAAATCAGAATTTTAGCGTTGGTAAATAAAAGTAATTTATTATTGTATGTAAACAATTATTAAAATAGACATTAATTATCATGATGTCCTTTTGTATTATTATTATTATAGATATGATTGCAAAATTTATTTTTACTTCTATAATAATATATAATATTATCAAATATTTTTATAAGACAATTTATTTATTATAGTTATTTTAAATAGAAAAAAAATTAATATCGATTAAATTTCAAATTTATAAAATTTACAAAATAAAAACATAGTAGTATAAAAGAAATTAATTTAATTAATTAGAATTAGAATTAATATTTTTAATTATAGATGATTAGAGAAGTTAAAGACAGTTTGATAAGTTACTAATTTGGTGCTTTTCTAAAAATCTTGCTAGATGATACAGATTCATTTATAATAATTTTTTCTTAATTTTATCAAACACTTAAAATAAAAAATCCAGTTTTAAAATCAATACCAAATGGACATGTTTAAAAATTACTTATAAAAAGATAGTCTTGTTTTTTTTTTTTTTTTTTTTAATCCGTCCCAAATTATATGCCAATTTTCTTGTTGAGAATTTAATTGATTTCTCAATTCTCTAATATACTCCTGTTTAATGTATCTTGTTATATGAAATATTATTATATTAATTATATGGGTTAGAAAAAAATGTAAACAAAATTTATTATTTCAACTATAATAACTATTTTTTTTAATATGTATAAAAATAAAAGCAACTCTATTTTTTTTTTTTTTTAAATTTAATGACAAAGAGAGTAGAGTAAAACAATAAAACAAGGCACTAATAAATGCACGGGGTACAAAATTGGTGTTTCATCACGAGCTAATTAGTCAATTGTGTCCCGTTTTGTACATTATTTGGTCCCACAAAATTAAAAAATTTGGAACTAGACCATTTAGAGTCCGTTTGACAGATATTATAAACTAGTTTAAACTAATTTTTGGTTTATTTGACAAATATTGGTTTATTTGAGTTGAAATTGTTGACTTTTCATGTTAAAAGTGGATTAAAAAATAAAAAATTACGGCCTAAAAAAAATTAAAATAAATTTTTAATATGTGTCAAACAAGCTCTTACTTATGACAAAAAAATTGTCCAATGGATTCCGCTTGTCTTTAATGGTGCCAAACGGGGCCCAAATTTGAATGTACATTTTGTTTATTGTCTTTTCAATTATGATTGTTCCACTTTAGTAATTACTTTTGTGTTACCTAGAAAGTTCATTCAAATGACAAGAATTTTTTAGAAGCATAGTTGATATATTGAACTGGGGAAAATTGTACTTGAGGTCACTGAATTTTCACCGTATTTGCAATTAAGTTATTGAATTTTAATTTGGTGCAATTATACTACTATACTTTAATTTACGAGGATCACTCTATTTGACGTTGGTTGATGAGCTTGTTGACATGTCTGTCAAAACTAAAGATGGGGCAAAGTGTAAATCGATTTCTCACATCAACTTATTGAGAATTGCAATAGAGGTAACTGAACTTTCACCATACTTGCAACTATTCACTAAACTTCAATTTAGTACAATCAAGCCACTGTACTTTAATTTATGAGCAATCACGTTTTTCCATTTGGTTTCATCACTAAGAATACCATGGTTATTTGATTTTAAAATGGTTGATTTAGTTGAACAACATCAAACATGACCAAAGAATAAATAAACTAGAGATGGCAATGGGTCGAGCCGGGCCGGCTCGGCCCGTGGACTAGTCGGCCCGGCTCGGCCCTTAGTACGGGCCGAGTTCGGCCCGTGAAGATACGGGCCGAGCTTTAGCTCGGCCCATCGCCAAAAACATGGCCCGGACCGGCCCGTGGTCCGCAATCCACGGGCCGGTCCGCGGACCCACGTGAAATCTTAATTTTTTTTTTTTTTTTTTTTTTTTTTTTTTTTTAAACTTAACAAGTTAAAACTTAAAAACAAATTATAATTTAGTAACCATTAACATATTCAAATTCAATTTAGAATAAAAATAAGCTTACATGAGATTCTAACTCAAATTAATTATGCATTTAAACTTTTAAAGTTCGGCTATTTTATTAATCTCCATTACCATTAGATTCAATAATTAGTACCTCATATTTAATATTTTACAAATTTAAAAATATTATTTTCTAATTCATTCAAAACTCATCAAAGGTCAAACATTTTGAACTCCAATATTTATAAGAAATAAGTGAATGAAAAAATTTTAAATTCAAACCCTCCTCTTTTTTCCGGGCTTGGGACCGGCTACTATTAGCGTAGGCAGAGTTAAAATTGTACACGAACAAGTTGTTACGTGTACAATTTTTTTAAAAATTAAATATCAAAACTTACAAGTTAAAATGAATAAAAAATAGAATGAATTTATACAAAATAATAAATATACTTACATTTTACTTACTACGTATTCAGTTCGTCCATCTCTTCGGCCAATATCATGCTTACTTTATCTTGGATTCGATGTTCTGCATCCTCCCAATCTTTCAAACACATTAAACTCTCTAATATATCTGGTTTAAGTCTTGACCTCAAATCATTAAGAATCCTACTACCTGTACTAAAAGCAGACTCCGATGCTACAGTTGATACCGGAGGTGTTAGTAGATCACGTGCTATAATAGAAACAATTGGGTATTGGCGCTCGTTTTGTCTCCACCACCTAAGTATATCAAAATTATTCCTCTCCTCTTCATCTAACAAATTAAGCATGTCGTGACCAAAATATCTAGCTAACTCTAATGGTATATCTCTAATATTAGTTTCAACATTTGTGACACGGGTAAGCGAAGAAGATGAAGAAGAAGAACTAGGATTTTGAGTTCCCTTATAAATAAGGAAACTCCAATAATCATTAGGATTAGGGTTATTTGAAGAAGAAGAAGAAGGGTTAGGCGCAGGAGGTCTTCTAACATTCCTACCGGTTTTTTCAGCATAAAATTCGTACATTTCACATAATGTTTTTTCTAAATTACCATAAGTCAATGGATTACCGTAACTCAAATTATTAGAAATTTCGGAAATAGTATGTTTAGTACCTTGTAAATTTACTCTAGGGTCCATAATTGACGCTAACGGGAACAACATAGGCAAGTCTTCCCAATATTTTCTAAACTTCATTTCCATTGTTTCAACAATATCAGAAAAAATTGCATACGACTTATATCTATTAAAATTATTTGCAATAAAATAAAAATGATTTAAAACTAATGGACTAGTAGGGTAATATACACCACCACATGCATTTGTAGCGTCATAAAATACTTTTAAAAATTTTCGAACATAAAATGCAATTTGCCAATCATATGGTTGCAAATCGTATTGTGGACCGTGTGAATGTCGACCATTATAATAACCAGTTACACAATGTTCATATCCTTCACATGATTCAAGCATTAAATAAGTAGAATTCCACCTATTACGTATGTCTGTACATATACTTTTAGTTGGAAGAGAATTTTCTACACATAATTCATCAAATACTTGTTTTCTAGCAGGTGAAACAGTAATATAGTTCAAGGCATACCTAATTTTTTCTAATTGTGGGCCTATATACTTTAAACCATCTTGAACAATTAAATTAAAAATATGGCATACACATCTAACATGAAACAAAATTCTACCGAAATCCGGTTGTAATTCCTCAATTAATTTTTCCATTACAATATTATTAGGCGCAGCATTATCAAACGTCATACTGCGAATTCTAGATTCGCAATTAAATTCTTTAATAATTGCAAGTAAATAATTAAAAATTTGTAGGCCATTATGCGGGTAATCAATTACTTTAAAAGCAATTATTCTTTTATGCATAATCCATAGTTTATCAATATAATGTAAAGTAGCTGCAATATATCCTTTATGATTTAGACCGGACCATAAGTCCGAAGTGAATGATACAACACCAGCATATTTACTTAAATCATTTTTTATATTTTGTTTTCTTTTATTATATGCAGCAATAGTATCAGAACGAAGAGTGTTTCTAGCAAAGGGTAAATACCTTGGTTGAAGATACCTTTGTACAAACCGTGTGAAATGAGGGATTTCCACTATGCTAAGCGGGAACTCACCACTAGCTACCAACTGACACATTCCTTCTCGGCGCATAGATTCTTGTGAATAAACCCAATTGTTAAGATTGGGAGAAGAACTACTAGATCCACCCGGAGATCCGAAATGTAGCTGTGCTTGGTTGGTATCAACTCCTCCGTGCTTTTGCATACACTTCGGAAAATGTCGATTAAGATGGCTCGTTCCACCGCCCTTTTGCCATGCAAACTGTTGCTTACAATATTTGCAAACTGCCTTGAAAATTGGTTGCCCATCTGCAGATGCACCCGTCTGCACTCTATTGAAATGATCCCAACACCGAGCCTTTTGTTTTGTGGCTCTTCGTTTAGTAGTCGATTGAGTAGTGTTGGTCGTTTCCAACTCTTCGTCAATATCATCTAAATCAAAAACTGGACCAGTGTTCCCAACTCCAAAATCATCACCAAATTCTAGAATTGGAACATTATTTAAACCACTAAAATCATCTTGAATTTGATTTTCGACAGATTCGGCACTTCCGTGAAAATTGTATTGATCCATGAATTTGGTTGTAGAATGTAGATAATAGAAATGTAGAAGACTAGTCTAGAAGTACAAAAAATATATATGGAAATTGGAATGTAGGGGTGTAGAAGATAAGAAGAATAAGATTATAAAGCTAGAAATTATATAAATTGCACAATATATGAATATAATTGTTTTGGATAATGGAAGTATGAATGTAAGATTGTAATATGAGAATTGAGAGATTTGTGAAGAGAATAGAATAAATTTATGGGATATTTATAGGGAAAAAAAAAATAGCCGTTTGAAAAAAAAAAAAAAAAAAAAAAAATCTGGGGACTTAATTGGCAACGGTCATATTTATGACCGTTGCATGCAACGGTCATAAATATGACCGTTGCAAATTGCAACAATTGGTCCCCAGCTTTTGCTGGGGACCAATTTGGTCCCTGAAGATGTGTGGACCACGGACCGGGCCTGGTTCGTGGTCCACGGGCCTGGTCCACGGACAGGTCCACGGGCCGGTCCGTGGACTGGCCCACGGGTCGGATCCACGGGCCGGCCCGTGGATTTCACGGGCCGGGCCGAGCCTAGCTCGGCCCGTGAAATTTTTTTAGGCCCGGTCCGGGTCCGGGCCCTTCTTTCCACGGGCCCGGGCCGGCCCGGGTCCGTCATTTTGCGGACCGGGCCGCCGGGCCGACGGGCGGCCCGGTCCGTTTGCCATCCCTAAAATAAACAACACTACATCTTTTACGGTGTTCCTTTCTACCTCTCTCATTAACTAATTCTATTTCAAGGTACTAACTTCCGCAACAAAATCTAACATTACAAAGTAATTTAGAAGAGACCAAAAAATTGAAAAAAAAAATTATGAATAAGAATATTAAATACCTCAAATTTCTTGCATATAAAAAATTTATGACCTAATCTGTGTCTATAATGTTGTAATGATCGATCTTTATTCAAAATAGCATTTGGGCATTATGATTGATCAAAAATTCATCTTCAAATCTATTATAGATATGGAAGAACCATACAATCTTCCATCATTTTCCACCAAATGGAGTGACGTGGTTGCTTGTAAATTAAAATACAGTGACGTGATTGCACCAAATTAAAATGTAGTGACCTCGCTGCAATTATAGTGAAAATTCAATGACCTAGTTGTAGGTAAGGTGAAAGTTTAGTGACCTCCAAATGCAATTTTAGATGAGTTGATGTGAAAAATTGGCCGACACATTGGCACGTTGTTAGGTTTGGCAGACATGTCAGCAGACTCATTGATAGAATCTAAATGGAATCATTTGATTGCTCGTAAATTGAAGTATAGTGGCTCAATTGTATCAAATTAAAGTTTAGTGACCTAGCTACAAGTATTGTGAAAGTTCAATGATCTCCGATGCAATTTGCTCTACTGAACTGATAAGACAATATAAGATAATAAAAAGAAATTGTCAACGACTCTCTTTTTCAAGGGTGTCAATCATATTCGATGTTACATCTAACGTTTTGACATTGACATACAAATTCGTAAAATTGGATATTAAATTTTCTTATCTATTTTAACCAATATTTCAAAAGTCGGCCCAAGCATTCACTTGAAAATTATATAGAATCAAAGGTCAAAGAATCAACTTGGTTAGTAGGTAGTTGTAACAGGGCTGATCTAACTCCCACTATGGAGAGTTAGTATAACTCCCACATCTGATGTGGCTGGATGACTGAGATCAACTAATGCCAACTGGGATAAAAAAATTTTTAACACCAAACACCCCCACTCCTTCTCTCCATCACTCCCATTTCAGCCATATTTCTCTTTTCACGATTTTGGCCCCAAATCATGCCCTAGCTCCACACTGCGTCGCCGTAGACCACCATCGCCACTGTCGCGGAACTCTCTCTGCGCGCTCGCCGTTGACCACCATCGCCACTGACCACTATCTCCATTGTCGCAGAAATCTCTCTGCGCGCTCGCCGTTGACCACCATCGCCAATGTCGCGAAAATCTCTTTGCGCACTCGCTCTCTCGCGGTGAACCATCACTGTCGCACGCATACATCCTTCCCACCGTGTATGGACATCTCTCTGCGCGCTCTCTCTGCGTGGTGACCTCCCACGCCTTGAACCACTACATGCTTTGAACCACTATTGTCGCGCACTGCTCACATTATCGTCTCCGCCGCGACCCACCATTTTCAAGACCAGTACTGATTGTTTGGGGATAAATTTGAAAAAGTGACTGTATATTAACAAAAATTGAAATTCATCATTGTTGATTATATCAAAATTAGATGTAATGGGATGAAGATTTGGGTGTATATTCAAAAATTAAAAATCATCATTGTTTATTGTTTCAAAATTGTCTGCAATGGGATTAACATTAAGTGGCTGTAATCAATAAATTTGTATTGATAATGGTTTTTTCTTTGTCTATTTCAAAATTAGTTGCAATGGGAGTAACATTTGACTGTATATTCAGATATTGAAAATCATCATTGTTTATTATTTCAGAATTAGCTGCAACAGGATTCAGTTTAAGTGGCTGTAATCGATAAATTTGTATTGATAATTGTTTTTTTTTTTTGGTTTATTGCTTCGTATGTGATAGGAATGGAATCACAAAGTGCAGACAATGTGTATATTTCTCAAGTTTCAGTTTATCGTATCCCTGCAACTGGACAAGAATTTGAATCACATGAGGCAGCATACATTTTCTACAATAATTATGCCCGAGAGGCTGGATTTAGTACACGAATTGAGAACAGTAAAAAGAATAAGGTTATTGGTGAGACTTACTGAAAATTGTTTGTATGTTCGAAGAAAGGGAAGACTGATGACAAATATTAGAGAAAATATAAAGATTCTGTGCCACGTGCTGGGGAAAGAAAGCGTGGGCAAACACGAGTTGGTTGTAGTGCTAAATTAACTGTGGTCAAGCAAAAAACAGGACAAATGTGGATAGTGAACAACTTTATCGAGGAACACAATCATGCCCTTACTACTCCTAGTCGAGTGCATTTGTTGAGATCTCACCGGACGGTGTCGACTACAAAGAAAACACTCACTTAACAATTTGCTGATGCTAATATACCAACGTGCCAGCAATTTAGGCTTATGGAGATAGATTCTGGTGGTCCATCATCGATTGGGTGTGTGGAGAGAGATATTAGGAACCATGAAAGAAACATTCGAGAAGAGCAAATGGGTCATGACGCTGAAACACTAATAGAGCATTTCACATTTGAGAAAGAGAAAAATTTGAACTTCTACTTTGACTACGAGATAGATGAAGCAAATAAGTTTATTCATTGTTATTGGGTTGTTGCTGAATCTATACAGTCATATCGTTGTTTTGGAGATGCCGTGGTATTCGACACAACATACAACACGAATAGGTACTCAATGATATTCACCCCTTTCGTAGACGTAAATCAACATGGTCAGACTATTCTGTTTGGGTGTGGATTTTTGAGCGACGAAACTACATAGTCATTTGTGTGGTTGTTGTCGAAGTTCATGGAATCGATCTCCAATCATGCTCCCCCGTTGATTATTACTAATCAAGACGCTGCAATTCCGAAGGCCATATCAATAGTCATGACGTTGACATTCCAAATGTATTGCATCTGGCACATTCTAAATAAGTTTTCAGAGAAAATTAACGCTATGGTGTACAATGAGCAGTATCATAGGTTGGTTAACATTATCAAAAATTCAGAGACGCCAGCTGAATTTGAGGAACGTTGGAACGATGCAATGGTAAATACAGGATTACATTGTAATGAATGGCTACAATCGATGTATGATATTCGGGGTCGGTGGGTGCCATCATACGTTAAGCCCATATTCAGTGCTAGAATGTCTAGCAGCTAACGATCCGAAAGTGGTCACTCATTTCTAAAGAAGTACGTGAATAGAAAGAACTCACTGATGGGATTCATTACTAGGTTTAATAATGCACTGAGTCATTAATGCCACAAGAAACTAGTAGCTAACCATGTTGATCTGAATGAACAACCCCACTTGATGTCCAGTATTGTGATGGAACGTCAAATGGTTGAAATCTACACGAAGAAGATGTTCATGTTGTTTCAGACAGAAGTTGATAAGAGTAATGTATACATTTGGTCAAAGAGATCAACTTTCATTGGTGGGAAAACTTACAGTGTGTGGAGATATGAAGCTGGAAATAATGTTGATCGGCCACGGGAGCTTACATATCATACGAAACCTGACTATGTATCATGCAGTTGTCGAACTTTTGAATTTGAAGGTTATCCATGTCGCCACATGGTATGTTTTTTGAAGAAAAAACAAGTTCTTTTACTTTCAGAAAAATATATACTTCGGCGTTGGACAAAGAATGTCAAAATGGGTAATGTTTGCGACACTATTGCAACTTCAAACATGGATGACTCAACTCTTCAATCTTTAATGTCCCGACATGGGTTGTTATCACACAAGGCATCTATGTTAGTAGATAATGCGGCCTTAACAGATGCCCGTAGTACGTTTCTATTAAGTGGGTTTGAAATGTTGAATTCGAGAGTCAACCAAGTTGACAATGGTGGAAATGTCGGTAAAAGCAAGTCAAGTTCCAAAAGTCGTGAGGTCCAACTAGAGATACAAGATCCTAATGTAGTTCAAGCAAAGGGATGTGGAAAATGATTGAAGTCTTCAAAAGAGAAAGTAATCTCCAAAATGAGTAGACAATGTTCAGTTTGTGGAGCAAATGGACATGACAAAAGAACTTGCTCGAGAATTAATGATATGTAACTTTGCATGTTATTTTTTGCTTTCACATTAATTTATGAAATTAACAGATTTATACTAATATCGTTATTTTTGTAGATCAAATGTACCAAACATACCCGAGAACCAGTATGACTACGAAGACTTGCAAGATAGTTGGAGAGAGGACGCCACTTTCACTTCGATTGCTTGTAGTTCGAATAGTGATGCAATAAATTTTAGATTTGGTTTGTAGCAAATCTTTTGTATTTGGTTACCCTATGTAATTCAAACAATGTTATTGTGTGTATTTTATTAGCCAATGGTTCATTATTGTGTTTTTAGAACAATGAATTTTTACAGATTTAATGACATGAATCATTTGGCTACTATATGAGTTTCTGTATGTATATGTAGAATGATCATGTTCGGTAATATATCTTCATCTTGATAGTGGTACACATAACGATTCACTTCAACTTAGTAAATATGAAATCCATGTCTTACAAATTATGATGACAATAAACGAAGTGAACAATTATCATAAAAAATTACACCAACAAATTCATTACAAAAAACACAATTACAGCTATGCATGAAATCATTACAACATCTACACAATTGTATCCCCTATTTCTAAAACGCCGAAGTGAATGAACTTTGTTTTCTAGCTTCTCTACCTTCTCTATTAAGCTTTGCACATCACACTTCAGTTCATCTAATTTGGTACGTGTATGTTCACATCCTTCTAACTGCAAACCAAAGTTCGATTCAACCTCGTCGGCCCAACTAAAGGCCTCGCACATGACACCATCCTGCAATAACATAATATCATTTCGGTCAATTCAATTAAACAATCCAAAAAATACAAATTAAATCTGACTTACCTTCACACTATGACATCTCCAATATCGACGGTGTGGGTTCCTTTCGGAGTGCGAGGTATGAATCTTCATATGCCCACCACATCTACATCTAAGTCGTGCCTGGATAACATTTCCACTAGAAGAAGACATTGATCCTTACCTATCTGTTATTCGAAGGTCACACTAATATCACAAGAATACCAATAAGTTCCATATGCTATACATTATATTACGAATTGACAAATTCATTGGAGGCTCAGATCATGTTCTCGAACTACATTCATTAGCACCACCATGGCTGCAAAACACCGGTTGCATGAACGTAGGGGCTACCCTCATCACTCATGCCATCCGGACTGCCAAGCCAAGATACGAGACTGATTGTGTAGTTGCCGAATTCCAACAATCACAACAAGTCAACAACATTGATCATCACAACCCGTTCATCAAATAATCAGGCCTGATCTACTGCTCACATTATCATCAGATACCCTATCTCTTTCTCCCCTCATATAATAAACAGGACAAATCATTAGATTAGATGGAGATGGAGACAAAATTTGCCTTCAGAAAAAGCATGACAAATTAGGCAAGTCATCACAAATCAGACAACAAAACTCCTAATCATCACAAGTCATCATAATTAATCATAAATCATCACAAATTCATCACCAATTTCAGATTCTATGAAAACGTCCAAACCCTAACATTCAGCAAATCATTGGGTATGATTACGATTGGTAACAAATTGTTTCGGAATCTCACTATATCCTCATAACACAGTACAAAAATTATCAGTACCATAAATTTGTAATGGTGGGGTACAATCAGTACCGGTCTTGAAAATGGTGGGTCGCGGTAAAGACGATAATGTGAGTAGTGCACGACAGTAGTGGTTCAAGGCGTAGGAGGTCACTGTGCAGAGAGCGCGCACAGAGAGATGTCCGTACATGGTGGGAAGGATGTCTGCGTGCGACAGTGATGGTTCATCGCGAGAGAGCGAGCGCACAGAGAGAATTCTGCGACAGTGGCGATGGTGGTCAGTGGCGATGGTGGTCAACTGCGAGCGCAGAGAGAGTTCCATGACAGTTGCGATGGTGGTCTACGGTGATGCGGTGTGGAGCTAGGGCACGATTTGGGGCCAAAATCGTGGAGAGAGAAATATGGCTGAAATGGGAGTGAGGGAGAGAAGGAGGGGGGTGTTTGGTGTTAAAATTTTTTTTTAACCCAGTTGGCATTAGTTGATCCCAATCATCCAGCCACATTAGATGTAGGAGTTATTCTAACTCTCCATGGTGGGGGATAGATCAGCCCTGGTAGTTGTAATAGTTTCTACATTTTCACTTTTGGCATTTTATAAAAAAAAATCAATTTCTTTAATGCATAGGGCTCGACACGATTCAGTTTAATCTGATTCCAATGGTAACTGACATGAATTAAATACCAAAGAGAATTTTACATATTAAATCGTTGGTTCTATTTATAGTGATGGAATCGAGGTTCTTGTTCAATTCATTTTTATTAGTTTTATGCTTCAGAAAAAATTATAAAGTGTAAACTGTTGTGTAATTTTTTTTTATTATTTTACCTTCATACATTTTGTTCTAGGTGACAAAAGTGTTGATTATTTAGAATATATATTATATTCAAATGAATTCATATAATTTAATATCAAGATTATAAGAAAAATAATTTTAGAATGGAATATTGAATTAGAACCTTGTAGCTCTCAATTTTAAGAACTAAAATTTGTGATTGAGTTTTTTAGTAAATTTTGATAAAATTTTGATGAAATATGTAGTTGAAAAATTAATAAAAATTGTGGGATCTATAAAATATATGGTTAAAAATAATTTTTAACTTTTATCTAAAACTTTTTAGCAGATTAAAATTTGGATTTGTTTGTTAATGCTTAAATTATGTTTTAAGTTGGTCAAATTGGTCAAACATACTTTTCATCCACAGATTTCGTAAGACCTACAATTTACTCAGTACTTATAAATACTTAAAAAATAATTTTAACACTGATAATAGAAATAATGACAGCTGTTATATATTGTCTGTCAATAGTGACACGTCCTAGCACACCCGCCTCACTAACTCACTCGCCTCGTTGGTATCATAAGCTCGTCTTTGACAGATAGATAACAATGACCCAACTGCTTTTAGGCAAGTTAAACAGGCCACCCATAAAATGATAGTTACTATCGACAATTGGGAAGATGAAACATCAGCAATTGAGAAGATGAAACATCCCTCAATAACTCTTAATAATGAGAGAGATGAAGGGACACACGTCATCAATAACTGTAGGTCATCCCTATAAATAGAGGCCAATTCTCCAAGTAAAAACAGAACATACAACTCTTATACATTTCATATTGCTATTCTGTAATATGATTTAATCATACACTGATTATCACACCAGAGTTGACATGGAGAAAAAAGTCTCGCCACCTTTTGCAGGTCTCCACTACTGTTGCCACCATGCTCGAAAGATGAGAAAAATATTTATCATCATTTGGCGCCGTCTGTGAGAACTCGCACAATAAGTCATGGCTCAAACTAGAAGAGTTAGGAATGTAACCGCTCCACCAGCCCCCACCAGGAATATAGACACCGAGTCTAATGCCGTCACTAATCAGCCACAACAAGAATTTGCCTCTACCGCTCAACTTGCGGCACTGCAAGCTCAGGTGGCGGCCTTAGCGGCTCTACTCTAGTATTGGAATGCTACGGTTTCTCAGTCACTACAGGGTTCTAGCCTTCCACCGGTAGGATCATCAACACCAGGGGCTCCGCCCCAGGGTCCTAGCTATCCACCGGTAGGGCACTCACCACTAGGGACTCCTAACTTTCCAGCAATGGAAACACCGCCAACAACAGCTCCAACGCTAGCTCCAGTTTCTTTGGCTCCACCTTCTGCACCCACTTCCATTCATTGACATCTGGCCCAAATTCACATTGGGAAAAACCGTCATGGATGCCCACGCCTACGCTGGTTGAGACACCAGTGCTAAGCCTGGAACAGTGATTAGAAGATATGATGGGTCGCAAAATAGCTGAGGCTATGTCTAAGAAAAGTGATAGGCAACAATCTATGGTGTTGCAAGAAGATCCTTTTTCCTTAGAAGTGATAGCGGTCCCCTTGCCCCGAGACTTCAAACAGCCAAAGATGGAGAAGTACGATGGATCTTCTGATCCTGTCGATCACCTCAGAGTTTTTATTGATTTGATGAGGTTGCAAGCCACCCCTGATGCGATTATATGTAGGGCTTTCCCGCCAACACTTAGGTGGAAGGCCAGGGATTGGATAGCCACCCTTTCCCCAAATTCAATCTGTACGTTTGATGATTTTTCCAAGAGTTTTGCTGCATACTTTGCCAGTAGCAAATGTGCTAAGAAAACTTCAATTGGCCTGATGCAATTGACATAGGACAAAGACAAGCTGCTGAAAGATTTCATTGCCTGATTTAATAGGGCCACACTGAGAATCAAAGATCTACAGGTGTCTGCTGTTTTAAATAGAGGCCAACCCCCAGGTAAAAACAGAACATACAACTCTTATACACTTCATATTGCTATTCTGCACATATGTTTTAATCATACACTGATTATCACACTGGAGTGGACACGGGAGAAAAAAGTCCCGCCACCTTTTACAGGTCTCCACCACTGTCGCCGCCGTACTCGGAAGAGGAGAAAAATATTTATCATCAAACACTATCAAACATGTACTAAACAAATACTTAAAATCAGTTAAAAATATTTAATCCAATTCTAATAGTTTCAGATAAAAATGCCTGGCCGTATCAATGTACTCACTGTTCTAAAAAGCTCGTCTAGATGTGAGGCGTAGATTCCACGTCTCATCTTTGTTTAAGTTTAAAAAGTTTAAAACTCAACTTTCACATTTAATCACATTTTATATTTTTTAGAATACTGCGTATTACAAAATGCGTAGGTGAAAGTGACTTCTGTAGCCCTATTATCATTTGTAGGCTTTGATTTCTTTATTAGATGACTGATCTCCTGCTCCTAAATAGACAGGATGAACTGCCCACCTACTGACTTGATTAGTGGCCTTCTTTATTATATACGGACAAGTCACAAGTTCGATAAAACAATTCATGTTCAAACAATAAACAAAAATGTCCTGTAAATCATCAATTAATGTTTGTCCAATTGAATCCCTTACATTATTTAGGTGGGTGGAGTATCAAATCATATGGGATTTGACCATTCAGAATGCCTTGTATTTTACAAACATCCACGTCTTTTAAAACGAGGAAATTTTGTTTGTAGTTTTACCCTCTTGTATTACCTCTTTGATTATTTTATTCTCCTACATTAAATTATCTATATTTATATTTATACTAAGAATAATTATATGTACACTACAAAATTTATTTGTTGCACTATATTTTAATTGTATTTAAAGTTTTCAATCTTTATTCATTGTAGTACTTATATCATCAACTTTTTTTTGTCATTTTTTTTTTATCCTCAATCTTCCATTAATTAGCACATCTCGTCATTAATAAAAGTTCACGTCCAAAAAATCCATTTGTAAGGAGTAAAACTACTTATTTGCCCATCATATATATTTAAAAAAAAAAAGAATAAATACAAAAGTATGAAAAAATATTTTTATCTCATTTCTAATAAAGCAAAATAGAATATTTTAACAAAAATATCATCAACGACGAGACGTGCTAATTAATTAGAAGGTTAAAGATAAAAAATTGATGGAAAAAAGATTAGGGACATAAGTATTACAATAGGCAAATATTGAGGACCTTAAAATTAATTAAAATGTGGTGAAACAAAGAAAAACTGTGGTGGCAATATAATCACCCTTATACTAATTCTAAAAGCCCTAAAAAAAGGATAAATAATTTTGGACTATTTTACCCTCATATATTACATCTTTAGACTATTTTATTTTCCAATATTAAATTAAAAAATCTAAAACCCTTTCATCTTCTTGATTATTTTACTCGGCTCTAAAAGGGAGAAATAAATTTGGACTATTTTACCTCATACATTTAATTAAAAAATCCAAAACTCTTTCATCTCTCAGACTATTTTATCCAGAAAATAATTTTAGACTATTTTATCCTTCTACATTAAATTAAAAAAATCCAAAACCATTCCATCTCCTACCATTATTGAACAAAATAAGGGGTTGTTTGGGACCTTTGAACAATTTATCTTCAGATATTTCTTTCATTTTTTACTGCATAATACAAAGGATCATATAATGATTCCAAAAATCTTTTATTTTCCACCATTATTAAACAAAATAAGGATTTTTTTTTGGGATTTTGGACAACTTATTTTCCCTTTTTTTAACTGTAGAATACAAAGGATCATATGATAATTATGTAATTCATAAATATGTATTTAGGATAATAAAAATGAGACTATTTTACCCTCCCATTTTAAATTAAAATATCCAAAAATCTTTCATCTCCCACTATTAAACAAAATAATGGATTGTTTGGGGCTTTGGATAACTTATCTTCATTTGTTTTTTTACTTCAGAATACAAAGGCTCATATAATGATTATGTAATTCCTAAATATGTATTTAGAATAAAAAAATGGGATTTATGAATTGGGAAGTTAAAAGAATTTCTCGTCCCACTATTATTAAATTATATAACACAATCTCATTAATATACAATAGTCTTATAATATTTTACCCTCCTATATTCAAAAATCCAAAAACCTTTCTCATCCTACCATTAATAAATTATATAACACAATCTTATTTAAGTTTAATTATTTTATAATAATTTTTCCTCCCATATATTCAAAAATCCCAAACCCTTTTCCCTCCCACCATTATTAAACTATATAACACAATATCTGAGTTTGACAAGATATTCAAATCTCATTTTCCATATCTGGAAGCATCAAGAACTCCACCATCGGTGAAGATCCGACATCGTTTCGATAATCTTAATTCAGGTTCTTTCTTCCTCTCATTGTATGTATGTGTAGAAGTTCATATCTCTATTTATTTACAGAAATAAAGAATGAAAAATGAATTTTTTTTGGGAATTTTGGTTTGAGGAAAAAGGGTAGAATTTTAAAACATTAATTCCAGTGTTTCTACAAAAATAGAGAATGAAAAATTGGGAATTTCAATTTGAGGAATAAGGGTAGAATTTTAAAACATTAATTGCAGTGTTTCTTAATCCAATACGTGATTTTTGCGTCAACCTTCATACATTTGTTTTTGAATTTTCTTTTGCTTCTTAATACCTTAAAGGTGATGAGTAGTGACATATCAAATATTTAATTTTTCAAGTGCAACGTCATATCATTAAGAAACAACGAATAAATAAAAGTAGAAAAATAAAATATCTCATAAAATTACTTTGAGGCATTATCTTCAAGAATTCGAAAATCAATTGCATATATACAGTGGAGTGGAGTCTGCTAAAAATCCCATAATCAAGTATCATTTAAAGACTTTGAGACTTATCACCACCATAGTCGGCTTCGTTCTGATGTCCAATATTTGAATCAATTGTCATTATTTCCAGGTCATTCGTACTATTTTTATTAATTTAGATTAACAAAAATAATGTATTGGCTGAGTTGACATTTTAAATTGTTGACCTATGGTTAACTTTAAACTTTAATATTTTGATTATAATAAACAAATTCGTTATGTTTACTAACTATTTATTTTCAAGTAATATTCAAAGCGCTACAAATCGAACTCTCATGCAATGTCAAGATCAATACAAGAGTTCAAGTTTCTCAATATCCAAAATTCAAGATTCGAAGATCAAGATCAAAGAATAGATTTCTAGATAAAATCGTAAATGTATTAACTCTTTGATTTTTAGCAATTAAATGAATAGAAGCTCAAAAATATTTTTATGCACAAAACGTATGTCATTATCACTTGCATAAAATATTTTTATCAAAGTCAAAAATCAAAATTTTAAAACTGTGGAAACGGTCATCCGTTTGATAAACCGGTTGAAGCGGTCGACCGTTTGAATAAACCAGTCGACCGTCTGACTGTCACTTTCCAAAAAGTGTCCGTTCTGATTTTTTCCAGTTCCAACGGCTAATTCTGACTATCTGACTGATCGACCATTTGGTTATCCGTTTGGTCATCCGTTTCAACAGAAAGTGACGAAAATTCACCTCTATAAATACCACTTCATTTATTATCATTCAACAACACTTACAAGAACATTTATAGAGAGAATCATATTGAAAAACTTCATTCAAAGCCTTATTGCATTTATATATTCAATATCATTTATTGAAAAACTTTGTTTGATCAAATCAAACTTTTGATTCATTATTCTCAACAAAATTTTCTTCTAACACTTAAGCTTTCCTCATCTATTGCTATTCATTAAAGTGTTAATCTCTCTTAGAACTAAATTTGTATTTATCATTCATTAAAAGAGAAATACTCAAATCAGTCTCTTTACATTTTTGGGTCATATTGAAATCCCTTGAAAGCTCAATATTGTATAAGGATCGATGCTCCTTGTTTATAAGTCACCAGATACATTGTAAGGGATTGGATTGTACCATAAGTCAATCAAAATAGTGAAAAGGCCGTGCTCGTATTGGAGAGCTTGGTAACGGGGGACGTAGATCATTGGTTGGATCGAACCTCCATAAAAATATCGTTTGCACTCTTTCTTCCCTTTTATTTACTTATATTGTGCTTATATTTTTGTGGATTAATTTTTATTTCTCAAAATATGAGAATATTTATCGAAAAAGTTTGAGAAAACCAATTCACACCCATCTTGGTTAGTTATTCTTGAGCTATCACAATTTACAAGACCAAGATACGTGCATTTGGAAGGAAAAGTTTTATTGCAGGAGCATGTGATACTATTTTGTCGATAATATTAATAATATTAACAAAATTATTACACGTGATTTTTAACTAGTATATATAAAAGAATGATAGTCAAAAATAAAAGTCAACACATTTTTCTGTCCAAAACATCTCCCACATATTAATTGTTCAATATCAAGTAATTAATAATCAGATTTAATGTGCAGCCTGGATGAGATTCCCAATGATTCATTTGTTAAATAATTGCCTTTAGTTAATTTATTATCAGTATTCCAATATAGTGTAAATATATAGTACCGCCGGTTCAGCTTCTAAATCTTTTGAATTTTCTATGATACTCGGTAAAAATGAATAAAATTATGAATTGACATTTTCAATTAAAAAATACACATCTTTCAGAACAAGATAAATTCACTTTAATTATTAGTAATAAAAAATTTGAATGCGACATTAATTAATCAATATAAGATTTAGAGTATGTAAATATTACTAATTGTCTACAAATAGAAAAACAATAAATTTGCAGAATATTTTTAACACAATCTGCATCTTTACAATTTAGAAAATCAATTTTCAAATTATAATATAAGAATTAGTGGGTTATTTAATGAATCGCGCCAAAAATTAAGCCGGAAACACTTCTTAAAAATTAAAAAAATGATAATCAAGCCTTCAATTAAATTAAGTATTCCAATACAATTTAATCAGGATAAGCTCTCTAATGTTTCAATTCCTATGTACTTGGTTAAAATGAATAATATTAACAATTAACATTTAAAAAAAATGTATATCTTTCAGAACAAGATAAATTCATTTCAAAACACAAAACAAATGAGGTTATGTGTTCCAAGGTCTTAATTTATACATGGATTTAAATAAGTTATGTTTTCAAAAAAATGAAACATCAATGCACGAGAACTATTGGCAATAATGGAATAGTTTTTTGAAAATGGACTTTATTTTCCCCACAAATTTTGTATGCTTCCTATAGTGGGTTTAATAAATAAGTTCCAGTTAAAAAAAAAAATCAATACACGGAAAACATATAATTGTATTATATTATCAAAGCACCTAATTTATTGATTAAAAATAATAAGTTAATTAAACTAATAAAATAGATATGATAATTTCAAAATTAAATTCATACGATTTAAAGACCGCCTCAGATTCTAACTTCTCAAAAGGATTCTAGACAAATGATAGGTTGAGAACGTTAAATAATCAACGCTAAATTTTATTAATATTTTATTACATGATAATGTTTTATTACATAGGCTTAAAACGTTAAATAATCAGATTATAACTCCTCAATGTTTTATTATATAATAATAATTATTATTGCTTTGTCTTTTAAATTAATTGTAGTTGTATGTTTGTCTCGATTTACAAATTTAGAATTGAATGATGAAGAAATAAAAAATTTTATTTCACACCCACAGAGATTGAAAAAATATTGCGGAGTAGTGGAAAGAGTCTTTGAGACTTTCAAACAATGTCCTTCCCGAAGATCGTAAATGTTTCAATTCGCAATAATTGATGATGAATTGCGTTATGACTTGTGATAGAAACACTCTGGCTGAAGAATAAAAAAAGATTGTTTCTAATCTCACAACTGAGCAAAAGAACGCTTATGAAACAATAATGTAGCCTGGATGAGATTTCTAATTATTCATTTGTTAAGTAATTGCCCAACTTCAGTTAATTAATTATCAGTATTCTAATCTATTGTAAATAGTACCGCTGATTCAGCTTCCCAATGTTTTGAATTTTCTATGATACTCGATAAAGATGAATAAAATTGTGAATTGACATTTCCAATTAAAAAACCCACTATTTGAATGCTACATTAATTAATCAATATAAGATTTAGAGTATGTAAATATTATTAATTGTCTACAAATAGAAAAAAAAAATTTGTATAATATGATTAATGCAATATGCATCTTTACAATTTAGAAAATCAATTTTTAAATTATAATATACACGCTTCAAAAATTAATTAATTGTCTTATACGCTATGACTATAAAAAAGAGTCATGGTCAATCTTTCTCTCGCATGAGATTATATCTGAAAAAATTAGGTAATGTTCTCTTTGTGTTTGAGTTTTGTGTTTTGAGTTTTGAATTCATTTTGTGTTTTGTGTTTTAAGTGTTTGTTTTGATGTTTTGAAAATACGTTCTTTTTGGTGTTTTTGAAAATTGTTTCTGAAAATAGAAAACTCGAAAACGCGTTTACTTTGAAAATTTTGAAAAATGATTTTGTATGATATGTTATTCAAAAAATTTCATTATTCAATATGTTTAATAGTTTAATGCTAATATAGTATAAAAATTCTAACAAGATAGGCTATATAATGCTAATACAATTGAATACGTTCTCAAAATAATTTAATGCTAATACAATGTTATATATTTTTCATATTTTATTTATTGTTGTTTTACAAATTGGCCCCCGAAAGAGAATTTTGATTTCTGTATATGTGAATAGGTGTGTGTTGAATAATTGATTTTCGTATATATATTTTCTAACAATTTTGATGTTAATAATTGATTTTCCAACATGAAAATCATCTATACTTATATATTATAACCTCTAATACACAAATATGTGTCAAAACAAGCCAAAAGATGTAAATCGTAATAAAAATGTGATCGAAATTAAAAAAAAAAATCTGAAATTATTGTACTGGGCGATCGACCAGTACAGCATAAAATTTAAGAAAAAAAAATAGGCGGAGGGAAGGAATCGAACCGTAGACCAAAACGGCCAAAACGCGTGTTTTGGCCGTTTTGGCTACAGCCAACATTTGCAAAGAAAACGGCTAAAACGGTAGAAATGCCGTTTTGTGTTTTCTTTGCAAATTTTTTTTTTGTTTTCAAAAATGCATTTTCTAAAATCATCTAAGAGAACACGTTTTGGCCGTTTTCAAAAACTCAAAACAGAAAACGGGTTGAAAACAGCAAAGAGAACATGCCTTTAGTTTTTAGTCATGGACAACTTTATGTTGTTTTGTCTAGATTTACAAATCATACGCAATTAAAGATATTAATTTGTGAAGTACTGACCAATTCGACCACAAACGTAATTTTCAAAGAGGCGTTTGAAAACTGAATTAGCTAGGTTGTTTTGTTTGGAATGGTCAAATGATGGGAACATACCTCCCCGTTTCGCACCTTGACTATTTGCACTCCTGTCTCAATCAATTCATCAAAGGAGCGTGAAATCTTGAATTCTACAAGTCAAAGCCAATCGTGGAAAAATTAGTGCTTTTAGCCAAACTAAATCCATGAATTTTTCTAGGCATCAAACCTAGACGTAATTAAGCATTAAACATTATTGTTTATAAAACTTTTGTTCTAAAAAAAATCAAAATTTGAAGTGCAAAAATATTTTTTTCAATAGCTGGATTTGAAGCGAATTTTTATTTATTTTTATTTTTTTATGTAGCAATACATCTCAAAAAAATCTTGGGTCACTCCTCAATATATGTGCTCAAGGTATTCTAGATATGCAATATTTCTTCGAGGAAAATAATGTTTAACTACCAGACATTGATTCTTAAGACAATATACCAGCAGGGTAGTAGGAACCTAGTAAGTTTTTTGACAAAAGTGCATGGTCCCAAGTAGTTGTGTTTTGTATATTACATTGCACATTTCAAACGGTCCCTTATGATGGGTTCCTTCTATTCAAATTCAGAGTTTAATTCATAGGAGGTAAATGTGTTTTTTGGTGATTTTGGCAACGCATTGAAAAAGCTTAACTCGTTTGGAGTCAAGACTGAAAGATTAGGAAAGGATGTAACATGTTCAACACAATTAAAACAATATATTTGGTTTGAAATTTAATCATTTGTTTTCTTATAAAATTCTAGAATTTATTCAAAATCATCTCATGATGACCTAAACAAAGACGCATATACATTATATGTTAATTTTGGGTTTGTTAATTAGTTATAATCGATGAATTTTTCTAGCGTTAACTTCTACGCATGTATAACTTATCTTTATATCACTTTGAATATATTTGTTCAACCTCTAATAACTTAAATTTTTAGGTGAGATATTTAACGTGAACTAACTCAAAAAAAAAAAAAAAAAAAAAAAAGACACGTAAAATGAATTTGGTAAATCAATTTGTGGATGTTGTTGAAAGAAGAAAAATCTTGTTTGGAATGGTCAAATGATGGGAAAATATGTCCCCGTTTCGCACCTTGACTATTTGCACTCCTGTCTCAATCGATTCATCAAAGGAGCGTGAAATCTTGAATTCTACTAGTCAAAGCCAATCGTGGAAAAATTAGTGTTTTTAGCCAAACTAAATCCATGAACTTTTCTAGGCATCAAACCTAGACGTAATTAAGCATTAAACATTATTGTTTATTGTTGACTTTTTAAAATAAAACTTTTGTTCTAAAAAAAATCAAATTTTGAAGTGCAAAAATATTTTTTTCAATAGCTGGATTTGAAGCGAATTTTTATTTATTTATGTAGCAATACATCTCAAAATAATCTTGGGTCACTCCTCAATATATGTGCTCAAGGTATTCTAGATATGCACTATTTGTTCGAGGAAAATAATTGGTTGACTACCAGACATTGATTCTTATAATCCAAGAGTTTCTTATAATACTAAAGCATACCAATTCTTGTTCTATTTTGTGTTCTTCTGAATTCAACCCACTTCAATTTGTTCTCTTGAAACTCAACTCATATAGCATATAGATATGAGTTCTTGGAAATGGCTTACTTTCATTTTCCTAAATCTGACAACCCTTTTTGCTTCCGTTAAATCCCAAAATTATAATTGTCAAGACAATGGTAATTACACAAGTAATAGCACCTACAGAGCTAATCTTAATACCTTTATCTCCTCTGTCTCCTCCAATATTGATTCCAATGGATTCTACAACACCTCGACCGGAGACAATCCTGATAGAGTATATTCCATTGCGCTATGTAGAGGAGATGTTCAACTCGATACATGTCGTAGTTGTATCAATAATACCGCACGCAAAATCTTACAATTTTGTCCTTATCAAAAAAAGGCGATTCTTTGGGATAGTGATTTGTGCATGATACGTTACTCCAACGATTACATATTTGGAACACTTGAAACTTCGCCCATTTTTTATCGGTGGAATGTGAACAATGCCACAAGTGAGGAGGATCGGTTCTACAAGTATTTGAGAACACTGTTCGACAGTCTTCGCGGCCAGGCAGTTTACGGTGGTCTCCTGAAGAAGTTTGCTGCTGAAAACGGGACTGGACCAGATTTTTCGACAATTTATGGACTTGTGCAGTGCACCCCAGATTTAACCTCGGACGACTGTAGTGATTGCTTGAACAAGGTCGCCCAAAAAGTTATACCAGGATGTTGTAATGAAAAACAAGGTTTTGCTTTCTTCACCCCCAGCTGCATTTTTCAGTATGAAACGTATCCATTTTACAACAACACTCCTCAACCAAAACCACTAGGTGAGGAGATCCTTCGTCGTTTCTATTTTTTCGGAGTCTATAGCATATATAAGAGATACTACTAATTTTGCAATGGTGATTCATTCATCACCATACAATCAAGAACTGTATCGTAATTTTATCAAATGAAATTAATAGCATATTTGGACGGTGGATTGGATAATATTAAAGAAAAAAAAATATTGTTCATTATAGTGCCTAGTCCTCCCAAAATATGTGCTAAAAATATATTAGATTTGACGCAAAGTATTACTTCAAACGAAAACATTCTTAGCAATAAAATTAAAGATAATATTAACATGGTTTTGTTCTGGATTTTGCAGGAAATGATGATAATACAACTCGAACTATAACTATTATTATAGTTCCAATTGTTGTGGGTCTAATACTTGCTCTTTCCATTGGCCTCTTCTTAAGAATGAGAAAAAAGCATAAACCAAAGGAAAAACTTGAAAGTAAGTTTAATTTTGCTTAGATAAACCTTTATCTTAGTTTTGTTTCACCTACAATTCACCTGAAATGTTATTTTATACGTGTTCAAGCTGACAATGAAATTAGTACTGTTGAATCTCTGCACTATGACTTCGGTACAATTAGAACCGCAACAGACAATTTTTCTGATGCTAACAAGCTCGGGCAAGGTGGATTTGGCATTGTTTATAAGGTAATTATTAAAAGGACAGTTTGCAATATATAGGAGCAAAAGTCGATATGTAACAAAGTAATTAGCACGTGTGTTTAGACTATTGGTATTTATCCAAAATATTCATTTACCAGGAGGAAATTCAATTAGTATTTACTTTGTATAATTTAATTTCAGGGAAAATTTCCAAGTGGGCAAGAAATAGCAGTGAAAAGGCTATCATTGAATTCGGGGCAAGGTGATCTAGAATTTAAGAATGAGGTCCTGTTAATGGCGAGGCTTCAACACAGGAATCTTGTTAGGCTCTTAGGTTTCTCTCTACAAGGAAGCGAGCGGCTTCTTATATATGAATTTGTCGATAATGGGAGTCTTGACCACTTCTTATTTGGTAACATTCTATTTAAAGTAAATAATATTTCTTACACGCGTGTAATTGCTATTCATTATAAACATAATTGTGTCCTCATTTGATCTCTCACAATGTCATCTGCCTAACTGCATTTGTAGATCCAATCAAGCGATCATGTTTGGATTGGGATAGACGCTACAAAATCATAGGAGGTATTGCTAGGGGAGTTCTTTATTTGCACGAAGACTCTCGACTCAGGATCATTCATCGTGACCTCAAAGCTGGCAATGTCTTGTTAGATGCAGAGATGAATGCCAAAATATCAGATTTTGGCATGGCAAGGTTATTCGTCCAAGATGAAACTCAAGGCAATACCAGCAGGATAGTAGGAACCTAGTAAGCTTTTGGCAAAAATGCCTGGTTTCAAATTATTATTATTATGCATGACAAGCAACAAAGAAGTACTGTAGACATCTAAAATCTGATCATGTTTCACCATTGCAGCGGATATATGGCACCTGAGTACGCATTGCACGGACAATTCTCTAGTAAATCAGATGTCTTCAGCTTTGGCGTCCTAGTTCTGGAAATCATAAGTGGTCAAAAAATTAATAGTTTTCGAAATGGGGAGAATGTGGAGGACCTTCTAAGTTGTGTAAGTATTAAAAAAAATAATTTTTTTAGTCGATTTAAAGAGACCAATGATAATGTTGAATAATGTATGTGTCAAATTCTCGTAGGCTTGGGAAAATTGGCACGAAGGAACAACAGCAAATGTAATAGATCCCGCATTGAGGACTTGTTCAGGATCCTTGCGTGACATTGTGCGATGCATTCATATCGGTTTGTTATGTGTTCAAGATGATGCAGCTGACAGACCTACAATGGCATCAATAGTTCTGATGCTCACTAGCTTCTCTATAACTCTACCAATGCCTACACGGCCTGAATTTTTTGTGTCTAGGAGCTTTAATCCGGAAATTTCACCTCTTCTAAGACTCAAATCAAGACCATCAGAGACCATGGGATCATCAAACAGTATGTCCGGTAATTATGATCATCCTTTGTCAACAAATGATCCCTCAATGAGTGAATTATATCCACGGTAACTTCCAAGAATACGCAAATTAAAATTACCTTGTAAACACTCACTCTTCTTTTTCATGCTTTGCATTGCTATGGCTGAATAAAACACAATATATGGGTGAGTAGTTTGTTGAGATTAGGCAATTCGTATATATATTCTTTTACAATGAAAATAAATTAAAATGCTAGGATTCAACTGATTCGATTATCACTCAAAAATTTATTTTTTTACATGTTAAGATTCAATTGATGCGTCATCTTTGAGCGAAACCACTCGAAGATTTTGATTTGGAGATATCTTGATTGCAATTTACTCGGAGCTTATAAGTTTATGTTTGTAGTTGATTATTATACTACTGTTTTGTTCTTTTTTAATATAATGAAATGATGGAAAATTCTCGTAAAGGTTAGTATTGTTTATTATTTTACCAAAAAACATATTATTATTGAAAAGTCTTCTGCAAAAAATTTCACCTAAAAGTCCCCAACTTACTTGAGTCGACTCTACCTCACATTTATGAGGAAATGATGTTCAATAGAGGGTCCAATACTTCTCATAATCACCGTCATTATCTGATAACAATATCAGACTGTTAAAGTTCATAATTTATCTTTTACATGATTAGAAAGAAGAGTAATAGAAAAAAGTTGTGAATCTACTATTATCACTCATGAAAACAGTAAGAAAGGTTTGGTGGTCGGCGACGAGGTGCAATAGTCGATGGGAGGCCCGGGTAAAGATAGTGGCCACGTGCGTTGTTGTACTAGAGTTTAAATCGGATTTAATTCTAATTAATATGGGGTCACATGAGTAATTATGGAATTAATCAAAATGGGGAGTGATCTCCTACCTCCAGTAGGCAATTGTTATCTTACCCACGTCCAATGTTGCACTTGTACATTGGATAAATTGTCCGCATAAATAAATATCACATCAGCAAGCAATTTATCTAATGTGCAAGTGCCACATTAGATGTGGACAAGATAACAATCACCCAGTGGGGGTAGAAGTTCATTTTTCTAATTAATTGAAATATGGCTGATATAATTTGACTTAATAGTAATTTTTTAAAAACGTCTTGATACCTATAGACAATTTTTTTGAACTTTTTAAGCCAAACATTCTCAAAAAGTTTTAAGTACTAAAATGATAAGAAAATTTATTTAGAAACCCCAAGTAAAAATTTTTGTTTTTAATAACGACCGAAATTTTCTTCATGGAAGAAAAAAAGAATATATATGTCTCTACGTCTTCTTTCTCTATCTCAAATGAAACTCTTCCTCAAACGATCTTCTCCTTGTTCTACTCACTGCGTCAATTTTAAAACTATAACTATCGTAACTTATATCATCATACTCGCCCATCAAAACTCCATTAGAAACAAAGAAGTTCAAATTTCAATAATTCTTATAGATCATACGATCGAATCCCAATGCAAAAAAATGATTGCATTAGTACTTTCTCTTGTTCACTAGCCTTAAAACCCCATCTCCAAAAACTCTCTCGAAATGGATAAAAATCGCGAGCCAGAGAAACCTGTGAAGTCCGAATCCGGAGAGGAGGAAGAAGAAGAAGTTTCATCCGAATAAATCGAGTCTTTCGAACCCCGAACCCGAGACCACCACAGCTCAAATTACCAAAGAGCCCTCGTCTATACCCGCCCCTAAGAAATCCCAGCTTCAGTCGTCAAAACCCCTGAGGTTTCGCCTTTTGAAGAAGACTCCGACCCCGACCCCGACCCCGACCCCGACCGGCCAAACACAAATGTCAAGCCCTTGGCCTCCATGCCAATGGTTGGTCCACAAAAACCCACCTCTAGAAAGCCTTTATCCAAGCCTGGTGTTACTGGCCCGACATCTTCGGTGAAGTTAACCGTTCAAAACGTGCCACCGCAAAGGTAAAAGAAACTGAAGTGAAGGACACGAAACGATCGAAGACGAAACTGAAGCCCTGGATTTTAGAGAAAAAGTCGGGTGTTACCAACGATGATTCGAAGAAACAGCTGTTTCAGAGGCTATGGAGTGAGGATGATGAAATTGTAGTTCTTAAAGAGATGATTGATTACGTGGCGAAGAAAAAATCTGATCCAGTTGCTGATTTGAACGCATTTTACGATTTTATTAAGAAATATTTGAATGTGGCTATTACCAAGGCTCAGTTGCAATATAAAAGTAGGAGGTTAAAGAAAAAGTACGAGAACAACAAGAGTAGAGATAAGCAAGGTAAGGAGAGGACCTTTTCGAAGGTCTACGAGCAAAAATCTTATGAATTGTCGAAAAAGATTTGGGGCAACGATAACGGGAATTGTTGATATCCAAAAATAGCTGTCAACAGAAACTTCACGCCTTCTATTTCTACGTGTATTTCTCTTCTTACTTGGATTGCCACGTGATTTATTCAACTACGTAGATATGCCTAAGATTAGATGGGTAGATAACAAAAGATAAAGATAAACACACTGTGTTAGCGGTAATAGCTTCTTTTTTTTTTTTTTTTATGTGTGTAAAGATTTTTAATAGATTAACTTAATAACACATTTATTGTTGACTTGTTGAAACACAAATTGACTCTAGTGACCAATGTGATAAAATTCAGAAACTATAGAAACAACAGATCCAGGGCCAAGAGACAATAAATGGAATCAATAAGCAAACGAAAATCCTCTTCTTCTGGCTAAAGCACCCAATACATGCTGCGAAGCGAACCGTGATGCTACTCACCTTTTACCTACATCTTAAATTGCCATTGGGAGTAAGATAGACGAGGTTTTTTCAGTTTGCTGCAGCAGATTAATTTTTGAGGTGTTGCTCGACCACTGGGGGAATGAGAAGAGCGAGCCTGGTTTTGTATCTTGAAATTCGTTGGAGCCTTTCTTCTCTTAGTCGTGACCGAACTCTCTTAGAATGCTTGATATGTCTTTGCAAGAGCTCCTTCGTAGACAAATGCTCAACAGATCCCTCATCCTCATCTTCCTCTTGTTTATCTTCCCTTTTCCCAGGTGAATCTGAATCTTGCGCAGCTATTGGCAAAGGTCTGGGAAGAGACTTCAAAGTATCCAAGTACTGTGGCTGAGTTTCTTCAGGAAAACCGTTCCTCAACCACGACCTACAAAGGGTATAAAGGGAAGCACTATGAGTTGCTTTGACCTTCCTATCTCTAATAACTTCTAAAGTATCATCCCTACTTCTATCCCTTAAGTCTTTGTAGCCGTTACCATCAGGGATTGAAGTTGAAGAAGAACCAACCTTCGGGCGGTGAAAAGATGAGACCGGAATTCCTTTAACCACACCCGGCATGACTCCACCACCACCATTAGCAGCAGAAGAGGGTCGGGATGCAAGCAAATGAATCTGTCCGGAATAAACCAGCTTGTCCTGCAACTGACCTGGGTCCGGGTGGGGGAACATGAACGGTGGTCTCGAGGGAGGTCGGGCCGTAGGCATTGTGACCGGTCCCGGTCCCGGAACGAAGCCTCGGCCGGAGGAGGCAACGGGGTAGAGAATCTGCGCGGGATCTTGTGGGTGGAGTGGTCTGGAAGCTAATTGAGGGTAATTGGGATTGGGATTGGAAGGTAGCCTGAACGGGGGTGGATAAAAGGGAAGGGGTTGGGAGTTAGGTGGCCCGGGCTCAAGGAAGAGTGGTGGTGTGGCGGTGGTGTAGGGAGGGTCAGGTGGCGGCGGAGTGGTAGAGAGGGCCATCAAGGCCAACCGCGGAGTGGTAATAGTTTGATGGTCCCTAACTAATAATTTTCTAGATGGTTATGACACTGATAAGTGTGGTTTTACACTTATCTGGATCATTAAAAGTGGATAATTGTAAGTACTCTTGAGTGATTTTTTACTTAATTGTGTATTAATTTAATTGTTTTAGGTCAAAACTCGAGTTCGGATGAAATTCGAGAAACACAAAGCAAAATAGGAGAAAAAGGACTGAAGGCGTACAGAGATTTGGATATGAGGACCAACTTGTAAATATCTAAAAGTTGAAGAACTTGGGTTGTAAATAAAAGATGACTAAATTGAAATGAAAAAAGAAATCAGAGGACTAAAGAGGATAAAATCTAAAATTGAAGGACTTGGGCTGCAAATAAGATGACATAATGACAAATTATGAAGTGGGAACCAAATAAAATATATGTCAAACCTTGGAGGACCAAGTGTGCAAATATGATTGAAATTGAAATTGGCTAATTTGTTTTCTGTTTGCCGTGATGTGACTACAGTTCGACCACCGCAATGCGCTGTTTTCGCGTCTGGATCTTTTTTGGCTTATTTTTAATTTCAATCAGGGTCTTTATCGTCTTTTCATGTACATGAGTTGTAAAATTAGTAAAACACTATATAAAGACCTAATCAAGGTAAAAAGAAGGAGGTGAATTCTTTGGAGAAGACGGAGAAAAAAACGACAAAGAAAACGAAGAACGACCAAAATCAAGAAGATTGGAATGTGAAGATCAAGATATCTTGGTGCAAGATAATCAACATCTTTTCATCTTTTCTTCAAAACCCGGTTATGTATTCAAATCTTCTAATGTTTTCTTCCTTCCAAATAATGAGTAGCTAAATTCATAGTTTTGATGAACGATGTAGCATAGTCTTAGTTCTTTAATTTCGAATCTCAAGTTTTAACTTATAAATTGTTTAAGTATTTGATTTTACTTCTTGTCTTTACTGCTTGGAATAACTGGCCATTACTTCATTGATCTCGTGGATTGTAATAAACTGAGAAACAAATTATTAATCTAGACTACGTAGTAAAATTCAGCATTTGGATAAAAGGTAGAGATACACTTTTATTATTGCTGCGGTCTTAATTGAATTCTTAGGAGAATTAATGCATCTAATTAAGGACAATTCTGACTGCCTAAGTTGACTTAATTAAATAGAACTAATTTGAACTCGAAAGAGGTAAATTAGGTTAAATTTGTGAATTCGACCGAATACAACTTTAAGAACAAATCTTGAGATGAGGAATTAGAGATGACAACTAGGTGAATTCGTTTGTCAAAATGCTTTAACCATCATTCTTCTCTCAATTGTTGATTTTCGCTTTCAAATAAGTTATTGCATTGTTTTTCTTATTTTAGAAAATCTAAAGTTCTAGTTTAAAATCTCGCAAAGCAGTTTATTTTATAGTGCATTCTACAGATTAATCACTAAAAATTAATTGAATTAATACATAAATAAGATAGTCTTCGTGAGAACGATAATCCGGACTCAATATGTCTACTTTATTACTTTTGTGCAATATTGTACACTTGCAATCACAATATTTCTCACAAAAAATTTTTGGCGCCGTTGCTGGGGACTATTCTTATTTAATATTAGTTTAGATTAATTGTTAGTGTTAATTTTTTTTTAATTATTATTATTGATTTTTTTTATTATTGTTATTATTACTATTTTCTTTGTTATTTGTTTATTTCTTTCAAATGACAGATGCTACTAATGCACAACTTGCTGCATTGACAAAGCAGGTGGAGCTCTTGGTCAGAACACAGACGCAAAGAATGAATGTCATCCAAGCAACCATCATGTGCAAAAACTGTGGGGCTAACCAATCGACATCAAATTGTATGTTATTGGCCTCTCCAGAACAGGTCAATTTTGTGCTGAATAATACACATTAGCAGTATAATCTATATTCACAAACATATAATCCAGGTTGGAAGCAACACACAAATTTTAGGTGGTCTGAAAATCAACAAAGTAGTCATGCCTATAATGCTCAGCAAGAAAGAGGACCAAGTTTGGAAGAGATGTTCCAACAATATATGCAGAAAACTGATAGAATATTGGAGGGGCTAGACACAAACTGTCAAAATCAACACACATCGATCAGAAAATTAGAGACTCAGATTGGCCAGTTAACCCTGCAATTGTCAGTTAGGAAACCAGACACTTCACCCATCAATACAGTGACAAATTCAAAAAAATAGGTAAATGCAATCACTACTAGGAGCGGGGTACAACTGCAAGAAATTCGCGTGAAAAGGCCAGAGAAAAAGGATAAACAGTTGGCAATTGAAGAAGAAGAAGAAGAAGAAGAAGCTGGGAAGCAAGATGCAACATCAAAAGAAGAAGAGTATTTAGAAAAAGAGAAGTTGATCATAACTGAGCAAAATAAAAAATTGACATTCAATGATAGTGCACTTATCAAGCAATTCTCCGACTCCCGTATTTATTCTAAAATTGATTTTGTGATCAAGGCCGATGAGGAAGTTGAAGTTTTCTTAGTGGTGTTCGAGCAAGGTACTAAACTACAATTGTATTTATCTGAGAAGCTCAAGTTAAATTTTTGGAGGATAAATGAAAAATAGTGCAAAGTCAATAGATACAAGCAAAGTAAGTCCTCCAAAGCACTATTTAAAGTACTGTAAAGCAACCAAACAATAAGTCGAGCTCCAGACTAAAAATCGAGCACTTAATGGGAGGCAACTCATTTTCCTATCCCTTATATGTTGATTACATTGCATGTAGAATTTTAGTACTTCATTAGGAAGTAGAGCACGTTTTCCAATTTTTAGTAAATGAGTACATTTTATTATTTTTATTTATTTCAAGCTACATATCGTCATTCCAATCCCAATGTGTACTGATCAGTTGAAAGTCTGACGTTGTCTCCACGCCTTTTGATTTGGGTTAACTCTTTCCTTTTTTATTTTTTTTATTTTTTTTTGTCACATTGAGGACAATGTAGATTTTAAGTTTGGGGTAAGACTTTATTATTTCATTATTGTTATGAATGTGTGTGTGTGTGTGTGTGTGTGTTGTGCAAAAATAAAAAAAAATTATTTGTGTGCTTGTATGTTGGATAGCCTTGTCGGCTTATGATGATATTATTTGAAACTATTATCAATTCATGAATTATGACTAGGTGATGCTGCTTAAGCTGTTTTTATAGACTATACTTATCTATGTGAGATATGATTAAGTGTGAGCACAATAGTTATGAATATCACTACCTTTGTTTGGTTATTAAATAGAATACAATGAAACAATAGTGAACCTAAGTTGTGAAACCAAAACCACCAGTTGACAACTCAATTGCCTAACCAATTGAAAGGATAGTTTGGGGGTGGTTAAACTAATGCAGAAGCTGTTTAGATAGGTGTTGATTCCGTGCTTGAGTAATAGTTGTGTGGAGTGTATTTGGCTACTAGGTGGAATCTAGGTATTGACCGGATGCTAGGAATCTAATCCCCGCTTATTTATCTTGCAAAAAAAAAAAAAAAATGAAAGACATTGCACTTGCATTATCTTATACCTCTCTTCGTAGCCTAGTTGACTCGAGTGATAAAGCCCGTTGGAGTTCTCAAAACTCGGTGTCCTAAAGTCTATCAGACCTGGGAGCCATCGGCCTAAAGCTCGCTACAAAGGTCATCTAGAAAGCTTAAGGGAGTGAGGTCTTACACATAAGATATATATCTATATATGATTATATTTAAAAAAAAAAAAAAAAGCAAAACCATGATTGAGCATTTGTGCGCATAACTTGGAGATTTAGATGACTAGTGGGTTTGACTTACCTAGTGGAAGCTTGATGGCCAAAGCATTCAATAAAAGAAGAATCATCACAGATCTAGATAGCAACTGTATTGACTAGACCTAACCAAATTTTGAGTAGTAAAAGAATACGTGTTTTGAAGGCAACTTTAGAGTTAACACCCAGGATGAGAGAATGAATATCAATATGTGAGTGTATTCTTATGAGAGAGAAAAGAAATATTTGACCATTGGAGGCAGAATATTACCAACCTAAAGGTTTATGTTGATTGGATTGACTATGTGTACACACATAAATCAATCAAGCATCGGATAAGTAAAAAATTAATTTTGGTAGCATAATTTAGAAGTTTTTTATGAATTGATTGAGTTGTTTCAAAAACATGAGGTAAATACGGCAATCTATCTATTATAGTATATTTTAATATTATTTGTTTGATTGTTTAAGTAAATAGTCATGTTCGAGGACGAACAAATGTTCAAGTTTGGGGGTATTTGATAAGTGTGGTTTTACACTTATCTGGATAATCAAAAGTGGATAATTGTAAGTACTCTTGAGTGATTTTCTACTTAATTGTGTGTTGATTTAATTGTCCAAACGCTTTAACCATCATTCTTCTCTCAATTGTTGATTTTCGCTTTCAAATAAGTTATTGCATTGTTTTTCTTATTTTGGAAAATCTAAAGTTCTAATTTAAAATCTCGCAAAGCAGTTTATTTAATAATGCATTCTACATATTAATCACTAAAGATTAATTGAATTAAAACATAAATAAGATAGTTTTCGTGGGAACGATAATCTGGACTCAATAGATCCACTTTATTACTTTTGTACGATATTGTACACATGCAATCACAATATTTTCACAACCAACACTTGAAGAATAATTAGCATAGAGAACTTGTTATATCTTGTGAGAGTAATGATTTCAATATCTTCCTTATAGAAATGAGTTGGGTATTTATAGGCAAAATCTACTAACTTGTCCTCCCTTCGATACATGACATGTGGCTCGATCCAGAGAGTTCTAGAGTCATGTCTTGGGTGTCCCATCATTGGCATTTAATACAGAAGTCTCTTTCAGCCGTAACCTAAGAAACTATGATTGTGACAATCCGCATTCGCAGGTTGTCCCATTCCTCTTTTTATGACTAAATAGTAGGTTTGGCTGGGAAAGCTTTCTCAGCACGCAACAAGGGTCGGACATATACAGCTCCGTCGTCCCTACCATCTCGATAAAAAAAAAGAATTATTTATATTAACCTTCAAACCTCCTCGATAATGAGGAATACAACTTGGGAGATGAGTTGTCAGATTGTTGAACAGGTTTGACTTTGATCCTACCCCACGCAGAGTGCCATGTGGGATTGGGGTGTAACAATAGGAAAAACTCTTTGACAGATTTTGTTGCCCGGTTTAACAGGGCGTTAGTTCATCAGAGGCATGAAGAGTTAGTTGCTAACCATATCGATTTAACTCAAACGCCAAAGGTCACTACAGCCCTTATGATGAAGAATCGGATGGTGTAGATATACACAAAAAAGATTTTTTTGTTGTTCCATAATGAACTAGTACAGAGTAATTCCTACATTTGCTCCAAGAGGTCAAGCTCCGACGAAGCTAAAGTGTATGCGGTCCAGCGTTTTGAGCCAGACAAAACATCTGATCGAACTCGTCAGGTTAATTATTTCTCATCCACTGACTATATCTCATGTAGTTGTCGAATGTTTGATTTTGAGAGTTATCCATGCCGACACATGATGTGCTACATGAAAAGGAAAAAAAAAACACAAGTGATGCTCTTGCCGGAGAAATATATTTTTCGTAGGTAGACAAAGAATGCGAAGAAAGCCAGAGTGTTCGATCCAACGACTAGTTCATATATTCATACCGTTCCTGGTCATTCATTAATGTCCAGACATAGTATGTTGTCTTATGAATTTTCAGATCTAGTTGATGAGGGGTCTTTAACAGATGCTCGAAGCACTTTTCTATTGAGTGAGTTCCAAAGTTTGTGCATACGGGTCAAAGATATTGACACTGGCGGCGATGTCGGCATGAGCAGAAATAGAAACAAGAGTGTAGAAGAGACTCAAGTAGTTTGTGATCCAAACCCTGTTAGAGTAAAAGGATGCGGGAAACGTCTAAAGTCGAGAAAGGAGAAAGGAGAAAGCACTTTTCCAATCCAATAGGCAGTACCGCGCATGTGGCATCAGTGGTCACGATAGAAGAACTTGTCCTACGTTGCAAAATAGGTAAGTTAATGTTATATATTTCCTTACGTATTGTTTTATTAATGTTTGGTCCATTTGTTTTATAATGTGTAATATTTTGATTGTCAGCTTGGACAACACAAATCAACCACAATACTCGTAGGATCCGTCAGATCAACAATATCATGCGCCTGACCCACAGTACGCATATCATGCACCGGACCTACAGTACACGTATCATGCGCTGGACTCACATTACGCATATAATGCGTCGGACCTACAGTATCCATATCGTGCGCCGGACCCACATTGCCCATATTATGCTCCGGATCCACTATACTCGATCACAGGCAGTAACAATGCATCATATTCCCAAGACCCACGGAAGTATGATGCACACTATAACCCTCGTTACTAATTTATTACTTCTAATGTAATATTACTTTCTTCTTTATGTGTGTAAATTATTAATTGGAGCAAATTTATTATGTAGTGGCTTTATTTATTTTTATTTTTTAAGTAAAATTTAATTTATTGCTCAAATATAAACTAATTAATTAGTCTAACTGTAATCTTAATAATAAAATTAACGTTAACTATATTATTTATTATATGATATAAATAATATATAACTTAATAAAAATTAATATATATTATATTATTTAAAAACAAATACAATGAATATAATAATAAAAATTTTATTTTTAATTTAATAAATTTAATTATATTAATAATGTGGATATAAATTTGATAGTAAATAAATAGGTTAAGAATTGAAGAAGGGAGAGTGGGGGAGGTTATTACATTTGTTTAGAGAGGGGAATGCGGATTTTTCGGGGTGGGGGTCTCACAGACGGGGAAATGATCTTGACCCGTGATGGGGTCCAGATCTTTTCTCCCATTCTTCATACCATGAATAGCCTTCATATATTTATGTCTCCCTCTATTAGTCAAGGGCCATACCCTTCCAAACTGAATAGCATTACTCTTCCAAATTTATATTTTCTCTCTGATCATAAATTTATGATGCACATTGATTTTAGTGCAAATTGAATGTAATAAAAAAATAATATACTCTTAAAATATTTTAAAATTACTATCATAAAAAACAAGTGACGTGCATCCCACGGATGATATGCTAGTTAATTTAAGTGGCAGTCAAGTTATTGTTATAGTGTCGAATAACTACAAATTAAACTATATTTGTTTGCATTATTAATTTGTACTTGTTTAATTCAGATTAAAATTTGTTAAAAAATTGTGGTAAAAAATTAAAATTTTATTTTAACCACGTTTTTTATGGAACCCACAATTTTCATTACATTTTCAATCATACTTATATATATATATATTTTTTTAATCAAAATTTGTTAAAAAATTCTCACGAATAAATTCTTTATTCAATAAGATTCCATGCACAACAATAATATTCGATTCTATGGACAGTGGTAAGACAGTCTTTTGGAAGTTAGATACATAGATGTTGATTATCTTGTATTTTTTGATACGAAAAATCAACATATCGCTATTCATCATATTGCATTTTTTCTCATGCCATTCTCTTTTCTTTCATCAATCATTAGGAAATTGAATATAAAGAGATTTTTTTATCTTCGTTAAGTTGATCAAATTTAGGTTACGTATTTGACTTTTGGTCAACTAACGGATCTTTGATCGAAATATGTCCAGACTCCAAAGATCCTTTCAGCGTCTATATATTGAGGGAAGTAAGTGTTGGGGTTACAAAGTATGGACTGACTACACATTTTTTATTATTTTAACCGACGAATTGTAAAAAATAAAAGATTAAAGATTTATTTATATTTTTATAAAGGTTAAAGACTCTAACTGTAATTTTATTATTTTATTTACTAATTTAGTTAAAATATTTACTTGTTTTTTATGAAATTTTGAAAAAAGTTGGTGAGATGCGTGATTGAAAAGTTAATAAAAGTTGTCAGTTCTATGAAATATGTGGTTGAATTAAGTTTGAAATTTTTTTTTAAAAATACTCTCCCAAAGTTGCTCTTAATGTTCTAAAGACTTTAGTTAACGAGAACGATGAGAACACGTACAAATATGTTAATTTTGAAAATATATAAGAATGTAAGAAATTAATAATTCATGATTCGCTACTACATAATACAAAATAATTGAAAGAATTCTCAATTTTTATTTTATTCAATAATCAACAATCTAAGTGCTAGTTTGATTTTGCTTAAATTCAAATTTTTGTAAATTTTGATAAAAGTTGATAAAATAAGTGGCTAAAATTAATTAACTTTGACTTTAATTTTTTATCAAAATTTTAAACAAAAACAAACAAAGCCTAAAAGCCATAACTTGTGCCGCCATTGTTTTAAGTTTTAACAAAAAACCGCATCAAAAAATTAAGGTTGAGCTCTCCAATTTTTTGTCTGGTGTGGTTATAGGTCTTCAACATTCAAAAGTGAGATTCTAAATCCACAACTTATTTAAATATGTGAATCTAAACCCTCGTGTGACAAAACCCTTCAATGTAGATGTTAAAATCACATGTATTTTTGAATTGAATTAGTGAGAAATGTTAAGTAATTTGATAATTTTATTTTGTAACTTTGAGTCACGTATTGGAGATTTAAAATGACACTATTCACACAAAATTAAATAAAAATCCACTCAATTTGTAAATATATATCGAGTTTATAAAATAAGATAAGCATGTAAAACACACTTATCTGACACCTATAACCATACCATATGAAAAGTTGAGGAACTCAACCCTAACTTCCAAAAACTGAAACGAAGTAATGAACACGTCCAATTGCACCATCGATTATGCGCAATGGAACATTATTTCTTACATTGAACATATATAACTCGAATGGACACATATTCTGGAGTTTCTCCTTCGACATCGATAAGATTAGTGAACAATGGAGACATTTCACTATAGGCCTTTTTTGCAGAAAGCAAATTTCCAGCCTCGGTAGGTTGGAATCCATCCCAAAACATGTACTCATCTCTGTTATTGCATGTAACAGCTTCGGGAAGACACTGTCCAATGTCTGATAGAGCACAACATGAACAGCTCAAAACTGTGATGTTTCCTGTAATAATGTCGTTACATCAGTACAAATTTTATTGACAACAACCAACCCGTGCTGGAGACATCTCCATGGTGAATCTGCCGATGGGGCCTGCTATATGATTTTGAGTTTGGCTTATACACAAAAATGTGTGGACAGACTGAAGAATGCCTTTATCAACAAATTACAGTCACTATGCCGGTTTAGTCCTTAAAAAAAAATAACAAGTATCGGTTTTCCTAACCTCTCATAAATAGTACTATTTAAAATCGGTGAAAAAAAAACTTCCAAACAGACCTTAAGAGTTTTGGAGTACCGGTTATGAAAGTTTGGAAAAATAGCACATTTGGTCCTCCAACGTTTCAAAATGTAAGGGATACCTTTAAAAATAGTACTGGACATCCCCAACGTTTGAAAAAATAAGCATGGTAGGTCTTTTATGATGAAATTGCCTTCCCATTAAAAAAAAAAAAAAAAAAAAAAAAAAAAAAAAAAAAAAAACAAACAAACAAACAAAAGACAAGAAAAAAGAAAAAGAAGAAGTAGAAAATAACTAATTGTACCCTAAAAATTAAAAAATAACAAAGAGACCATCTTTTTCCTTCACTCCAACTATCACCTACCCCACAAGTCATCTTCTTCCACCATAACCCCCACATTTCCTAAACCCTCTGCTACCACCATTACACTTATATTGATCATGGGGAGGGGGAGAAAATGGCACAACTAGTTCTGCCATAAAAAATTAATAGCAAATGTGATTGCTGACAATCTGATAAAACTGCAATCTCTTTCGTCATTCCGAACAAAAGATTTCCCTCTTTTAGTAAAATCCATTCACCGTCCAGTATGTCGTCGCTGATCATTTTTCGACAAATTCTTTAGTTTCTTTTCCTCTTTTCTCTCCTCACTTTTGCCGCCTCTGACAAGCGTTAGACCCATCTGACCATAAAATCAGCTTTCAAATAGTCAATCACAATAGTATATGATTACTGAGATTCTAATAATTCTACATGTAATTTTACAAAACTCACATATGATTTCAATGGCTTCGTTAAAGAAGTTGAACTCTCCAATCAGAATTTGACGGGTTCAATTACTTTTGATTCTGTATGCAAGCTCCCGTCATTGGAAAAGCTCTCACTCGGGTTCATCACATTGTATGAACGAGTTACGGACGAATTGAAAAAGTGTACTGGGCTTAAATATTTAGACATGGGCAACAATTTTTTCTTAGCATCATTCCCAAAAATTTCATCAATTAATTGACATATTTATGCGCAAATAAGAGTGGATTTTGATGAAGTTTTCCATGAAATTCTCTGGAAAATGTGACAAATCTTGTTACCCAGCCCAGCCCAGCCCATTCTGTCATTTTCTCCCCTCCTCATGGTCAATTTGAATGTGGTGATGGTGGCGGCGGTTTAGGATGGGTTGGGGTGGAAAAAGACGATTGGTGGAGTAAGTTGTAGTTGGAGTGAAGGAAGAAGATAACCTCTTTGTTATTCTTCATTTTTTTTAGGTACATTTAGTTATTTTTTAATTCTTCTTTTTCTTTTTTCTTGTCTTTTGTTATTTTGTTTATTTAAAGGGGAGCACAATTTCGTCATAAAGGACTTTTTATGCCTATTTTCTTTAACGTTAAGATGTTCGGTGCTATTTTTAAAGGTTAGGATATATACTTTATATTTTTGTAAGGTTGGAGACCAAATATGCTATTCTCCCCTTTTTAAAGTATCGATCTTAGGCATTTATGAAAGATAAGGTTTTGGATATTTTAATAGCGGTTTTTAAATCAGTCAAACCTATACTTAGAGTTTAATATTCAACGGTTCTTGAAGTTTTTTTAAAAAAAATAAAATAAAATCACATAATATAACCGTATATTTAAAATATAAATATTTGTAAACAATATGAAGTATATAAAAATTTAAATGTATAATATATATTTGACCGCAAAAATTTTCAAAAATAATTCAAAGCATTTTTTTTCCTCACTCATTTTCTACCACATATTTCATGGGACCCACAATTTTTATCAAAATCTTCTAAAAAACTAATTTTAAACTCTATCAAACAGGCACTCAATAGCACATAAAAAATTTATTGTTTAGAGGAGGAAAAATGTGCATTTGGGAAGAAGATGAATATGAAATATGTATTTTAGGTTTAAGGTAGATTTATATATCGTAAAATTGGAAGATAATTTGAAGAATGGTAAAAAATCACTAATTTGAGGATTGAGAAATACTATGGCTGATCTCCTACCCACTTATAATGCTAACGCTGAGGTAGCATCACATGATTAGTAAAAATAATAAGTGTGAAACCATAAACTACCAATCATGTGATGTCACCTCAACGTGTGCATTATAAGTGGGTAGGAGATCAAATGCATCTAGTGCTAAATTTTTTCACAGCAGCTAAAATGAAGCATAAGCTCAAGATGACAAACGATCAAATGTGATGTCACGTGAGCATTATAAGTGGGTAGGAGATCAAATGCATCTAGTGCTATGCAATACCAAAAAAAATTTTCACAGCAGCTAAAATGAAGCATAAGCTCAAGATGACAAAAGGGTCTGCCCGGCTCGTCAAAATCCTGCCCGTGAGTGGTCTGGATCACAAAAAAGAAAAAAACACAGGCCGGTTCGTGGACTTGTATTAAAATGTTGATAACTTGATATTTTAACTTTTTTAAGTGTTGATATTTTAATATTTTAACTTTTTTAAGTGTTGATATTTTAACTTTTTAAATTTTAAGTGTTGATATTTTTATTCATTTTAACTTTTAATTGTTCATATTTAAATTTACAAAAAATTGTACACGTAACAATTTGTTCGTGTACAATTTTAACTCCGCCTACGCTAATAGTAGCCGGTCCCAAACCCGAAAAAAGGAGGAGGGTTGATTTTTTAATTTTATATTAACTTATTTCTTATTTTCTTTTTTACTTTACAAAAAAAAAAAAAAAAAAATTCATATTTCACGTGGATCCGCGGACTGGCCCGTAGACCACGGGCCGGTCCGAGCCCACTTTTTTGAGACCGGCCGAGCCGGCCCATTTTCATCTCTAATAACTGAACTCCATATCAAGTATTGCTCCGTACATACGTCAAGCTAACTTCTTAAAAAATGGTTCAATCTCATCCCAGAATTAGACATCATCTGGACAAACTAAACCAGTTATCTTTGAAGACTAGAAGCTACACCTTTCAGAACTTCAACCTCAGTAAGGATAACCACCTCAAGCATGAACAGGTCAGAATGGCAGAGGAGGACTCGTGTAACCGACCGTGAACAAAGTTTAGTTTGTTGATGTTATTGTAAACCATGTCTCGGAGCTCCATGACAAGTGATATCATACCTCATTTCCAAAACATCCTCAATGATGAAATATTTGAAGTTTTTACGGAGGATTTAAGAGTTGGGTTCCGGTTTTCATTATTCCGGCTATGATTATTCTTCACCTAAAACAACCATCCATGCATATAAAGTCTCTTTCTTCACGAAGGAGAACTTAATACAAGATTCTGTGATTGATCGTCCACTAAATTCAAATTTTATTAAGCAAATTTTAACTTCTCTATAGCGACCCAAAGACCAGCAACATGTATATAAACAATAAACACAATGCTTGCTAATTTGCTTCGTGATCCAAGAATTAATTACTCTACATTGAATTTCCTACAAATCTTACTCACAGATCAGTCCTGGTAGAAGCAGAAGTATACTGTAAAACAAGTTCCTTGAACACTCGGATCAAATCCTTGAGGTCATTACCACCCAACTCCAGGCAGTCCCTTACCAAGTCACCCTCCACAACTTCTTTCTGTAGCGTCACCACCACTTCCCTCAACGGACCCTGCCATTCTCGTCAAATTAGACCATCAAAATCAGATTATTGAAGAGCATAGCATTTTTTCTAAACTAGAACCAGCAAAATAGAAGCTATTTTGTATAACTCAAAGAAATTCATTCTGACTCAGTAATTTTTTTCCTTTGATTCAACATTTTCAATTGATGAATATTGTCAAAATAATTAAAAGTGACTGCGCCCATGTCCAATTGCATAAAATCCACAAACTTAAAAATATCAATTCTTAGAATTTATTTTGAGAGAGAGAGGAAAGCGTACAGGCTGACGAAAAACTTGTGGTAGTCTACCAAAGAGCGACTTGGAAACTCTAAGGACGCTCTTGTAATTTCGGCCAAACCAAGCTATCCTCTCCGTGTCCGAGTTGACCCGGGTCAACTCACCAAGAGCATTCAACAACTCGTTCATGTCTGAAATTGAGGTGCCTAGGGTTTCAAACGACAGCGTATTCCTCCATGCGTAGTTCTTTACGTAGTCCCAGCCCATGTTCCAGGCGAGCTTGTAGAACCCCAGGCCCAAACCACGCTCGAGATTACGGGCCATAGATCTGGCCCGGTCCGCTCCTTCATGGTCGCCACGGGAGGCTCGGAGAGTGGCCACGCGGGAGGCGAGGGAGTGGGATAGGGAGAGGATGCGCTGATAGTTGGAGAAGGAGAGGGAGTGAGAAAAGGAGGAGGAGAATATGAGGAGGAGGGTGAGAAAGAGGAGAGACCGTGGAGGGGTGGGCATTTGGCGGCGACTCAGTTGCCCAACAAGCGGCGAATTTTCGCGTTGAAATGAAGGGGGTAACTGGAAGCGGCGGTCAAGTGGGACCCTTGAAGATAAATCGACTGCGAGTCACTGTTGGTCTAAATTGAAGCTACGGTACTAAAGAAATCTGGGCTTTACGCTTAAGCCACAATCTTTTAAATTTGCGTTTCAGTTCCTACGTTTTAAAAATTGGCCAGAGCATTGGCTCGAAAAAAATGAAAAAAAAGGTTAAAAGGGTCAAATTGAAACAAATCGGAGTTTAAAATTAGGATTGCTATATTGCGCGATTCGATTTAGGTGGTTTGTGCCATATTTTCAATTCAAACCATTTCACGCGGTTTGAAATTTTTCTTCCAAACTAAACCATTTTATTTTTCAAACCAAAACAAACCAAACCATTATTTGCAGTTTGGTTTGCTTTTGATTTGTGGTTTACCTATCGATATTATAATAATATATTTAAAACAAGTTAACATATAAACCATTTCATGCGGTTTGAAATTTTGAGCCATATTTTCAATTCAAATTATTTTATGCGGTTTAGAATTTATGAGCCATATTTTCAATTCAAACCATTTCATGTGGTTCGGAAACCAAAACAAACCATTTTATTTTTCAAACCAAAACAAATCAAACAATTATTTGCAGTTTGGTTCGATTTTGATCCGTGATTTACCTATCGATATTATAATAATATATTTAAAACAAGTTAACATATAAGTTTAAAAGAGAACTAATAATGTTAAATGTTAAATTACATTTATATTTGTCTAAAATTCAAAATACAAACAAAAAGGTAAAAAAGTAGTAGCAAGTTAGCATCTAGCAACATGCTAATAGATTTATCCACTCAAAACTTTTACAAGCAACAAGCCAACAATATAGAAGTAGTAGCACCCATTTTGGCTTCATCAGCAAAAGTAATAGCAGTACCAAAACATCCCTTCATCAGCAAACCATATTTCAGAGTCTAAACTCTAAAGTCTGAAGTGAATGAATGGGGCCTTTTAATTTTGAAGTCTGAACATATTAATTTTAAAGAAATGAGCCTTTTTAATATTAAAACTTATCATTTTGTAATTTGTATTGCTGTAGCATGTGAATTTTTTTTTTTTTTTTTAACACAGCAACATTTATCATTTAATAAAATTATTTTTTAATTTAAAAATTTAAAAGCAGTTCGATTCGATTTTGTGCGGTTTTTAAAAAATGAAACCTAAACCAAACATTTTGAAATGATTTGGTTCGGTTTAAGAGGAAAAAAAATCATGGGTCCACGTGGATCCGAACCAATGGTTTCAAACCAACGAGTTTGATTCAATTTACGATTTCGTGGTTTTTTTGTGCGGTCCTAATTACCAACACAATTTTTGTTGTTGTATTACTTCTTAATTGCATGAATAAGAGTTTAAAAGGGTCAAAATCAACACTTTAACGATTAGTAAATAAAAATAATTTATTATTGTGTCTATACAATAACTAAAACGAACATTAACTATAATGATATCTTTATATACTATTATTATTGCATAGTATTCTAAATTTTATCTTGACTTTTAATAATTATATATTTATATAAAACAATATATTCGCCAAGATTAATAATAACTACTAAATTTCAAAATTTATAAAATTATAATACCAACAAACTTAGTACATGAAATAAATTCAATTTTAGTCACGAGGATTTAGTCGATGTTTTAATGAAAGAGAATTGGAGAAGTTAAAAGTAGTAGAACACCTAAAATAATTATAATTATTTGATAATCAGAAGTTGAAAACTAGTGAAAGCAACGGAAGACATTGTATATATTATGTAATTATGGAAGCGTCATGGAATCAAAATCACGAAGCAATATCCTTTACTCTAATTAATTGGGGTTAAAATTTCAAAATGAAAAATTTCAAAATATGAATAAAACTTGATATTTTTAAAAATTTCTAAAAAATATCATATTCATAAAGCAAAACATGGACACACTTCTAGTCCTATGATTCTAAGGACGTTTATTTTTATATCGGAGGGGTCTATTCAAATTGAAGTTGATAAATCCAATTTGAAAGTGATATTACTCCAACGTGTTTCTTAGTGGACCCCATCTTACAAAGAAGGAAATAAGGGTGTGTTTGATTCACAAATTTTCCATGGAAAATGTCACTTCCATGGAAAATCTTGTCAAATCAATGTGTTTTATTTTCCCACTTTTGTGTTTGATTGGCACATGGAAAATGGAAAAGATTTTCAAGGTACAATTGTCTAAAGCACACATTTGGCCACTTCCTTGGAAAATTTTTTCTCACCCATTTGGTGGAATTTCTTTTCCAACTTACATGAAAAATATTTTCATTTTCCATGGAAAGCTATCAAACACACCCTAAAATCTTGTATTGATTCAAATAAATCCATTTGATTTTATTAGAAAAAAAAATGTATACTTAATAATGCTATTTACAGTTGCTCATTACATATAGTCATTTTACATGGTATTAATCAATTGAATGAATTTTTTACTTTAATTAAGTAATGTATTTATAGCCATTAATTATAAATAATTTATTAAATTGAATAATGACACGTAAGATCACAAGACTATGTATTTTGCTAAACTCTTGCAAGACAAAAGAAAAAGGAATTTAATAAATAATGCTTCCAATCATATTGCTGTCTGCCAACAATATTTGGAGCAAAATAGCCTTAAAATTAGGATTAATCACATCTGAATAAAACTTTTTTTTTTTCGAACTGTAAAAGGATAATTACATTCAACAGGGATTCTGTTTGGGAGATTCCTATAAATATTCAACTGTATCATCTCAATCTTTAGTATGTATCTATGTATGTCGGCCATGGCTTTAATGATGAATAATTCTCGTGCATTCTTTTTTCTTCTCATTCTTCTTCCTCTTCTGTCTTCATGTGCCGATCAGAAGCAGGTAAGGCGTCCCGAGATACAAAGATTCATTCTTCGATTATCGCATGTTTCTTATTACTATTCTTAACTTATCATGTTTTTTTTTTTTTATTTGGCTTTACAAAAATCTATGATAATTTGCAGGTTTATATAGTGTACTTTGGACATCATAGTGGAGAAAAAACCTTTCAAGAAATCGAAGAAAACCATTATTCATATCTTTCCTCTGTGAAATTGACAGCGGAAGATGCAAGATCTTCTCTTATTTATAGTTATAAGCATAGCATCAATGGCTTTGCGGCACTGCTCACCCCAGATGAAGCTTCAAAACTATCGAGTAAGTAAACACGACTAGACAATATAAGAGACAAGATTTTATGTTATTTTTTTTTTTTAAATATTGTTTAATAAGGGTTTGCTCTCTCGTACATTTTGTGGTTTAATAGAGATGGATGAAGTGGTGTCTGTGCTTCGGAGCCACCCAAAGAAATACTCTTTGCATACTACGAGGTCGTGGGAATTCGTAGGTTTGGAAGAAAGGACAAAACCATACTTCATGAAGAAGGAAGATTTATTATTGAAATCCAAATATGGGAATGATGTTATTGTTGGCATGTTGGACAATGGTATGTAAATTAAGCCTAATATATAATGCTATTCATAGTCGTCACCTACTATCGATAGTTATGATATTATTGAATAGGAGTAATTATTCATAGTTGCTGATTATGAATACATTACTTAATTAGAGTAAATAATTACTCTAATTGAATAAATGCTATATGTAGGATGACTATCGGTAGTGAACGACTATAAATATTATTATTCAATATATGGCCATCAAGATTGTTATGTTGCATATAATTTTGCTATTTTATACCGTGTACATTATCACTACTTCTCGTAGTATTGAAAATAAAGTTTTCATTCTTATCATCAGAGGTTGGAGCCGGGAATTTTTAGAGATTGCTGGCTATTACTTGAAAAAAATAAAAAAGATTGCACTTCAAGACCGTGTTACTACAAAAAATAAAAATTAATTTTTTCTAGAGCGGTACCAAACTACAATCCGGTCCCTTCTCCTACCTCCGCTCCAGCTTATTATGGATCAATAACCGCATCCATTTTTTTTTTTTCAAAGTCTCAATTGTTTGGAACCATTTTTGGAATTGAATAGAATCAAGATCAAAACCATTTGATGGTATTTTTTGATCTATGATTTATGGATCATCTTTCATTTCCTTTTCAAAAAAACTACCGATCAATTCCGATTCTTTTTTTTCTCCTGATTCTTTTTTGATCGAGATCGTATACATCCTATTCATGAGGCTAAAACGTGTAGTTAACAGTTGTCAATTTGTCTAAAATTTCAATTCAACAGGTGTATGGCCAGAATCTAAGAGTTTTAGCGACGAAGGGATGGGACTAGTTCCACCAAGGTGGAATGGAATTTGCCAATCTGGAGATGCATTCAACTCGTCTAACTGTAATAAGTCAGTTTATTCTCTCTAAGTCTACATTCTCCAAATAGAAACTTTATAAATAATCAAATAAATAGACGAGGAGATGATTATGGAAAACATTTAATGCATTCACACTTAGTATTATTGATAAATGTATAAAATTTTTATTGGAGGACAACTAATGAGACATGTATTTGAGACAACACACTTGGACTTTCACTACAATTGAATTCTATTATTATTAATGTCTCATTGATGGATTAATATATAATTCAAAATTTACATTATTTTTTGAAAAATTAGTATCAACCTGTTCCTTGTACTTGTCAAAATTTGCAGGAAGATAATTGGTGCTCGATACTACATTAAAGGTTACGAAGCATACTACGGTCCTCTCAACAGAACAATAGATTACTTGTCCCCTCGTGACAAGGACGGACATGGAACACACACAGCATCAACTGTAGGAGGCAGGAGGGTTCCTAATGCTTCAGCCGTTGGAGGATTTGCTAGAGGCACTGCTTCAGGAGGTGCACCACTTGTTCGACTGGCTATCTATAAAGTCTGCTGGGCGGTTCCAGGCGTAGAGAAAGATGTAGGCAACATTTGCTTCGAGGAAGATATGCTAGCAGCTATGGACGATGCGATTGCAGATGGTGTTGATGTCATTAGTATTTCCATTGGTACAAGCAAACCTATGCCATACACTGATGATGGTATCGCGGTTGGAGCTTTCCACGCATTGAAGAAAAACATCGTAGTGTCTTGTAGCGCGGGGAATTCAGGTCCTGCCCCGTCCACATTGTCGAATCTGGCTCCATGGATTATCACAGTTGGTGCAAGTACCATCGACCGGGCATTTGTAGCACCTGTTGAACTCGGAAATGGGAAGAAAATACCGGTAAAATGAACAAAGGAATCCAAAATTCTCCCTTTAATTATATTTTATAAGTACTTTTAATTGAATTTAATCAATTTTAACTTTTTTGATTGATATATCAGGGAGTAGCAGTAACTCCACATTACCTGGAGAAAAAGATGTATCCATTAGTTCATGCAGCACAAATTGTCAACCCTAATGTCCCCAAAAATGAAACCATGTAATCTCTCTCTCCTTCTTGTGTTGAACTGTGTAGAGTCTAATTATATCATATACTTTTCCCGACCATGGATTGATATGATAATCTTAGACATTCTTACCCGTTATAAGTTTTTATTAGTCGATGAATTGAATTTTGAATATTTATTACACAGGCTTTGTCTACCCGGTTCACTTTCTCCCAAGAAGGCTAAGGGAAAGATTGTCTTCTGCCTGAGAGGCGCTGGATCAAGAATTGGAAAAGATTTAGAGGTGAAAAGAGCTGGAGGAATTGGTATCATCACAGGAAATAATAAAGAAATTGGAGATGAATTATATCCTGATCCTCATTTTATTCCTGGAACTGGTGTCACTTATGAAAATGCTGTCAAACTTTTTAAGTACATACGTTCCACAAAAAAGCCAATGGCTTATATAGTCCCATCTACAACAGTTATACACACCAAGCCAGCACCATCTATGGCCATCTTCTCGAGTCGAGGCCCTAACACAATTTCACCCGACATTCTTAAGGTTACTTTTTGAAACTTACTTTTGTTCAACTTATCCGGTCTGGTTTTAATAACGTTGTTAACTTGTGATTGTTATTGTTTGACAGCCCGATATTACGGCTCCAGGAGTGAATATATTGGCTGCATGGAGTGAAGGATCATCTCCAACAAAGTTAGACATAGATCATCGAGTAGCAAAATATAATCTTCTATCAGGAACTTCTATGGCGTGTCCACATATTGCTGCAACATGTGCACTTCTCAAGGCCATACACCCCAAATGGAGTAGTGCTGCAATTAGATCTGCCCTAATAACCTCAGGTAATAGCTTTTGTTATAATTTCTTGTTATAATTGAAATCTTGATGCAAGGAAACTTTAAAAAAATAGTGTTTTCAACTCGGACATGTTTCAAAAACCAAAAACTTCAAAAATATTTCATAAATTAAAAAACACACATATCCACTGCTTATAATCTACAATTTTTTTTACCAAATATATATACTCTAAATAACGGTCTTTAACCTTTCCACTTACGAAAATTAACAAGTAATTAGCAAATTTTGCCCACAAAGATCTTAACATCATTGATAAAGAAACCCTAAATTTTCTATGCCCTAATTCTCATTTTTTTGTAGCCATGATTTCGATAGCAAGAAGAATTTTTGCATAATTTGAATCCAAAACACTCGATATCATATCAATTTTATTTCCGTTTTTGTTTTCCTGCAACCTAGCATTATGCTCGAAACCTTGCATCATATGCTTACATTGAACATTTTTTCCTTCCAGCGGGACTGAATAACAACGAAGGTAACCTCATAACTGATGAAATCGGCAATCCAGTGAATTCTTTCCAATTCGGATCGGGTCATTTCCGGCCAACAAAAGCAGCCGATCCAGGACTAGTCTATGACGCATCATACAAGGATTATCTTCTCTTTTTATGTGGCAGTGGAATCAAGAATGCTGATTCTTCCTTCAGTTGTCCAGAAAATCCTCCCCGGCCCGTAAACCTAAACTATCCATCCGTAGCTATTCCGAAGCTAAAAGGCACCGTGACTGTACAGAGAACCGTAACTAATGTTGGCAGCAGTAGGAGTGTGTACTTCGCTAGTGTTAAACCTCCGGCGGGATTCAAGGTCGAGATATGGCCGCCGATTTTATTCTTTCACAGTGTTGGGCAGAAGAAGAAATTCAGCATTACTGTAAAAGCACACAGTGAAATGGAGGGAAAAATGGAGATGGATGAGTATGCATTTGGATGGTATACCTGGTTTGATGGAATCCATAACGTTAGAAGTCCCATCGCTGTTTCAGTAGCATAGTTTTTTGTCATAAAAGTGTTTCAAAGAGTAGAATTGTACAAGGTTGGATTACTTTCCAAATAAGTGACTTATTTTTTTTCAGTTTAATCCACAAAACTTTATTTATTTTAAACTTACTTATTTACTTATAAGTAAACTTAGGGCATGTTCAGTGTAATTTTTTGGGGAAAAATTGATTTTTTTGGGTACTTTATTAACTTTTTAAACTTTTTTATAGTATAAAAAGTTTGAAAAGTCAAAAATTGTAAGCAAAAAAATAGAATTTTTTGGAAAAAAATAGCTACTGAATATGCCCTTAGTTTTACACAATATTCTAAAAAGCGTAAAGCGTGGCTAGGCGTCGAGGTCAAACTTCAAACTTTTCGAGCTTAGACGAAGCCTAGGCGAGAGTGAGACAAAGGTAAAGCGATAGCGATGCGTCAGACGTGGAGGCTAAGCTTCACACCTATGTGGAGCTTAATCAAAACTTATGCAGACTTTTTAGAACAGTAGTTTTACGTATGTTTTAGCCAAACATGCGCTCTTTCACCTCTTGACTCATCATTTGTTGAAGGCATGTTTCGAAAATTAGGACGAAGAAAATTTTGGTAACAAAAGCTTTCTTTGAACAAACAATGTAAGTTTCATGAAAGGTTTTATTGGAAGATCACTAAATTCATTATCTGCATCAATCAAGTCTTGATTCCGAAGTTTCGAGCTTGTGTTTAAAAAAATGAGGGTTACGATTTTCTGATTGTCAATAAAGAGACGTAAAATAAGGATTCGAAAACCATAAAAAGCCAACATTTCTACGAAACGGAATCCATCCCAGTAATAAATGGATAACGCGATACAATGTTAAGTAACTATGAGATACATTTCAAAATTTAGTTATTAAGGAGTACCATGTGTTATAGTTCAGTAACCATACATTTAATTAACCCATATGACATAGACATGTGCGCGTCATATATTATTGTAAAAAATATATTTACTTAATTATATTTTTTTATAGAAATTTAATTAATCCGTATGACATATATATGTGTTCGTCATATATTGATGCATAAAATATATGTACTTCATTATACTTTTTTATAGAAGAATAAAATTTATAAATAATTAGAACATCATTTAATTAAGGTCATATGTCAACACATGTTGAAGAGGTCTATGAATGCTATGTGGGAATCGGTATTAAAACAAATAATTATATGAAAAGAAAAAAGAAAACATCAACTTGCTCTAAGGAATTCAATTACATGCATCATGACTCACGCCATATGTTTTTCAATTTCGAAGTTTTGCAAGGTAACAAAAGTATCAATTGACCTTAAATGGTCGTTTAGGGTCAAATTGAGAACAAAGATCTGGTCGAGACTTACTGACCATAACGAACCACCAAGATTCATAGTTGTGACTCAGGACTACTAGAAGGTATGTGATGCTAGGCGTTTTTTATTGTATACTTAGTTAGGCACTCTATTTTTGTTATCGGATGGGTCGGTCGAGTTTAGTATCATTTATACAATAACTCGACCATGTATAATTATAATTATTGTCTATAAATAAACAAGTACCTTCTCATTTTAGAGGGACGAAGAACATTTTCTCAAAATAATAACCAACTCACATAATTTCTCTCTAGAACAGAGAACCTCGATCAATTGGCGCCGTCTATGGGAAAGATTTTTTCTCTTTCTCTAACAAGAAGAACTAAAAGTCATGTCAGACAGAACTAGAGGAAGGCCTAGGATAGAACATCCAGAGGTTGCACCACAAGAAGCAGCAGCGGATGAGCAGATTCCGTTGCAGTTCGCCACCATCTAGCAAGTCACTATTTTACAAAACCAGATATCCACCATTATGGAGATGCTGCAAAGAATGGCCGCCTTGCCTCGTACGTCAGAAGTGCCGTCGGCAAACAATGCTCCTTCAGCGGCAAAAGTACCTCCAGCGATGGAAGTACCGCCAGCTGCAGAAATTTCTCCGACAGTGGAGATCCTACCATCCGAAACTATACAAACACATGAAATGACATCTACAAGCCGTCATTCGATACCAGTAAATTGGGAAAGTATCTTGAATGATAAAGTGGAGGAGGCGATTACACGAAGGAAGAGCAGGGGTAGACCAATTTCTATAAAGGAGGATCTGTTTACCGAAGACGTGATGAATGTACCTTTACTGCCACAATTCAAAGAACCGACTGGAGAGTTTGATGGAACGGGGGACCCTATTGATCATATACGCACATTTCAAGATTGGGTAAGGTTGCATGGCTGGCCAGATGCCATAGCATGTAGGACGTTACCTATGACATTGCGAAAAGATGCCAGAGAATGGTTCGACACATTACCCCCACGATCGATATCGTCATTTGCAGATTTTGCTAATAAATTCACAATCTGTTTCTCTAGTAGCACGCAGAAAAGGAAGACGGCGATGGGGCTTATGCAAGTAATACAGGATAAAGGAGAGTCTCTGCGCGAATATATGTCACGATTTAACCGTGCGACATTAGGCATAAAAAAATTACAGATGTCGTCAGTAATTACAGCATTGCTAAGTGGATTGAGGAACCACAGCCTCAGAGCCAACCTCTCGAAAAAACTGGCCGAGTCTATGACAGAACTACTTAGACGAGGAGAATAATATATTGATCAGGAGGTATTGAGAGCAACACGATGTGATTGAAATGTGTACGACAGTGGAAATAAGAGGAGATGACGTGAAGAGCCTTCGATAAACCAGCGTAACACCAAGAATATGACAGAGTATAAATATCGACCGAGACCATAAGTGATTAATGCAATCTCGCAGATACGGTTGAATGCACCCTTGTCTGTTATTCTTCGAGAAATATCTACTTTGAAGGAGTTACAGTGGCCAGAGAAATTAATATCCGATCCATCCATTCGAGACCGTGGCCTCATGTGCGAGTTTCATAAGGATCATGGCCATATCACGGATCAGTGCCAGACGCTAAGAAGCGAAGTGGAGAGGCTGATTTTGGAAGGACTGATAAAACACTTCGTAAAGAAAATTGATGAGTGCCCTGAACAAATAGTAGAGGGAAAAGGAAGAAAGAGGAAAGTAGGGAGGATCAGCCAGTGGGGGGGATTCAAAAAATTCTAGAAAAGGTTATACACGGTCACTACATGTAAACTCTATCGGTGTGTCAAGCAGATTTGCCCAGTCGGTCACCTTTAATGACGGAGATCTAGATGGAGTGTCTTTACCACACGATGACGCATTGGTAATTACAGGTGACATAGCTAACTTCAATGTAATAAAGGTAGTTGTAGATACTGGCAGTGCCACAAACGTATTTAGTTGGGAGGCGTTCAAAGGTCTGAAAATACCAACTGATCGATTGAAGTCCATAAACACTCCGTTGCAAGGATTTGGAGGAGGGATAGTGATACCTGAGGGAATGGTTGACCTCCCAGTTGTTTTGGGAAAACACCCCTATTGTGTAACATTAATAACACCATTTTTGATAGTCCGCACACCTATGGCCCACAATTCCATCTATGGCCATCCGATTATAAACTCGGCCGGGGCAATCATATCTACTCAACACCAGTGTATGAAATTTCCTACCAGCCGAGGGATTGGAGTAGTCAGGGGAGACCAATTGACTTCGAAAAGGTGTTATGTAGACAGTGTTTGGCACGAAGCTAACCCAACAGTGTTAACGGTCGAAAAAAATGAGTATCAACAAGCGCAACGTTTCCAGCCAGCGGAAAAGGTAGAGTTGGTGGAATTAGAAGAAGGCAAAAAGGTTAAAATTGGTCGATCGATGAGTGAAGGATACAGAGAGAAACTTCTAAACATGCTTTGGGAGAATATCGAGGTGTTCGCATAGAGTACTGACGACCTGTCGGGCCTCGATCCCTCGATCGCTTAGCACCGATTGAACAATATAGTAGGCTTCAAACCAGTGAAGCAGCGAAAAAGATAGTTCACACCGGAAAGACAGTAAGCCATAAAGGATGAGTTAGAAAAATTACTCAAAGCAGATTTTATCAGAGAAGTGGAGTATCCAGAATGGTTGGCCAACGTAGTTCTGGTAAAAAAATCAACTGGAAAATGGAGATTGTACATAGATTTTACCGACCTAAACAGGGCATGCCCCGAAGGATTGTTTCCCTCTACAACGAATAGATGCGTTAATAGATGCCACGGCTGGAAAGAAAAGATTTAGTTTTCTTGATGCCTTTTCAGGGTATCACTAGATCTCGTTAGCTCCAGAAGATGCTGAGAAAATTTCTTTTATAACAGACTTTGGAACTTATTGCTACACAGCCATGCCATTCGGGTTGAAGAACGCTGGAGCCACATATCAATGCATGGTCAACAAAGTATTTGGCAGCCTAATCGGTCGAAAAATAGAAGCCTATGTAGATGATATGGTAGTACATAGTAACCAGGAAGAAGACCATGTGGAGGATTTGATGGAGGTTTTCCAGGTGGCAGAACAGAGTAATTTGAAGTTTAATCCCGAGAAATGCACCTTTGGCACTGCAGGTGGTAAATTCCTGGGCTTCATGGTGACTCAAAGAGGAATAGAAACCAACCCCGATAAAATTCGGGCGATCATTGAAATGACTAGTCCGAAAAGCAAGAATGAAGTACAAAGACTAACCGATAGAGTAGCGGCACTAAATCGGTTTATGTCAAAGGCTACTGACAGGTGTCACCCGTTTTTTAAAACGAAAAAAAAAAGTAACGATTTTGAGTGGACGGCCGAGTGTGAAGAATCGTTGGCGAATCTGAAGACATTACTTCAACATCCTCCCATCTTAAGCAAGCCGACTATAGGGGAAACACTAAGGTTGTATCTAGCCGTGTATCCACATGCAGTCAGCTCTGTCCTCGTAAGAACGGAGGAAACGGTTGAGCGGCCGGTTTACTATGTGAGTCACATTATGAAAGACGTTGAATCATGTATAACCTAGCAGAACAATTGGTCCTATGGTTGATCATTAGCGCAAGAAAATTAAGACCATACTTCCAAGCACATCCGATTGAAGTTCTAACGAATAAGCCATTGAAGTAGATTCTTCATCGGCCTGAGACATCCGGTTGATTAATGAAGTGGGCAGTTGAATTGGGAGAATATGACTTAGAATTCAAGGCACGATCTTCCATAAAAGGGCAAGTTCTAGCGGACTTTATTCGCTGAATTATCACCCAGATTTATCTCCGGGGAAAATCCTCTTTGGACACTATACGTAGATGGGTCATCCACCAAAGAGGGATCAGGAGCGGGAATTATATTGATAAAACCAAATGGAGAAGAAGTAAGGTATGCTTTAAGACTCGAGTTTAAAGCAACTAATAACGATGCGGAATACGAGGTCGTCATTCTCTGATTGCATTACGCATTGAAAATGGGATCGCGGTCGATTATAGTTCATAGCGACTCCCAATTAGTGGTAGGGCAAATTCAAGCTGAATTCGATGCTAAAGATGATCGCATGGCCACCTACTTGATAAGAACCAGAGATTTGTAGCAGTGTTTCCAGGAATTTGAAATCGTGAAAATTGCTCGAGCTGACAATTCACGGACGGGTGCATTGTCTCGATTGGGTTCAACCTGTATTAATAGATGGTCACATTCTTCTCCACTTCAAACAATATCCCGACCGAGTCTTATAACCACGATCGAAGTTGGTGAAATAGGAGAACAGCCTACCTGGATGGATCCTATGACAGCCTACTTAATTGAGGGCGTCCAGCCTAAAGACCCAGTTGAGGCAAGAAGATTGAGGATACGGGCAACTGGATTTGTAATAATAGACGGTCACTTATTCAAGAAAGGTATCTCAACTCCGTATTTGAAATGCATTGACGCTGATAGAGGCCACGTAATACTTATAGAAATACACTCGGGGCATGTGCAGAAATCACCAGGGTGCAAACATGTTGGCCTTTATGGCCATCCGACAAGGATATTACTGGCCAACTATGAAACCAGATGCAAAAGAGCTAGTCCAAAAGTGTGACACGTGCCAGAGACATGCAAACCTTATTCATATTCTGGTCGAGTATCAAACTGTAGTGTTCAGTATATGCCCATTTTTTCAGTGGAGAATTGATCTTCTAGGACCGTTTCTAATGGCTAGCCAGCAGAGGAAATTCCTAGTAGTTGCTGTCGATTATTTCATGAAGTGGGTAGAAGTAGAACCACTGGCCAAAATAACAACCAGGAAAATGCAGAGCTTCATTTGGAAGAACATTATTTGCAGATTTGGTATACCACGAGTGATTATATCCGACAATAGGAAACAATTTGACAATTGGGAGTTTGAAGAATTTTGCAATAGTTATAAGATCGACCTGAGAAAGACATCGGTCGTCCATCCTCGAGCAAATGGTCAAGTGGAAGTCACTAATCGTACTATTTTATAGGATATTAGGACTAGATTGGAAAAATGTAAAGGGCGCTGGGCAGAATAAATTTCGAACATGCTATGGGCATACCACACCACACCAAGAGAGTCGACTAGAGAAACACCATATCGATTATGCTTCGGATTAGAAGCTGTCACACCGACCGAGGTGTTGGAGCCCTCCCCACGCATAATGATTCAGCAAACCGATGTTGAGCTACATAAATCTGAACTTGACTTGCTAGAGGGGGTAAGATAGAAGGCATTCACAAGGAAATTAAATTACAAACGGAGAACAGCTACATATTTTGATAGGAGGGTAAAACATCAAAGGTTTGAAGAAGGAGATCTAGTCCTCAGGAACACTTCAGTTGCAGGTCATCAGCCGGACAAGTTAGATCCTAAATGGGAGGGGGCCTTTGAAGTCATTAGGGAAGTGAAGAAGGGAACGTATAGTCTAAGAAATCAGCACGAAAAATCCCTTAGCCGACCATGGAACATTGAACACTTGAAGAAGTACTACCAATAGGCTATAAACTTCTTATAGTCTTTTTTTTGGTTAGTTGTTTTACACTCTGTTTCAAAGTAAATAAAGAGGGGGAGGGGACAAATGACGAAGACGCTAAGGTTATGGTTTAAAAACATGATCAAGCCTGGTGCAGCCCCTGATTCCTCCCAACCATAAAATTCATTTGTTACACAGGTTTGCTATTCAATAAAGTCGACCTAGGTTCTTATGTAAGTATTGTCAAGCAATAGACTACGGTCGTGACTACGGTCACACTAGTGGCTACGGTCATATGTGCAATAGACTACGGTCACACTAGTGACTACAATCATATGTGAAATAGACTACGGTCGTGACTACGGTCATGTACACTAGTGGCTACGATCATATGTGAGATAGACTACGGTCGTGACCACGGTCATGTACACTAGTGACTACGGTCAAGTATACTAGCGACTAAGGTCGTGACTATAATCACATGTGAAAATTACTGAAGTTGTCAATGCATAAGAATCAGCGATGCAACATTAGTTCAAAAGTGTTTTATACCAAGTGGTTGACAGAAAAAACCATTCACAGCAACGCTGGGCGAGGATAAACCACCTATCTACCCAAAGACGTTTACAAAAAGTAAAGCGACAAAAAGTTTGTTTTCAAAAAGTAAAGCGACAAGCAGTTTGTTTGCAAAAAGTAAAGCGACAAAAGTTTGGAGAAGATCACTCTTCTGAATCATCATCATCGTCTTCATCGACCGATGGCATGAAAGGGGCACCTGTAAAATCGACATTTGGGAAATGTTCCATAAGCCAGTCTTGGCTCTTCCTAAAAGCCATGTCTCAACCACGAACACCCACCTTGCCCACGATCGTCATGTATTCTTCACTACCTTTATATTCTTCGATGGCAACTTCTCCTTTTACGATCAACTCTTGAGAAAGGTGGGTAACAGTATCTTCCAAAGATTGAATTTTGGTGCTTGTGCACTGCAATTGTTCTTAGCGCTCTTGCAAAGACCTCTCTAGTTCAATCAGTCTTGCTTCACAATCATTGAGCGTATCAATTTTTTCAGCCAGTTCTTTATGAATGTCACGTAAATCTCGGTACTTCTCTTCTAAGGCACGGCTGGTCTGGTCGATCTTTTCTACTTGGTCACGAATTTTGCGGAAGGCAGAATGGCGGAGAGATATAATCTGTCGCGGAAACAATAATATCAAAAATAAAAAGACTTGATGTAAAAAAAAAAAAACTTGATTTCTATCATAATCACGCAAGGAACATTCTCGCCGTTCTTCCACCATGATCGACCGCTCCAAGCTTTCTGAAGATTTATCCTTGCTGGCCTCGACTACCTCACAGTCTAAGCAAGAGGCAATGACTTGGCAATCTTCTGTTACCTTTCCGAGTGAACAACGCATATTACAGGTTGGTTGGGATTCATAAACTATACGTGTGGAGCCAGATCGAGGAAATTTAGGGGTATCAATCGGTAAAGTCACTGTTTGAGTGACCGGTGACGAATCAACAGGTAAAGTTGCTGGTTGACCAGTCGAGGGGCGGCATTGGAGGAAGGCTGATCAACCGAAGGAGGGTCCCTGCGCCTCTTTCTTTGACCCCGAGAATTCTTCCTAGCCAGTTCCTCTAGAAATTCCTCGGTAAACTTGTCAGAAGACATGTCTGGAAGAACACACATCTGGACAGTAATTAAACAATGGGTACGGTTATATCAAAATAATCAAAGGAAAGACTTTTCCTACCATATGGACGGCCAATGCCTTCAGAAACCAAGGCATCATCTGTTAACACATCATTCATCGACCGACTAAGCGGTTCAGCCGCTCGTAATATAATTAACAAGTCAATTTCTGGTTCAGTTAAGATTGAAGTAGAGTTAAAATCTTCAAGGGAAGGGGGGGATGCTCCAATTTAAAGGAAAAGCAAACATTCCCTCGACTGGCTTTACGAAGAAATATCTATTATTCCAACCACTATTGGAAGTAGGACAGTTGGGGATCTTAAAGTGTTCATGTGTGGGAAGGCTGCGGTCTCAATGAGAAAAAACAACATAGCAGTCATAACGGTCGAGCAACTTCATCTCAAAAAGTAGGCGAAACACATCGACCGATGGTTCTATACCACGACACAAACACACGACTAAGTAATAGGTCTACATTCTCAAAGCATTGGGCACCAATTGATCGGGAGAAAGGTTGAAGGTACAAAAAAATTCAACTAAGAATGGGTGTAGCGGGAATCCAAGCCCGGCCTTGAGGCTATCCTGATAAATTGCTACTTCTCCATGTTGACCGAGGAGAAAATACTCGGTCGGTCCAGGAGCCCGGTAAGCGTGTTTTTTACTAAGAAAAAAGTGGTTGATTGTGCACTTTAGGGTTGCTTCCGTGTATGTGCTCGGGTGCTTAGGAATATTGTGAAGATTGGAAGTTGATCTGTCATGAGTGGAAGTATTAACCGATCGATCTTCTCTACCAGGTCTAAGATGTCTTCTTTTCATTTTTACCTAGTTAGGTTTTAGAGATAAGGTTTTTAGAAAGCGATAGAACGGTGACCTTCCCGTAAAAAAAAAACAAGCGAAAATATATATATGTAGGGAGAATTAGGGAAGAAACGCCAGTTATGAACACAAAAGGAGAAAAAAGACATACCGAGTGTTACTAGTCCGGAGGTTTGATTGATGTTCAAGGGTAATCTATTTACTGCTGGCGCTGAGCTGTCTGGTGATCCAAGGAATTCGATTGATTATAAAGAATTAAAAGAAAACTCTATTTCAGAGAGAGAAATGGCTTCTTGTTCTTCCGACGAACTCTCTAAGTTTATGATGTTCATGAAAGTGAAGGGGGCTACCTATATGTGGAAAAGAGGAATTGTTGTTGGTAAACGGGAAATAAAAAGGTAATATTTTTGAGTGTTACTTGTTAAGAATATTAAGAACGTTCAAAAATTTCAAAAATTAAAAGAAGACGGAAAAGGCAGCAACAATGACGTCATGAAAACACATTTTCCCAGAGTGACGATGTCCTTTTAGTTACTGTGCGCCTAGGGAACATGCGTGACATTAATTACATTGGCCGCAAAATCTCCATCTGAATTGATAGTTGGTCGGTAAAGTGGCACATCGGCCGCGGTACTGTGTCTACATAATCGATGCGTCTGGTGACAAGATAACTCCCAAGATATAAAAATTCTATATGCTTGGGAGTAAGGGGGCTACTGATGCTAGGCGTTCTTTATTGTATACTTAGTTAGACGCTCTATTTTTGTTATCGGATGGGTCGGTCGAGTTTAGTATCATTTATACAATAACTCGACCATGTATGATTATAATTATTGTTTATAAATAAACAAGTCCCTTCTCATTTTAGAGGGACGAAGAACATTTTCCCTAAATAATAACTAGCTCACATAATATTTCTCTAGAACAGAGAACCTCGACCAGTATGAATTCAAAAAAACAAAATAGAAATTTCAACTGGCTATTTGTAATTTGAATAATATGCATGACTCATTCCATATGTTCCAATTTCAAAGTTTTGGTCATGTGATTTTGTAGTGTAATGAACAAAGTTGTAAATTATTTTTCTTTTTTAATATTTTGTATAATAAACATGATATAAAATTTTTAATAAAAAATGTAACATGTAATTTCATTGAACGGTTTTTTGGGGCATATAGTCAATGGTCTTTTTGGCCTTTCAACTATAAAGAAGTGACTTTGGATTGACTTAATCCCAAATGAAAAGAACTCCTTAAAAATATAATTTTTTTTTTCTTTTTTTGGGTTTGAAATGCCGGCCAAAGAATAAACCTAAAAAAAATAAAAGAAATAAATTTGTTTTTGGATTCAAAATGCCGGCCAAAGAATATAGCTAAAAAACAATAAAAGAAGTATCATAAAATTATGAGGAAGTTGGACAAAATATCAAGTTTGAACTGTCAGTTTTAAAAAACGTCAAAATTTGAAAAGAATTGGCCAAATAGCCAATTTTGAAAAAAATGGTTGGAAACAAATAATAAAATTTTTAATTTTTACTATATTATCTCTCCAACATTATCATTTCACACTATCTGTCCTTCTTTTCAAACATGCGGTAGATTTTTCAATTTTTTTTTTTTATTTCAACTGTCGATTTTCAAAAAAAAAAAAAAAAGAAAAGAAAAAAAGTTTTAACTATCCATTTTCCGACACTTACCTTGGTGAATTGAACTGTCGATTTTTTTTTTTAAATTATCAATTTATTTTTTATTATCTTGTGTGTAATGGCATAATATCGTATGTAATTGTAAAATCTACTTTGATAACTTCTCTTAGAAGTTATTATATGAATCTCAACTACCGTAAAATTTTAATCATACAAAAAAATGTTCATTTTTGAATAAGGGTATATTTGTCATTTTTGTATCTAAATTCATATTTACAAAGGGTAATTATATTTACACTACATTTTTTGTTAACCAAACTACATTTTAATTGCAATGAAGGTCCGTAATTATTTCTTATTTTTGTATTTGTGTCCCCACCAGTTTTTTTTTTTTTTTAATCTCATTCTTATTACCAATCTATTAATTTGCACATCTTATCTTTATTTTTGATGATGATTTCTGTTCAAAAAGTTAATCAGGATGGCGTAAAAGATTTTTTGCCTCACATATTTTAAAATATGCAAAATATATAACAAATATAAAAATTTGGTAAAATATTTGTCTATCATTTCAATACACATTGGCAGAATATTTGAAAAAAAATCATCATCAGAGACAATATGTGAAAATTAATTGAAAGGTAATAATAAAAATACTACGAAAAAAGTTGAAGACATAAATACTAAAATGTCAGAAGTTGGGGGACTTTCATTGCAATTAAAATGTAGTGTAGATAATAAAAATTGTATTGTGAGTATAATTATCCATTTACAAATAGGTAAATATAAGGTGGTTATATTCACACTATATGTTTTGTTAACCACACAACATTTAATTGCAAGGAAAGTTCTAACTATTACTATTTTTCCATTTATCTCCTCAATTATTTTTTTTATCACATTCTTATCAACCACCTATTAATTTTCATATCTTATCTTTGTTTTTGATAATGTTTTCTATTCAAAAAGTTAATTAAGAGAGCGTAAAAGATTTTTTAATTTGCCTTTCGTAATTTTTAAATTAGCAAAATAAATAACAAATACAAAAGTTTGACAAAATATTATTCATCATTTTAATGCACATTAGTAGAATATTTGAACAAAAATCGTTATTAGTGATAAGATGTAAAAATTATTGATAGTTAATGATAAAAATACGATAAAATAAAGTTGAAGACATAATGTCAAAATATCAAAGATCGAGGACTTTTATTGCAATTAAAACGTAATGCAGATAATAAAAACTTTAGTATGAATATAATTATCAACACTTTTTTTTTGTACTACATTTTAATTACATTTAACATTCTTACTCTATAAACATTATAGCACTCATGTCACCAACTTTTTTTTTATCACATTTTTATCATCAATTTATCATTAATTAGCATATTATCTTGTGTTGATAACGGTTTTCGTCTAAAATATTTGTTGAGAATTTGTAAAAAGACTTATTTGTCTGTCATATATTTTTTTAAAATAGATACAAAAGTACGATAAAATATTTTTCCTCATTTTAAAACACATAAACAAAATATCAAAATTGCCATTTCCAAGTCAACCACGATCCCATAGAACAGAAAAAATCAAAATCCAATTTGCTGTAATCAAATATGAAATATTTTATGTCAAATTGTTTAAAATTACTGTTATTTATGTCATTTCACTTAAGGCCATTCTAGTACTTAAAAATATGGTAGATCAAACAAAAATCGTTGTGGCAATATAACTATCATGTTCAAATGCTATCAAAAGTTGTCTTATTTTCAATTCACCGTTTACTTTTAGGCACTTTTCAAAATTCCTTTAAAATTAACAGAGTTTTCAGTTAGTCTAATGGAACATGGCATGCGAAAACTTGTTTTAAGAAGTGTTTTTAAATATTTCCATTTTACTAATCAAAGTAAAAAAAAAAAAAAGTTCATTTCTAAAAATATTAATTCGTTTAAAAGATCCTTTTGAAGCATCAAATTTTAATACAAAAGTCTTTTTTCTCCAATTCATCGTCTCATTCACAATACTATAACTAGTAAAAAGTGAGTGAGTGAGCGAGTCATAGTAATAAAGAGTGCTCGATAATATAACCTTTCAAATGAGAAAGAAAATAGGACAACAAAAAAGAAAGGATAAGAGTATATTGAGATTTTAATTAAAGAAATGAAGTTTGTCTACATTTTTTAAAAAGGGAATTATGGATAAGGGTATATTGAGATTTTAATTAATTTATTTAAAAAATAAAAAAATAAAGAAGAAATTTGTCAACTTAATTAATTTTTAAAAAGCAAGTCCCTAATTATTACTTTACTTCCCATCCCCATCTTGGTTTTTTCCGGGCTACAACTCTCGTTGAAAATTCATACCTAGTTTAATATGCACAAAATTCATTTAAGGAAGGCACATTCTATTGCTATGATGCTATCTCTCTATAAATTGGTGCCGAAGAGTACTTGAACCATAATCAGCAGAGAAGCTCGAAAATAGTCCAAAATTAAGCAAAAATGAGTAATTATTTTAGTAGAATTCTTCCCTTTCTTCTTATTTTCCATATAATCTTAGCTTCTTGTGCTGATCAACGACTGCAGGTAATTAATTATTATTTCCTTCAATGTATTGTCGGAATTGGATTGGAACGACAAGTAGCTCTAGATTTAAGGGTTCTTTTTTATCGTTGAACACGAGGGAAAGGTCATTTATACCGATATGAATATCTTACAGGTTTATATAGTGTACCTTGGAGAGCATAGCGGGACGAAAACTTTTCAAGAAATCGAAGACTTCCATCGTTCTTATTTGCACTCTGTGAAGGGTAATTCCAAAGAGGAAGCTAAAGACTCTTTAATTTACAGCTACAAAAACGTCATCAATGGCTTTTCAGCATTGCTTAGTCCAGAAGAAGCTGCAAAGATATCAGGTGCCTTTAAAATATTCATACTATTAATGCACAAATACGTACACATTAGAGAGATTAATGTGCATGCATGATGCATATATGTCCACTTTGATGCACGGAAGCCTAAAAAAAGCTACTACTTCCTATTAGTGTAGCGTAATTTTGGGGCTGGTGTATTTTTCAACCCACTAAATCGGTGATTTTTTGGTTATTTTTCAAATTTGTTTCTAAATCTATTATAAACCTAAAATTAAATACGATATTTTCTTCTTCACATCGTTCACGATTGCAGAAAGGAAAGAAATTAATCTTCAAATAAATCATTGTACTTGTAATGTTTACACATTCTTTTTTTTTTTTTTTTTTTAACAGTATTGAACAGTTTTAAAAACTATTCAAAATCGGTACTTTAAAAAAATCTCATAACCGATACTCTAAAACTCCCAATCAGATTCGAAATAGCATTTTGGAAACTTAATTAACATAATATTTTCTAATTATTTATTTTTAGTAACATTCAAAATGTAAAACTTTCAATATAAAAAAAAAAAAAAGATTTGTGGTCTTTACACCAAACAAAAAAATTAAAAAAGTAATTAGTTTTTTAATTCCTGTGATATTATCCATAATATTTTAGTTTGAGTGATTGTGTTACTTTTAATACTTATTAATGTTAAATAATTTTTCTAAAACTAATATTGTATGAGTATTTTGTATTATTATAATCATAAAACTATATTTTCATAAAACATTAATTACAACAAAATGAGAGTCCTTTTTTTTTTCCCCCAAATATAGTATTTTCAAATATCGAGCCATATCGTGTCACATTTCCCCTTCACGTTTCGTGCTTAAGTCGCATAAACTAATGAACTTTTTCTTTTCCTTGAATCAGAGATGGATGGAGTAATATCAGTGTTTCATAGCCACCCAACTATGTCGAGGCTTCACACGACAAGATCATGGGATTTTATTAACTTACTCGAAGGAATTGGAGATCCAAACCCTCCAAATGCACAAGATTTATTGAGTAAAGCAAATTATGGGAAGGATGTCATCGTCGGGGTTTTGGATAGTGGTAAAGTCAACATTTTTTTCTATGTGTGTTTGATAAAATAAGTAACTTAAAAATTATAAGTTAAGTTTGACATATTTTTAAGAATAACCAAACATAAATTCTCTTCTAATTGAAACATTCTTCTTTGGAATATGTTAATTACATAATTAGTACAAAAAAATATTCACCAAGAACAACAATATAAATAAATCAAGCTTTGTTAATTTCCTATAATTAAATTTAGAGTAAAATACGTTAGTTCGTTTGATTCTTTATAGATGTACTAAAATATGCAAATTAACTAAATTCTTAATACCTTCAAATAGATGATGTATGGACACACATAGATATATAACAAGCCTCATTCACCCGTTCTTAATTTATTCTCAGTCAATGTCATCTCTCGTTCTTAGCATATAATCATATTCAATATTCACCAATGAAAGTAAGAGAATTCTCAATCCTTATTTAATTATGTAATACCTATTCAAACTTATCAACCCTTAGAGCTTGTTTAAGAGAGCTTTTTAACAAATTTTATTAAAAAATTGATAAAATATATGGTTGAAAAATTAATAAAAGATGAGTGTGACTTTTTAACAGATTTTAATCTCGACCAAACAAACACTTATTTTAATCAATTAATTCAACTTAATTTTATGATGTCCTCTTGACTTATTTTCATAAGTAAACTATAAACTAACTTAAATTTATGTCCTATTTCTATGTTCTTGCATATTGTTTATTTATATCTTTGATTAGGTGTATGGCCAGAGTCTGAAAGTTTTAACGATAATGGAATGGATCCTGTTCCTCAGTCATGGAAAGGGATTTGCCAAAACGGAGTTGCTTTTAATTCTACTCATTGTAATAGGTGAATATTCTTGATTTTTTTTTTTTTTTGGGGTCATATTCAATATCAAGTTGGTTAAGATAAAAGCAATATATAACTTGACACATATATTTGATTATTTGGTTTTTCGACCATCTAGATTATTTGAAAAACTACGAAAAGTAATAATATGTTTGGTAAGGTAGATTTGATAATAAGAAAAAATAAAAATAAGTTAAAATATCATATATTGTACCGTTCAATCAAATACTAACATATATTTAGGGGTCGTTTCATTTTTGAGAAATTTTTTTAACAGATTTTGATAAAAAGTTGACGAAATTTGTAATTGAAAAGTTGATAAAGTTAGTGAGTCCCATGAAATATGTGTTTAAAATTAATTATTGATTTTGACTTCAACTTTTTAAACTAAATCAAACAAATGCTTCATGTTTTTGTTTTTATATTATACAGAAAATTAATCGGAGCTCGCTACTACTTGAGAAGTTACGAGGCTTATTACGGTCCACTCAACACTCGTCTGGACTTTCGATCACCTAGGGATATAAATGGTCATGGAACTCACACATCATCAACCATTGGAGGCCGAAGAGTTCCTAATGCTTCCTCTATTGGCGGACTTGGCAGCGGCACTGCCACTGGCGGCGCCCCCCTAGCGCGCCTAGCCATCTATAAAGTATGTTGGCCAATTCCGGGCCAGACCCCAGCAGAAGGCAACACGTGCCTAGACGATGATATGCTTGCTGCCTTTGATGATGCCATCGCAGATGGTGTTCATGTAATCAGTGTTTCCGTCGGTGGGAATACTAGCAGGCCGTACACAAACGATGGGATTGCCATCGGGGCATTACATGCATTGAAACGAAATATTGTAGTAGCATGTAGTGCAGGAAATTCGGGTCCTACCACATATTCTGTATCAAATGTAGCCCCTTGGATCATGACGGTCGGTGCAAGTAGCATTGATCGTATGTTTTCATCTCCAATTGTGCTTGGAAATGACATGATAATCGAGGTAATTAAGGAACAAAATATTAAAAATCTTCGTACATGATTTGACACTATCTAATGAAAGTGATTAATTTAAACCAGGGACAATCGGTAACTCCTTTTGGGAATAGGACGTATCCACTTGTTTATGCTGCAGATGTAGAAATTCCAGGGACAACCACCAGTCTCACAACAGGGTTCAAAGTTTATGTTTTCTACTACTTATTTTTGGGATACAATTTAGATTATTTTTGAAAAGTTTCTTATTTGTTTCTACTTAAATGTCATTCAGATTATGCCTACGCGGCACTCTTTCGCCAGCACTTGTAAGGGGGAAAGCTGTTTTCTGCTGGAGTGGAGATATTTTTCAGACATTAGAAGTGCAAAGAGCAGGTGGTGTAGCAACTGTTCTTGGAAATGCCTACGAGGGACAAGGAGTAGGAGGCAGGCCTTATTTGATTCCGGCAACAGTTGTTTATTTTAATAAAATCAAAATCTTTAATTACATCGAGACTCATCAAAATCCAAATGTCACGTTGATTCAACCAAAGACACTGATAGGCACTAAACCAGATCCATTCATGGCTCCATTTACCTCGAGGGGTCCTAGTGCTATCGAACCTAACATTCTTAAGGTACTAATAATGTAGTAATGTCTATTTACTTAATTTGATACATCCTGATTTTCCACTATATAGCTTGGTTAGTTTCTTTATGTTTCTCTGTGCAGCCTGATATTACTGCTCCAGGACTAAATATATTGGCAGCATGGAGCGAAGCGTCTTCTCCCCTAAACGTGCCTGCTGATAAACGAGTCGTTAAATACAATATTGATTCCGGGACATCAATGGCTTGCCCTCATGTCGTAGCCGTAGCTGCACTTCTTAAGGCTATACATCCTGATTGGAGTAGTGCTGCTATAAGATCAGCTATCATGACCACCGGTATAAATCACTATGAAACACCAGTACCACCAATCATTTATGAAATGTTTCTCTGGCCTAATACTTTGTTTTTCGTGTTTTTGCAGCGAAAATAACCAACAATGTGGGCACACAAATAACAAACTCACAAGGAAATATTGCAACTCCATTCGACTATGGAGCAGGCCACATCCAGCCATCGAAAGTTGCTGATCCCGGACTTGTTTATAATGCTTCTTACAACGACTATCTTCTATTTCTCTGCAGCAGCAGCAGTGGCAATTTACTGGATCCATCTTTTAAATGCCCTCAAAATTTACCCTCGCCGAGTGATCTTAACTATCCATCACTTTCAATTGCACACCTCCAAGGATCCACGACCGTCAAGAGAACCGTTACAAATGTTGGCACGAAAAGCTCTTCATATTCAGTAAGAATAAATCCCCCTCAAGGTTACTTGGTTCAGATTTCTCCAACAACTCTAGATTTTAGCGCAACCGGAGAAATTAAAAGCTTTAGCATTACAATTACAGCTCAAAGTACTGCCAAGAAAAGTGTGTTTGAAGTTGGTTGGTATACTTGGAGTGATGGGATTCATCAAGTAAGAAGTCCTATTACAGTAGCCTCACCATAACTGCCTTTGAAGAATCCCACTCTACCTCAACATTGCTAAATGTGTACTGTACCCTGACTACCCTCGTCGTGTGCATATCAATAAGAACAATAAGTAATGTAATAATAAAGGTTTTCAAAGAAGTTCTTCATTTTGCTCTTGTCTGCCCTGTTGGAACCAGAATTTGTTGAAGGGAGACCCCCTCCCCCCACCCCTTGTCCGTAAATTTATTACAATCATGCTTTACCTTCATTTCGATCTCAACATAGAATTAATTACTCTACTTTGAATTTCCTACAAATCTTACTCACAAATCAGTCCTGGTAGAAGCAGAAGTATACTGTAAAACAAGTTCCTTGAACACTCGGATCAAATCCTTGAGGTCATTACCACCCAACTCCAGGCAATCCCTTACCAAGTCACCCTCCACAACTTCTTTCTGTAGCGTCTCCACCACTTCCCTCAACGGACCCTGCCATTCTCATCAAATTAGACCATCATAATCAGATTATTGAAGAGCATAGCATTTTTTCTAAACTAGAACCAACAAAATAGAAACTATTTTGTATAACTCAAAGAAATTCATTCTGACTCAGTAATTTTTTTTCCTTTGATTCAACATTTTCAATTGATGAATATTGTCAAAATAATTACAAGTGACTGTGCCCATGACCAATTGCATAAAATCCACTAAACTAAAAATATCAATTCTTAGAATTTATTTTGAGAGAGAGAGAGGAAAGCATACAGGTTGACGAAAAACTTGTCGTACCGTGACCAATTGCATAAAATCCACAAAATTAAAAATATCATTTCTTAGAATTTATTTTGAGAGAGAGAGAGAGAGAGGAAATTGTACAGGATGACGAAAAACTTATCGTAGTTTACCAAAGGTAGGAATTGAACCCCTACCTTGTTGTTGTATTACTTCTTAATTGCATGAATAAGAGTTTAAAAGGGTCAAAATCAACACCTTATAATCGTTTAGTAAATAAAATTAATTTATTATTGTGTCTATATAATAACTAAAACGAACATTAATTATAATGATATCTTTATATACAATTATTATTGCATAGTATTCTAAATTTTATTTTGACTTTTAATAATTAGATATTTATATAAAACAATATATTCGCCAAGATTAATAATAACTATTAAATCTCAAAATTTATAAAATTATAATACCAACAAACTTAGTACTTGAAATAAATTAAATTTTAGTCACGAGGATTAAATTGATGTTTTAATGAGAATTGGAGAAGTAAAAAGTTGTAGAATTTGCGCATAAAGTTGTAGAATTTGCGCATTGTTGAGATTGAAAAAATAATAACAAAATATTATAATCTCGTTTGAACATGAAAAATACAAGAAAAATACTCCTTTGTTGCTCTTTCGTTCTTGGTTAAACTGGTGGGCTCAGATTTTTTGCCACAAAGAACATTGCAATGCAACTAAGGGAACGGCAATCGGATTTGTTCACCAACTGGAGATGACCAAGAATTTTAAACACTCAGTCCAATCTCACTTTTGGAAAAAGAATGAAAGACGACTCCTCACTTTTCTTCACTCTATGTTCTAACCTAGATGAAAGATAATAATAATATTTATATAAAACCCTAGAATGATTTCAACCATCCATTATATCTAACGGTCTACACAAGACAAACCATATTGCCCAATAGACTTGGGCCAAGAAGATTTAGTGACCCACATTCTCACAAACTTCACCTTGGTTCACAAATCCACTACCAAGTTCTCTGGCTACAAGTGCTATCTCTTTTGTGGTCTTATTTCATCATCATCGCCCACTCCAACCCGGTACCTGCTTCACCAATCCTTCACTACAGCAAGTACCTATAACACTCCAAGTCCAGAAACCCTGGATTTAGAAGTGTTAGCATTTAATTAGCATTAAATACAAAAAAAAAAAAAAATCATAAATGCGAAAATTGTTTAAAGATTGTCATTATTATATTTTGAGAATAAGCAAAATTCTTTATAATAAATTTTGTCATAAATGCGAAAATTGTTTAAAATATATATATATATATTAATTTAAAGAAATAATTTGCATAATAAATTTTATGTCCAAAATTCTTTATTGAACGAACACAATAATTTCGAAAAACTTCATAGTTTGATTAATTTAGAATAAGCAAAAGAATAGTATTCTAATAACATTAATCGGTTTAAGGCATCTTATTTCTGAAATAATAACAAACATAAAACTTGGATTTAAACAATATCGAATCATCTAGCTCTCTTCATCTGAAAAGTGGAGAACAAGGGATCGTGCACGTGATAATGTATGCTTATGATATGCATTGGTTTCAAGTAGTGTTCTAGGATATGTATCCCCTCTTTTCTTATCCTTTAAAAAAAACTTTAACATTGTGAGCTCACTTTTGTGTATCGCCTATCCAATCAGAATGTAGTGGGTCATTATTATTTGGAACCCGTTCCACCTACCGGTAGTACCGCAAAGCGGTTAAATATTAAATATTAAACATTAACATTCAACATTGTCATTCGTCGGGTGCGACGGTCCCCCACGCCCCATTTCCCACTCACACCTTTCATGATATAGGCGTACACTATTTCTTTTATAAAATTGGGATACATATCTTTCTTGAGTAAAATATACATTTTAACATTATCGTTTAAATCTTAACTTCATGCATGCTTGTGGATGTCTTAACATGAATGACATGCAACATCACGTGAAACATTAATAGCATATAAATACATATAAGACTATATCAAAATATATCATGTTCACATAATAGCAATTTTTGTAACGCATCTAGACATTTAACATTACACTCTACAAATGAATTTTAGGAAAGGTTTACTTACCTTGGATCTTTATTCACGTATTAAGTAGCAAATGGAGATGTTCCGAGCTGCCCACAAAGTCAACGTGCCAAGAGTCCTAAGTCATTAGCCTTTATTAAGAAACTTCAACATAAATTTATCTTTATTCATTTATTTATTTTTAAATTATTAGTGATAAATCACCCAAATTAAAATGCACAACAACCTATACGAATTCCGCAACCCACATGTAAGAACAAACCGGACAACTAATGCAGAGTGACTTCAAACTAATTAAATTATATTTCCTATTGGCCATCCTAATGGATCTTAATAAACAATTTAAATCTCTAGCCATGATAAAGAACAGTAATTAATAATAATTAATTATATTATGATTACACTACCAAAATCCCTAACAGCACCATATATATATATATATACACTTTAATTAAATATTAAGATGTAAATTTTAGTAACATAACACTAGTTTGAAAATACTGTGAAATATTAATTCTGGGAAAATAATTTAATTTTCTTTGTTCCAATAAAAATATTATTTGAATAATATAGTTTCAAATAATGTCTACAGAATTATTTTAGAATGTTAAATATTTAGTTAATTGTTTAAATAGATACATGAAAAGCATTAAAATAAATATGCATAAAACATATAATGAGCATACAACAATATAACATATAGTTTAAAAAAAAAAAGAAAAGAAAATCGTTCAATATTTTAAGAAATCTAACACAAATTAATTTGTCATAGAATATAAAATTTCACATAAAATACATCAATTAGAAAATGCTAACCTCAAGAATAAGGTACCTAATTATGCTTGTCTTTGCACCTTGAAAGTTTCTTGGCTATGGAAAAATATATTGAAATGTGTGAAATGAAGGTCTTGGACGGTTGGTGGAGAATAAAAGGAGAATTGATTGTTATTTCCTTAAACAAAGTGTCTAAATAAAAAAAGATCTCAAACTAATTTTTAGGGCATCAATTATGTACCATTATTATTATTCATTTCTATTTTTATCTTATTTTTGGGGTACATTTTATGCTAATTTGGTAATCAAAAGCCCATCATATTTGCCTATGCTAGTTAACAAAGTTACCAAATATTTTGCTCAATTATTAATTATACTATTTTACATAAAATTTTACTTTCAATATTATGTCTAGATTCAATGTATGGCAAGTCTAAAAGTAAGCATTCCCTAAATAAATCTTATAATTTACTTCTATTTTGATATAGATATGTATATGTATGAATTCAATTTATTAGGCACGTCAACCGTCTAAGGCGCCCACGGAACATTCCACTGCAAAACCATGATTAGTCACAAGAATAATAATTTATTAATTAAAGATTAAATATAATATTAGGACAAATATCTTCATAATCTATAAAAATCATATAAGTGAACATGCGACGTTATAGTACCTGTCACATAAGTTAACTCGTATAAATATTCTACATTGATATGCACTTATTAAATTTACCAGCAGCAAGTACTTTGGTTCCAACATCTGCAGGGTTATGATCAGTTGCAATTTTAAGCAGTTTAAATTCACCAGAAGCTAACTTTTCTCTAATGAAATGGTATTTCACCTCAATATGCTTAGATCTTTCATGATACATAGGATTTTTTCATATCATTAAAGCACTTTGACTATCAGTAAAAATCATGACATTTTCATTCAAGAAATTCAATTCACATAAAAGGTCTTTCAGCTACATGCATTCTTTAAAGGCTTCAGTTAGAGCAACATATTCAGCTTCAGTGCTGGAGAGTGTAACTAATGGTTGCAACTGTGATTTCCAAGTGATACAATTATCACCTAACGTGAAAAAGTAAGAAGTGGTAGATTTCATCTGATCTTTATCCTCTGCAAAGTCAGAATCTACATAACCCTTAAGCTCAAGCTTATCACTTCTCTTTTCGAACACTAACCCCCTTTTAACTGTCCCAGCTAGGTATCTCAATAGCCATTTAAGAGCAAACCAATGATGTTTACCTGGGTTAGACAAAAACCTACTCAAAAAACTAATTACATAAGCTAGGTCAGGTCTAGTGGTAATCATAGAATACATTACAGAACCAATGGCATTAGCATAGTGGACACTACTCATTTCCTGTTTTTTCTTCTTCAATTTTAGGACATTGAGAAGATGATAAAATCATGTGTGCAGCTAAAGGTACATTGACAGATTTAGGAAATTTCATACCAAATTTGGTTATTATCTTTTCCAAATAAGACTCTTGATTAATAATCAACCTATTTTCAGCCCTATTCCTTTTAATAACCATACCAAGAATTTTTCTTGCACATCCTAAGTCTTTCATGTCAAATTCAGTTTTCAAAAGGTTTTTCATTTTTGTGATATCAGCTTTACTACTACTAGCAAGCAACATGTCATCAACATATAACAACAAATAAATCTCACAGCCTATCTTAGTGTTATTATAATATAAACATGCATCAAATTCACTCATTTTAAAACTAATTTTAAGCACATAAGCATCAAAATGTTTATACCATTGCCTAGGACTCTGCTTAAGACCATATAAGGACTTGTTAAGTAAGCACACAAGCTTAAGACCATATAAGGACTTGTTAAGCTTGTGTGCTTGCTTAACAATTTAGTTGTCCAATTCAATTGGGAATTAGGGTGGAATTTGAGTTTGAAATTGATTCGATGAATATCAAAATTTTGATAAACAGATCAATTAAGAAGAAAGGAAAATGTGAACGGCTACTAGAGATTTGAATCCAAAATGATAAGAAGAATCTTCTCAATAATAAGGGAAATTGGCGCAAATGATCCCTAACGTATGATATTAGTGCGTAAATGATTCCTAACTTTTTATTTTTGGCGGAATGGTCCCTAACATGTCTATTTAGGTACACAATTGGTCCTTTTTTTACGGATTCCATTAAAAATCCGTTAAAACCTATCCATTAGGTGCGCAAATGGTCCCTCTCACTTTTTTTTGTCTTTATTAGTAGGGGTTGTCAAGTTATATTTTTTTATTTCTTTCATTCGGCGCAAATGGTTTCTAACCTTTACCTTAGTGTGGAAATGGTCCATAACCTTTGTTTTTTGGTGCAACAGTTTATAACCTATATGTTTTGGTGCGCAATTGATCCTTATTTAATGAAAAAAACAAAAAATATCCTTATTTTTAATTCAAAAAATTTGCAATTGGATTCTTAACCTTTGCAAAAAGTGAAAATGGATCTGATACTTTAATTTTTTTTTTAAAAATTAAAAGAAACTAACAAATTGAGAAAAACCGCCATAGGTCTAATGCAGGTCTAAAATTTTGGGGAGAACATATCAAGACGGCTTGTTACCTTATCAACCGGATACCTTCACCATTGCTATCATACAAAACATCATACGAAAAATTACACAAGACACCACCACCTTATTCCTATTTACGTGTCTATGGTTGCATGTGTTTTGCCACCAATCTTAAACCCAGCCATAAATTTGACACACGAGCCAGACGATGTGTATTTTTTGGATACCCCTCAGGACAAAAAGGATACCTCTTATATGACCTTACCGACAGAAAGCTAGTGGTGTCCCGAGATGTCGTGTTCCATGAAACTATATTTCCATACGCCTCCCAGCTAAATGAAAAAATCAACTTCATCCCGTTGCCACAATCTATGCCTATGGATGTTGAAACGCCACATTTAACATACCCTGACGACCACTACATAGCAGAAACAGATAACATGCCTGAAAATCTTGAACACAGCCCCACCGGTCGACCCACCGATCGAGTGGTCCCCTCATTCGGTCCAATAGAGAACTCCATCGGTCGATCAGTCCCCTCATCCAGTCCAACAGATAGCTCAACCGGTCTACCGATTTCACCTATCGGTCAACCGGTTGAGCAGTGTTCATCCACGCCCGATCCACCTACTAGTCGACCGGTCCCCTCTTCTCACGCTCCAGATGACTAGCCAGAACAACCCCATGTAGTACCAAATGACCAAATTCGACGATCCACAAGATCACTTCAAACCCCAATTCGCCTGAAAGATTACTATGTTAATCATGCTCTGCATACTCAAGAAGCCGGGTCTCTTCTGGTCAACTTCAGCACTCGACATCCTATATCAAAGTATGTATCATATGACAATCTTTCTTCTATTCATCGTGCTTTTACATACAATATTTCTCATATCATTGAGCCAACAACATATGAGGCAGCATGCTAGGATCCCAAATGGGTAGCTGCTATGAATGATGAAATTTGTGCCTTAGAAGAAAACAATACTTGGTCTCTTGTCCCGCTTTCTCCAGGTCATCATCCTATTGGTCGTAAGTGGATCTTCAAGGTCAAATTTAATTCTGACGGTACAGTTGAATGATACAAAGCACGGCTGGTGGCAAAGAGGTTTGCACAACAAGAATGGATTGATTATAATGAAACTTTCGCTCCAGTTGCAAAGTTAACGACAATCAGATGTTTACTTGCTATCACCTCTATTCGCAACTGGACGCTTCATCAGATAGATATACAAAATACATTTTTTCATGGTGGTCTTGATGAAGAAGTCTATTTGACTTCTCCACCTGGATTTCGTCGACAGGAGGAGACATCAGTTGTATGTCGACTTTATAAATCTTTATATAGATTAAAACATGCATCTCGTTCTTGGTTTCAAAAATTTGTATCTGCTGTTATTCAGTTTGGGTTCAAATAGTCACATACAGATTACTCACTCTTTACAAAGGTCAGTGGTGATTCATTTACAGCTATTCTATTATATGTAGATGATATGATTGTCACAAGAAATGATAAAGATGCAATTTCTTCTACAAAGACGTTCCTTGCATCTCAATTCAAGTTGAAAAACCTTGGCACATTAAAATACTTTCTTGGAGTAGAAATTGCTCGCTCGAGATCAGGGATTTTAATAAATCAAAGAAAGTATACTCTTAACATTCTTTAAGATGCCGGATTACTTAGAGCAAAACCTGCAGCATTTCCTATGGAGCAGTCATTGAAATTTAATTTGACAGATGAAAAGTTGTTGAAAGATCCCACATATTATCGACAGTTGGTAGGGAAGCTCATTTATCTCACTATTACTAGACTGGAAATCTCATATTCAGTCAATACACTCAGTCAGTTCATGCAGGCACCTAGACAACCCCATCTTGATGCAGTTCACCGATTGCTTCGATACTTGAAAGAGACACCAAGACGAAGATTATATTTCCCATCAAGTGAGAAATTGCAGCTAGCAGAATTTTGTGATACAGATTGGGCTGGAGATATTACTACATGACGGTCGATTACGGGATATTGTATATTTTTTGAAAATGGGCTTATATCATGAAAAAGTAAGAAGCAAACGACTGTGTCCAAATCTTTAGCAGAAGCAGGGTATAGGGCGATGGCTTATATTACTTGTGAGCTTACACAGTTGAGACAATTGCTGACAGACTTATGTGTAGATCACCCACAAGCAGCAATCTTATATTGTGATAATCAAGTAGCAATGCATATTGCTGCTAATCTAGTATATAATGAAAGGATAAAGCACATTGAAATAGATTGTCATATTATTCGTGAACGAATTGTTAAGGGAGAGATCAAGACTGTATATGTTCCAAGCAACAATCAGATTGCAGATTTATTTAATAAAGCACTGGGCAATGAGACATTTCACAATTTCACTAGCAAGTTGGGTACTTTTGACATACATGCTCCAATTTGAGGGGGAATATTAACATATATTTACTTACCTTATTTATTCTTTTTCTTGTTGATAGAATTGTATTTGTAGTAGGATATCATGTATGTAATATTTCTATTTTATGTAGAATTCCTTTCCTATTAGTATATATATCTTGTATTCTTCTTCATAATTCAATTCAATTAATACAGAGAATTATTTCTCTATACACATATTTTCTCTCATAAATTTCATAGGTTGTGACATATGTCAACACATGTTGAAGAGGTCTATGAATACTACGTGGGAATCGCTATTAAAACAAATAATTATATGGAAAGAAAAAAGAAAATATCAACTTGCTCTAAGGAATTCGAATTACATGCATCATTAGTCACACCATATGTTTTTCAATTTCGAGGTTTTGCAGGGAAACAAAAGTATCGATTGACCTTAAATGGTCGTTTTAAGGTCAAATTATGGACAAAGATATGGTCGAGACTTACTCATCATAACGAACCACCAAGATTCATAGTTGTGACTCAGGACTACTAGAAGGTATGAATTAAAAAAAAAAAAAAATAGAAATTTCAACTCCCTCTTTGTAAATTGAATAATATGCATGACTCATTCCATATGTTCCAATTTCGAAGTTTTGGTGATGTGATTTTGCAGTATAATAAACAAAATTTCAATTTATTTTTCTTTTTTTAATATTTTGTATAACAATCATGGTACAAAATTTTTAATAAAAAATGCAACATGTAATTTCATTTAATGGTTTTTTGGGGCAATATAGTCAATGGTCCTTTTGGCCTTCAACTATAAATAAGTGACTTTGGATTGATATATATATATATATATATATATATATATATATATATATATATATATATATATATATATATATATATATATATATATATATAAGTGTCTATTACTTATTTACTATTTACCTTTCAACCAACACGACGTCGTTTTGATGTTGTATTAGTCTTAATTTTGTCCAAATCTCACCATTTTGTCATAATCTTTTGACACTTTTTGTATATTAAATTAATATCTTTGGCCGCAATTTTTGACTTCTTCATCTTTTCTTTTCTTTTATTTGTTTTAATATACATATATTAGTGTCTTTTAGCCGCAATTATTGACTTCTTATATATTATAGTCAATATATATTCATTTTTTCCTTAATAAGTCATCAAATTTGGTGCTTTTTTATCCCCAGTTGCTATGGGGAACAAAAGACGAATTACAATCGATTCCTAAAGGTTTTGGTAAATTTCATTTTCTCTAAAATGCAGTTTTTGTTGTCCAACTTAAATATTTGCTGCAGCTTATACATTACGTATTTTTACATAATTCCAGTTGGAGACGATATCCCTATGGGTTACCTAACCATTGGCTTTGGTTTCACATAATTTCATGTTATATAACTCAAGTTATGGACAATTTTGTAAATTGCGACAGCATGAATCCGAGAAATTGCCTTGGATATTTCAGTGAGCATTTTAATGTGTCAAAACATGCCTTCGGATTATCAAATTTATATATGTGGTAGCTACATGGGTATTCTACGTTCCTTCAAAATTTCATATTGTTCGGTGATCGTTTTCTATGTCAAAGAAATTTTTTTTGCTCCATGATTGGGTAAATTGTTTCTCCAAACTGCACTTTCTGTTGACCAACTCAAAACTATGCTGCACCTTATATATTAAGTATTTTTACATAATTCCAGTTGGAAACGATAGCTCTATGGGTTATCTAACCATTGGCTTTGGTTTCGCATAAATTCATGGTATATAACTCAAGTTATGGACAATTTTGTAAACTGCGACCGTATGAATCCGAGAAACTGCCTAGGGTGTTACGGTGAGCATTTTAGTCAGCCGAAACATGCCGTCAGACTATCAATTTTTGATATGTGTTAGCTAAATGAGTATTCTATGTTTCCTGAAAATTTCATATTTTTCGGTTATCGTTTTCTATGTCAAACAAATTTTTGTTACTCCATGACCGGGTGAAGAAATTTTAGTAACACTGTTCTTATTTTGAAAATTTTATTCACCTGGTCATGGATAACAAAAAATTCTTTGACATAGAAAACGATCACCGAACAATACGAAATTTTCAGGGGACATAGAATACTCAGGTAGCTACCACATATCAAAAATTGGTAGTCCGACAGTATGTTTAGGCATACTAAAATACTCATAGCGAAACTTCCTAGGCTGTTTTTTGGATTTATGCCGTCGGCGTGCCGGAATCGATATTATAAACCAATCAAAAAACTTTAAGTAGTGTAAATATCTTCTTAAACTTTTGTGGACCTTGGTTTTGTGATAGTTTTAGTGGATTCCCATGTTTTGGTTACACGTTAATGATGTGAACTTTAAAGGTTTTGCTAAACTTCATGTTTTTCTAAGATGCAGTTTCTGTTGTCCAACTCAAAAATTTACTGCACCTTATATATTAAGTATTTTTACATAATTCCAGTTGGAGACGATAGACCTATGGGTTGCCTAACCATTGGCTTTGGTTTTACATAATTTCATGTTATATAACTCAATTTATGGACAATTTTGTAAATTGTCGACGACATGAATTCAAAAAACTGCCTAGGAGGTTTCGGTAAGCGTTTTAGTATGCCTAAACATGCCGTCGGACTACCAATTTTTAATATGTGGTAGCTACCTGAGTATTATATGTCCCCTGAAAATTTCGTATTGTTCGGTGATCGTTTTCTATGTCAAATAATTTTTTATCACAAAAAAATTGAGCTAAAAGCCCATACAAAATAAAAATAAAAATAAAATTATTTCAAAGACTTTGTCGAGGAAGTCAAAAAAAAAAAAAATATTTCAAACTCTTTCTTACTTTGTCGAGTAAGCCAAAATAAAAAAAATAAAATTTTTTTTTTTTTTCCAACTTTACCACTTTGTCGAGGAACTCGACAAAGTGGCAAAAAAAAAAAATTTATATTTTTTTTTGAACACTTTGTCGAGTAACACGACAAAGTGGAAAAAAAAAAAAATTTCAAGAACTTTGTCCAGTAACTCGACAAAGTTCAAAATTTTTTTTTTTAAAATTGTTCTTTTGGTCCCAACTTTTTAAATTTTTAACTAATTTACCCATAATTTTTATTTTTATGTCATTGACCATCCCCAATATTTAAATTTTGTTGAAAGTCTAATTTGACCATTTTTTTGAATTTTTTTCAAGTTACTCGACAAATATTTTTTTTTATAATAAAATTAATGTCTTTATTTTGTCAAGTTATTCAACAATAATTTATTAAAAAATAAATTGGTCGAGTTACTCGATATCAATTTTTGACACTATTTTTTTAAATTAGATTAATCCTTACACTCTCTCGAGTTACTCGAGATAGCCAAAAAAAAAAAATTTTGTGACTTTCTTGAGAAAGTCAAAATAAAATAAAAAAAAATTAAAGATTTCTCGAGTCCACAAAAAAAAAAAAAATTATTTAAGGCTTTCTCGAGTAGTAACTCGAGAAAGCCACAAAAACAATTTTTTTTTTTTTTTCTTTTTTTTGCGTGGCTTTCTCGAGTTACTCGAGAAAGCCCCTTAATTAATTTTTTTTTTTTTGTGGCTTTCTCGAGTAACTCGAGAAAGCCATAATATATATTTTTTTTTTTTGGGTGCTTGAGAAAGCCATAATAAATTTTTTTTTTCTCGAGTTACTCGAGAAAGTAAAAAAAAATGTTTTTTTTTTTTTTTTTTTGTTTCTCGAGTAACTCGAGAAAGTCATTTAGGGAATTTTTTTTTTTTTTTTAAATTCTAACTTTGCCGAGTTCTAAGGCAAATTGAGAAAAAAGGTCAAAAAAAAAAATTTTCAAAATTTCACTTAGTCATGGATTAAAAAAAATTCATTTGACATAGAAAACGATCATCGAAAAATACGAAATTTTCAGGGAACATAGAATACTCATGAAGATACCACATATCAAAATTTGATACTCCGACGGCATGTTTCGGCTTACTAAAATGCTTACCGAAACATCCTACTGGAATAGGGAGGAAAAAAAATTGGAAAAAATTGACAAAAAAAAAAATTAAATAAAATAATTGGGCCTTGTCGGGAATTTTTTTTTTTTTTTTTACCTTTGTCGAATTACTCGACCAAAAAATAAAAAAATTAATTTTTTTTCCCTTAGTTGAGTTATTCGAATTCCCTTTATTGAGTAACTCGACACAAAAAAAAGTTAAAAAATTGTCAAATTGGATTTAAGACTTAAAATTAAAAAAATTATATAAAAGTCATGTTATATAACTCAATTTATGGATAATTTGGTTTTACATAATTTCATGTTATATAACTCAATTTATGGACAATTTTGTAAACTGTTACAGCATGAATCAGAAAAACTAACTAGAATGTTTCGATTAACATTTTAGTAAGCCGAAACATGCCGTCGGACTATCATATTTTGATATGTGGTAGCTACATGAGTATTCTATGTTCCCTGAAAATTTTATATTTTTCGGTAATCGTTTTCTATGTCAAATAAATTTTTGTTAATCCATGACTAAATGAAATTTTGAATTTTTTTTTTCCCCCTTTTTTTCCCACTTTGTCTCATAACTCGGCAAAGTTAGTATTAAAAAAAAATTAAAAAAAAAAAATTTTCCCCAAATGAGTTTCTCGAGAAACCACAAAAAAAAAAAAAAAAAAAATTTCTCGAGTTACTCGAGAAAAAAAGAAAAAAAATGAATTTCATTTTTTTTTTTTTTTTTTTTTTACTTTGTCGAGTTACTCGACAAAGTTTTTGAATTTTTTTTTCTTTTTTTTTTTTTTAACTTTGTCGAGTTACTGGACAAAGTTTTTGAAATTAATTGGTTTTTTTCCACTTTGTCGAGTAACTCGACAAAGCGTTTTAAATTTTTTTTTTTTTTTTTTTTTTTTTTTTATAACTTTGTCGAGTTACTCGACATAGTTTTTGAAATTTTTTTATTTTTAATTTTTTTTTGGCCATTTTGTCGAGTTCTTCGACAATGTGGTAAAATGTTTGATTTTTTTTTTTTTTGTTTTGCCACTTTGTCGAGGAACTCGACAAAGTGGTAAAATGTTGATTTTTTTTTTTTTTTTTGGCCCACTTTGTCGAGAAACTCGACAAAGTGGTAAATGAATTTTTTTTTGTAATTTACACTTTTAGCCCACAACTTTTTTATTTATAACCAATTTACCCCTAACCTTTTTTTTAACATTAGCCATCCCCGACATTTGAATTTTGTTACAAATTTTATTTTGTCCTCCTTTTTAAATAATAACAAAAAACTAATAACAACAAAATAAAATAAAAATGTAAATGAAGTCCTACAACTTCTAAAAAGTAGTCTATTTTGATTTTGACATTTTTTCATTTTTTTAATTTGTACTTTTGGTCCAAACCTTTCAAATTTGTAACTAATCTACTCCAACTTTTTTTTTGGACATTGGCCATCCAACTATTACCATTTTGTCCTACATATTTGCATTAAATTTTTATAAAATCAGCTTTTGTTGACTTTGCTATTTTTTTTTTTTTTTTTAAAGATTTGGTGTTGGTTTTGTCAAGTAACTCTAAAAAAAATACAATAAAGAAAAAAATACAAAAATTTGTCAGATAACTCGACTAACTATCACCCTTTTGTCCTACATATTTGCATTAAATTTTTATAAAATCAGCTTTTGTTGACTTTGCTATTTTTTTTTTTTTTTTTAAGATTTGACTTTAGTTTTGTCGAGTAACTCTAAACAAAATATAATAAAGAAAAAAAATACAAAAATTTGTCAGATAACTCGACTTTTTTTATTTTTATTTTTTTTATTTCGATTTTAATTCAGTTTAACTTTTGAATTGTAAGGTAAATTTTTTATATTTTTCAATTTTTTTTAACATATTATTCTAAATAAATGCAGTATATGTTTAAGGATCAATATATATATATATATATATATATATATATATATATATATATATATATATATATATATATATATATATATATATATTTTATATAAGTTACAATTAAAATAGGCATTTACCTTTATTCTTGGATTGACTCCTCTTACAAAATGTGTAGCATTGTTACATTGTGTGCCTTTTTATAGGATGTTCAATGAATATGTTTATTCCAATATATACATCTATCAATTACTACATTCATCTCCTCAAATAATTCATGTAGCGAGTTCATTAATTCACTTAATTTTATGTGAACGTTACATGGCTTATTATAGAATATTCAATGAACACATTTATCTCGATACATGTATCTTAGTATCTATCAATTACCACATTTATCTCTTTAAATAATTCATGTATGTAGCGAGTACAAGAAATTTTAATTTCATGTGTCTAATTATTAAAATATATAAATGGTCACTAATTATTTAAAATAAAAAAGTCCACATACATAAAAAAAAAAAAAAAAATTAGTGAACAGTAACTTTTTCGAGTTACTATTTAACTCGAAAAAGTTTGTCGAGTTACTATTCAACTCGACAGACTTTTTCGAGGTAAATTGTAACTCGAAAAAATTACTGTTCATGCCAAAAAAAAAAATTATTTTGTTTTTTTTTAAGGTGAGCTTTTACATTTTGAATTTTTTTTTTCAATGAAAAAAATCAACAACATATTTTATTTTTTCTAACTTTTAATTATAACATTCTTACTAATAATGTTATAAATTAAAATTTGATTAGAGTAGGTGTAAACAAAAATTAATTATATTATGAACCTCTTTCCCAATATATTTTTTCACTTTTTATTTAATATTCGATAATTTCGGAAGAATGTCAATTTATAGAAAATTGGAGATTTACTTTAAAATGGCAAAAACAATTCAAGATAAACTTTATTCTTGGATTGACTCCTCTTACAAAATGTGTTGCATTGTCAGATTGTGTGCCTTTTTATACGATGTTCAATGAATATGTTTATTCCAATATATGCATCTATCAATTACTACATTCATCTACTTAAATAATTCATGTAGCGAGTTCATTAAATCACTTAATTTTATGTGAACGTTACATGGCTTATTATAGAATTTTCAATGAACACATTTATCTCGATACATGTATCTTAGTATCTATCAATTACAACATTTATCTCTTTAAATAATTCATGTATGTAGCGAGTATACGAAATTTTAATTTCATGTGTCTAATTATTTAAATATATAAATGGTCACTAATTATTCAAAATGAAAAGTCCACATAAAAAAAAAAAATTATGAACAGTAACTTTTTCGAGTTACTATTTAACTCGAAAAAAGTTTGTCGAGTTACCATTCAACTCGACAAACTTTTTCGAGGTGAATAGTAACTCGAAAAAGTTACTGTTTATGCAATTTTTTTTTTATGGTGAGCTTTTACATTTCTAATTTTTTTTTTCAACGAAAAAAATCAACATATTTTATTTTTTATAACTTTTAATTATAACATTCTTACTAATAATGTTATAAATTAAAATTTGATTAGAGTAGGTGTAAACAAAAATTAATTATATTATGACCCTCTTTCCCTGTATATTTTTTCACTTTTTATTTAATATTCGATAATTTCGGAAGAATGTCAATTTATAGAAAATTTGAGATTTACTTTAAAATGGCAAAAACAATTCAAGGCAAACTTTATTCTTGGATTGACTCCTCTTACAAAATGTGTAGCATTGTCAGATTGTGTGCATTTTTATACGATGTTCAATGAATATGTTTATTCCAATAAATGCATCTATCAATTACTACATTCATCTACTTAAATAATTCATGTAGCGAGTTCATTAAATCACTAATTTATTTAAATATATAAATGGTCACTAATTATTCAAAGTGAAAAAGTCCACATACAAAAAAAAAAAAAAAAAAAAAAAAAAATTTGTGAACAGTAACTTTTTCGAGTTACTATTTAACTCGAAAAAGTTTGTCGAGTTACTATTCAACTCGACAAACTTTTTCTAGGTGAATAGTAACTCGAAAAAGTTACTGTTCATGCAAAATTTTTATTTTTATTTTTATTTTTATTTTTATGGTGAGCTTTTATATTTCTAATTTTTTTTTCAATGAAAAAAATCAACAATATATTTTATTTTTTATAACTTTTAATTATAACATTCTTACTAATAATGTTATAAATTAAAATTTGATTAGAGTAAGTGTAAACAAAAATTAATTATATTATGACCCTCTTTCCTTGTATATTTTTTCACTTTTTATTTAATATTCGATAATTTCGGAAGAATGTCAATTTATAGAAAATTTGAGATTTATTTTAAAATGGCAAAAACAATTCAAGGCAAACTTTATTCTTGGATTGACTCCTCTTACAAAATGTGTACATTGTCAGATTGTGTGCCTTTTTATAGGATGTTCAATAAATATGTTTATTCTAATATATGCATCTATCAATTACTACATTCATCTACTTAAATAATTCATGTAGCGAGTTCATTAAATCACTTAATTTTATGTGAACGTTACATGGCTTATTATAGAATTTTTAATGAACATGTTTATCTCGATACATGTATCTTAGTATCTATCAATTACAACATTTATCTCTTTAAATAATTCATGTATGTAGCGAGAACACGAAATTTTAATTTCATGTGTCTAATTATTAAAATATATAAATGGTCACTAATTATTCAAAATGAAAAAGTCCACATACCAAAAAAAAAAAAATTGTGAACAGTAAATTTTTCGAGTTACTATTTAACTCGAAAAAGTTTGTCGAGTTACTATTCTACTCGACAAACTTTTTCGAGATGAATAGTAACTCGAAAAAGTTACTGTTCATGCAAATTTTTTTATTTATTTTATGGTGAGCTTTTACATTTCTAATTTTTTTTAATGAAAAAAATCAACAATATATTTTATTTTTTATAACTTTTAATTATAACATTCTTACTAATAATGTTATAAATTAAAATTTGATTAGAGTAGGTGTAACCAAAAATTAAAATTTTATGCAACTTTAAATTCATGTATATGATCATATTTTAAAAATGTTAGGGTGTTTTATCTTTGCGAGACGAGGCGTAAGAAGATTTATGTGGGTTCCAGTTCTTGTTTAGTTGCCATTTATGTGAGATTTTATTGTTTTTATCATTTGTTTTTTATGTTAGATATGCATATCCTAGGGCCTTTAATGATGGTTATCTTACCTTGTGAAATTTGAAACCAGATCCATTAGGAGGTTTTGCATTCTAATCTCTTTTCAAGTCGGCCGTGATTGAATTTTTCTGGCTAGAAATTTTGATCGACTCCCATGATTTTGACAACCACACGTGCAACATCATTTTGGTTGAAACCATGAACATAGATAATGAAAGGCATTTGTAAGTGAAAAGCCTTCTCCTTTTTCTCATGGATAACAGGAAACTCTATATAGCATCTCTCTTAGATTCATTTTCTAATGTTATGTAGATAAATATCTTATTATGTGATTTCCAGGTTTGGGCAGCCTATCAAAGTGAACTGAGTATATGACAGTGGTCAGAAAGAGGGCACATCAAGTAGGTCCATGATAATGTTTTCTTTGTGTACCTAATATGCAGTTCTTTCCTACTTGATTATCATACTTGATACTTCACTTTTTGCGTTCGTTCTTTGAAAATGTATTTCAAGATGTGATTCTTTGTTTAATAATCTAATCAGCTTAATAATCAGTAAATACTCTCTGATAAGTACTTACAGATTGAACTTTCCAATATTTTGATATGGTTGTCATTAATGCAAAGGTAATACAGAATCGAAGATGGAAGCAAGTGAAATATTTGTCGTACATACTAATATTTTGTGCTAATTTAATCTTTGAAGCATGTTAACTCACTTTCTTTATTTTCTATTTATGTAATGTATCCATTATTATCATCGGATTTCAAGTATTAGCTTTTATGTTTTCTGCTTGGATTTTGCTTGTTCTATATAACCAACTGCTTTTATGTGATATGGTATGCAGAAAAGTTTCCATGAACAATTCTCTTATGTAAACCTTTCCGTATGCACCATTTTTGTTACAGAACCTCCTCAAATTTCTCATTGTTACGATTTTCTTGTCAACTATTAAACACGTTAATGTTATTTGGTTTCGTCTTTTGAGCATATTGGTTAGGGTACATACAGCACTGTGTTCCAAGCGCGTGACTTAGAAAGTGGGAAAATAGTTGCTTTGAAGAAGGTACGATTTGACAATTTTGAGCCAGAGAGTGTTTGTTTCATGGCTCAAGAAATAATGATTCTTCGCCGGCTTGACCATCCAAATATTAATAAAGTTGGAGGGATTAATTACTTCCCGATTATCATGCAACATATATATCTGGTGTTTTGAGAACATGATATCTCAGAGCTATTATCTTGCTCAGACATAAAGTTCAGTGAAGCACAGGTTTGGATATTTATGTGGAAGGATATATTTTTCTCTCTGTGAGCACATTGGATTAGAACAATCTAATTTTGATTACAATGGTGATTTGCACCTTAGACGACACTAGATCAGAAAATTGAATATCTTGTAATATTTGGAAGCATGTTATATTTTAATATTTAAAATTATTCACAAGAAAAAATGGAGGATTTTTGTGCAGCTTTGAGAGTTCATGCGTGCATATCTAAGATGATTCACTGAAAATGCTAAGAGTTGTATTATTTTTTATCGCTGTTTCTGGAGAACTGATTATTAAGCTTATTAGATTATTAAACAAAGAGTTAGAATTTTTTAACTTAGCAAAGACATGGAATAATTAGTAATAAAATCCCACCATTGGAACAACATAACTTTACAAAAATTAATGAGTTCATTATTTGACAAGTACAAAAAAATATTTAAATTCTATCAAAATTATATTAACACAATCGCTTTTAATTAGTAGATTATCACAGACAACTTACGTGCATAGCACGTACATATAACTAGTATATATATATATATATATATATATATATATATTTGGTTTGAAATGCCAGCCAAAGAATATACCTAAAAAACTATAAAATAAGTATCATAAAATTAAGAGGAAATTGAACAAAATATCAAGTTTGAATTGTTAGTTCTGATATATAAGTGTCAAAATTTGAAAAAAATTGGTCGAAATTCCCTCAACGAACAATCAAAATTTTATATTCTCTCTCCAACATTATCACTTCACACTACTCGCCCACACTTCTTGCCCTCTTCTCAAACATGCTATAGATTTTTCAATTTTTTGTTTCAATTGTCGATTTTCAAGAAAAAAAAGAAAAGAGAAATAACTATCCATTCTTTGACACTTATCTTGGTGAACTGAAGTGTCAATTTTTTTAAAAAAATTGTCGATTTATTTTTTATTATCTTATGTGTAATGGCATGATATTCTGTGTAATTGCAAGATCCATTTTGATAGCTTTTCTTAAAAGTTATTATATGAATTTCAACTACAACAAAATGTTAACACAAAAAAATGTTCATTTTTGTATAAGGGTATATTTGATATTTTGCATCTAAAATATTCATATTTACAAATGGGTAAATATATTACCACAAATATTTTTGTTTGGTCCACTACATTATAAACACACACTAATTAAAACAAGTTTTTAATAACTTAATTATTAAAAAAAAAATTGAGAAGAAAAAGTATAGCATCCCTAGTTCCCCACCCTTCCCAACCCCCTATTGTTGAGGCTGGCACCAACTTGAAGTTCCGATTCAAGAGAACCATAAAAATGGCCATTTCCAAGTCAACCTCGATCCCATAGAACAGAAAAAATCAAAATCAAATTTGCTGTAATCAAATGTGAAATATTTTACGTCAAATTGTTTAAATTTACTGTTATTTATGTCATTTTACTTAAGGTCGTGTTAATAAATTAAAAAAAACAACCATTTACAAATGTTATAAAAAATTATCAAATTTTTAATCCACCTTTTACTTTTAGACACTTTTTAAAATTCCTTTAAAATTAATAGAGTTTTCAGTTAGTCTAACGGAACACGGCATGCGATAACTTGTTTTAAAAAAGTGTTTTTAAATATTTCCATTTTACTAGTCAAAGGTAAAAAAATTTAAATTATAAAAAAAAAATCGTTTAAAAGATCTTTTTTAAGCATCTAATCTATCCTTACTATAATATAAATATCTATCACATGTTTACTGTTCACCCTTGAACTAATACGACGTAGTTTTGGTGTTTTATTATTCTAATTTTGCTAATCTCATACTTTTGTCCCACAAATTTTCATTAAATTATTAACAAATCAACTTTTGTTGACTTTTTTTTTTGAATGTTAGCCGTATTTTTTGACTTGTACTTCCTTTTTTTTTGTTTTTCTTCTTTTTATGTGACAAATCTCACCATTTTGTCCTATAAAATAAAATAAAAGAAGAAGAAGTCAAATATTGCGGCTGAAATGATTAATCTAATATAAAATTTTTTTGGTCAAAAATTGATGTCGAGTTACTCGATAAACTCCAATTGGAGTTTGTTAAGTAACTCGACAAAATGACTTTTTTAATAATTTTTTTTTCATGATAAATTGTGTAGCTACTCGAAAAAAAAAAAAATTTTCGAGTTCCTATAAGAAACTACTATTCAACGTGGAGATGTTTTCACCCTCTCATCTATAGTGAAGTTAAGTGATCCACTGGAATTAGCTAATTTGTTCAAATGAAATAATGTATACTTACTAGAAATAGACCATGCTTTAGCAATTGCATCAAAACAGAACTTTCAACACTACAAGAAAAAGACCCTTTTGCAACGGGCAGAGTACGTTGCTAAAGGGATTTAGCAATGTTCACCTATACGTTGCGGCCTTTGATGTTGCCGAAAAGTCTCTGTCTACTGCAACAGGCATTGCCCATTGCCAAAGAAAATAAGTGTGTTGCCATTAACTTTTTAGCAACGTACATAACACTTTTAACAACGATCAATGCACGTTGTCTTTAATAATCTTTTAGCAACGTTCATCGGTCGTTGTTATTTATATTTAACAACGTTCACATGCGTATTGTCACTTATCTTTAGCAACATTCACTTGCGCGTTGTCATTTATCTTTAGCAACATTCACATGCGCGTTGTCATTTATCTTTAGCACGTTCACCTGCACGTTGTCGTTACCTTTGACTGTTTCTTTTGCATGTTTTATTATTTTTATCTATTATTTTGAAACATATTTTATAGATGTATCACGTCAGACCGTACATATGGTCCCTTACTTGAAATGGAAAATAAATGACATTATAATTAAAAACTAAAAGAAACTTCATCAGTCGATACCATAAGCAATGGAATTGGCAAACTAGAAAAAGAGGGGAAAATTACATGTCCAAAAAGTTGCAATTACTACAGGAGAGAATTAGGGCAATGAGTCTTGATCAGTTGTGGCAAGTGAAGGCGAGAGGGAATTGCGAGATTCATCGTAGTCTTCACCCAAAGGGGATTGTTCAACTCTTATTTCCTCTATCATTTTAACAACTTCATCCATTGTTGGCCTCTTCTCAGGCTGTGGCACTACACAAACCATTGCTACATGGAGCATTGACACCAGTTCCTCCTCGATGTTCTTGTACCTGAAAACGTTTAAACGATGTGATTCAGTTAGTGTTCTAAAAACTAGACCACACCAACTAAATTTTATGGTAAAAAACCGAAAATCGGTCTAATAACATTAAAAATCAAAATAAGTTCAGAACTAAGCACAACTAGTTTTATCTTTTCATAAAATAAGTTTAACATGTTCACAATTTGAATAAATAAGATTGAACAGCTGTAACACTATAAAATTTTAGATAAGTAGTTCAACGTACCTTAACAATTCTTGATCAAACACTTCAGCCGTCCACTCGTCTCTCACCACGGATCAAACCCATTTTGGCAAATCCACTGGCTGCTCTTCCTCGTCAAGTCGAAGACGACTCGGTGATGGGTACTGTGATGGAGCTTTGCCAGTAAGAACTTCCAACAATAACACCCCAAAGCTATAAACATCGGCCATTTCGGAAAGCCTCTTGATTTCTGCCTGTTCTGGTGCTTTGTACCCTCCCAATCTTGCTATGGCATGAACAGGGTTCAAAAGCAGAGACAATCCAAAATCAGAAATGCAAGCAATACCATTTCTATCAAGCAGTATATTTGATGATTTCACATTTCCATGAGGAATTCTTGATGCAGCATATTCTTCATGAATTTTAGCAAGCCCTCTAGCAGCTCCCAATATTAAACTGATCCTTGTAGTCCAATCTAGTGGAACTCTCCCTGGTCCTCTGTTCCCTGTTTAAATCAACAATGTTACGGATTAAGTCCTAATCCATGTTTAGAAGAGGGATAAAGGAAACGAATATAAGCAAAGAACACCAAGTTTTGTGATAATCCGAGTCCATTTGATAGGGGAAAACTTGGAAATCCGAGCCCGAGTCCACGATGAAGATGAGGAGAAAACTTGGAAATTTGAGTTCCATTTTTGAAATAGATAATGGGATCCTTCTTTTCAGTTTTGGGTATTTGTAGCCAGTAGTTGAGGTTTCAAATGAAAAGTTTGGACTTTTCCTCAAGTAGAGATACAAAGGTTGAAAAGAAAATACTTTCCTTGCCAACACTTGCTTGAAACGTAGGCCCATGTTTATATATCAATGTCTAGATGAAAAACAAAAATTATGATCTCATCTTCCTAGCTTGTGAACAAAGGCAATAATTCCTTTTTTCTTCCTGACATAACTGTGAAACACATCAAAAGAACCTAAATATAAAAATGCATCATAATTAAAAAATTTCATATAAAATTCCACATTCAAACACCATGAACCTGCCTGCACACAACCAAACATAGAACGAAAAAATACAAATCCTCCAACATAAGAATCAAAGACAAGCATAGCACAAATATATAGCCACGAGGTACCAGAAAATTAACATTATAGGCAAAACCCTAACTGAACTGAAGGTTAAAAACAATAATTGCTGAACAACTAACTAATTCGACTGAAGGATAAAAACCATCTTTGCTGAACAACTAAAGTGCGTACTCATTTTTTTCTAAAAGAAGGCGGCGGGGGTGGTGAGGAGCCATAAATTCTCAATACATCTACTTTTCATTCAAATCACAGGGAAAATGTGTTTTCCCAAAACACAACTCACCATTTGGACACAAATATACAAAAAAGGCCGAATTGAAAGTACATTTCCATTCTAGGGCTCGCCGGAGTTCCGAAAAGCCAGTTCGAGAATCTCCAGAAAGTTGTTGTCGGCGACGGCGTCAATAGTCAGCGACGGACCATCGTCTCTTCCGGTGAGCGTGCCGGATTGGTCGAAGATACTGAAGGAAGAGTACAGGGAGAATCGCCGCCTGGAGAGTAACAATGATGATTACAACGAGGATGAGTACGAAGAGAACGGGAATCGGATTCCGCCGCACGAGTTTTTGGCTCGGCAAATGGCGAGGACAAGGATGGCCTCTTTCTCTGTGCACGAAGGGATTGGGAGGGGAAGAGATCTGAGTACGGTTAGAAATGCAATTTGGGAAAAAACTGGGTTCCAAGATTCATTAATGTTTACCCTTTTTTTGTTTTTCCATTTTTTGTATCTTTAGTTTTCGCGGGTAAGAAATTTGTTAACTGGGCTCGTATTTGGGCTTTAGATTTTACAACGTGCAAAGATCGTTGCCAAATCTATTTTTTAATAAAAGTTTTAGCAACGTGCCTCTAACCATTGCAAAAATGTTGTGGTATATGTTTTAACAACGTTCAGTGAACGTTGCTAAAAACTATGTTATATGACAATGGTTAATGCCCGTTGTTGAATAAGAAAAGATATTATTATTTTGGCAACGGTCAGTGACCGTTGCAAAAGGTTATATTAGCAACGTTCTTTTCAATGCTGTTGCCAAATGCTAATTGAATTAATCAATTGCAACATACATTTGATGACTGTTGCCATAGACCCGTTTTAGCAACAAACTTTTAATGAATGTTGTGGTTGAGATGTTGCAAAAGGCACTTTTTGTTGTAGTGCAAAGAGATTACAAAGTTGGCTATTGTGGAAATATGAAAAAGCATAGAATAAATTTTACTCCATCACTAGCAACATTCTATAGCGTTTAAGTTCATAAAAGTGAATAACAGGCAATGAGTCCAAATCAGTATATACCCAAATCTACACTACTCTTGCTTTACTCAATCATAAATGTGCTATTTGAAAAAAAAATTTTGTCAAGTGGAAAAAATTATAAAAAGACAAAGGAAATGAAAAATCCCCATACCCAAAAAAAGAAAAAAAAAAAAAAACGTGAACAGTAACTTTTTCGAGTTACTGTTCATTCAATTTTTTTTTTATTTTTTAGGTGAGCTTTTTCATTTCTAATTTTTTTTTCAATGAAAAATATGAACAATTAGTGATAATGTTTGAATCTTTTGTCATGGTGTATTCTCTCTCATTATAATGATCAAAGAAGTTCAAAATAGAATCAATAATGCAGTCCAAATCATTTAATCACATTTTACTACTAAATATATGTGTTTAGCACCCTAATTCATTTTGATTTTATATTAAACAGACAACATAATACAACATAATTTAAGTATCTAGGTTCATTTCGAACATATTGAAGGTTAAAATTAATTTATAGGTTAATGACACAATTCTTTGGAGATTGTATATGCAACTATTTGCTTGTCTCCTACCAAAACCACGAAATACATAAATAAAACTCCAATTTTCCCCACCAGTCTCCTCACTTTTTACATACAAATGTTGTATTTCTTCATTGCCAAATAAGCATATTCATAATCAGATGAAGATACATGAAAAAAAGGAAACAATTCTTAGTTATTATGATCTATTAAGTTTCAAGAAAAAACTCACTATCCATGTTACTGCATTGGGAGATGGGATTCAATAATCTTCTTTATCTCATATTAAGTGTAGATTAATTATAGTATGTTGGTTCTTTGTTTTTAAGTTGTAAGAATACTTAGTGCACACAATTTGTTATTCTTGACCTATATTGATGAACGTTCGTTCGTTACTTCCGACATGGTATGCAAAAGTAGCATCAATGTGAAACTTCCTTGTAATTAAAATGAAGTTTTCAATCATAATCATTGTTTTTCTATAAAGAAGCAGAAAGTTATCTTCTTTGTCCAGAATTAGATGTTTAACTTCTCATTTAAAAATATTTTCAACAATGGTTTTTCTTCAAATCAGATGTTCTTTTGACACGTTACTTTATTCAATTGAAACAATTATTATATTCAATAGGAAATTTTGTTCGCATATACTGATAGAACTGCCATGTGTCATTTTTAGCAGAAGTTAAAAGAATAGTTAGGTTGAATCACGTCCACTGAGTATTGAGGTGTAATTACTTGGATAGTACTCTACGTATATATGGTGCATCGTATGCTTTACTTCAACCATTCTTTCGCCACAAGAAGCTGCTCCTTTCGCTGACACTGTAATTTAAAGGGATTTTGATTCTTTCTGCCATTGTTGCTTTCTTCAGTACAACTTCTCAAACACAATATACATACCTTTAGCAATCAAATGTTGGTTAAGTAACTGTGTAATGATTGAGGGAGTACAGATGTTTTTGAGATTATCTCAGTAAATTTTAAATTAATCTTGATCAACTTCAACACGAGCTAAGCTTATTACTACAACATATTTTATTTTTTATAAATTTTAATTATAACATTCTTACTAATAATGTTATAAATTAAAAATTGATTAGAATAAGAGGGTTTATCCACAACTTAGATTTTAATGGATTTTAGAAGTTCATATAAATTGAAGTGTTTCCAACTCAAATTTTAATAAAATTCATAAAAATTTAGGTGAATAACAGGCAATGAGACCAAATCAGTATATACCCAAATCTACACTACTCTTGCTTTACTCAATCATAAATGTACCATTTGAAAAAAAATCTTGTCAAGTGAAAAAAATTATAAAAAGACAAAGGAAATGAAAAAGTCCACATACCAAAAAAAAAAAAAAATCGTGAACAGTAACTGTTCACGCAAATTTTTATTTTTTTTATTTTTAAGGTGAGCTTTTCCATTTCTAATTTTTTTTTCAATGAAAAAAATGAACAATTAGTGATAATGCTTGAACCTTTTGTCATGGTGTATTCCCTCTCATTATAATGATCAAAGAAGTTCAAAATAGAATCAATAATGCAGTCCAAATCATTTAATCACATCTTACTACTAAATATATGTGTTTAGCGCCCTAATTCATTTTGATTTTATATTGAACAGACAACATAATACAACATAATTTAAGTATTTAAGTTTATTTCAGACATATTGAAGGTTAAAATTAATTTATAGGTTAATGACACCATTCTTTGGAGGTTGTATATGCAACTATTTGCTTGTCTCCTACCAAAACCACGAAATACATAAATAAAACTCCAATTTTCCCCACCAGTCTCTTCACTTTTTACATGCACTTCTTCATTGCCAAATAAGCATATTCATAATCAGATGAAGATACATGAAAAATGGAAACAATTCTTAGTTATTAAGTTTCAAGAAAAAACTCACTATCCATGTTACTGCATTGGGAGATGGGATTCAATAATCTTCTCTATCTCATATTAAGTGTGGATTAATTATAGCATGTTGGTTCTCTGTTTTTAAGTTGTAAGAATTCTTAGTGCACATAATTTGTTATTCTTGACCTATATTGATGAACATTCATTCGTAACTTCCGACATGGTATGCAAAAGTAGCATCAAAGTGAAACTTCCTTGTAATTAAAATGAGTTTTCAATCATAATCACTATTTTTCTATAAAGAAGCAGAAAGTTATCCTTTTTGTCCAGAATTAGATGTTTAACTTCTCATTTGAAAATATTTTCAACAATGGTTTTTCCTCAAATCAGATGTTCTTTTGACACGTTACTTTATTAAATTGAAACAATTATTATCTTCAAAATGGAAGAAGTGTACAGCATGTACAAAAAAAAAAAAAAAAATTTGCGTGAACATTAACTTGAAAAACTTTGTCGAGTTACTATTCAAGTCGACAAAGTTTGTCGAGTTGAATAGTAACTCGACAAACTTTGTCGAATTACTGTTCACGAATTTTTTTTTTTTTTTTTTTAGGTGGGCTTTTCTATTTCTAATTTTTTTTCACTTGACAAGAATTTTTCTTGTCGAGTGTGAATTTTAGAAAAAATTTCTTTTACATATATATTTTACTCGACAATAATTTTTTTTTCTTTTCCTCTTACAGTGTATAGATTGTAACTAATTCACCCACAATTTTTATTTTTTTGCCATTGACCATCCCCAACATTTAAATTTTGTTGAAAGTCCAATTTGACCATTTTTTTTTTTTTTGTGGGATTTTGTCCTAAATTCTACAATATTCATTTATTTGTCCTAAATTCTACAATGTTATAATTGCTACACGTGCAACGCACGGGCTTAAAACTAGTATCTATATATATATATATATATATAAGCAGAAGTGCCGTCAAAAATTTCACGCACACATTTTTCCGCTATTTTTTCTTTTCTGATTTGGTAAATTCTGTCATAAATGCTGCATAAAAGTTTGTTTTCTTTAATTAGTTTCACACTGATTTGGTAAGTTCTGTCATAAATGCTGCATAGGAGTTTGTTTTTTTTAAATGGTTTCATACATTGATTGTTTATTTTCTTTTTTTTTCTTACAAAAAACGAAGTATAATATTTAATATTATATACGATAAATGCAAAAACTTTTCAGATTTTTTAATGGGTTTTACACATTGATTTTTTTTTTTTCTATTTTCTTGCAAAAGATGAATTGTAACATTTAATATTATATATATATATATATAAACAGAAGTGCCATAAAAAATTTCACGCACACATTTTTCCGCCATTTTTTCTTTCCAATGCTGCATAAAAGTTTGTTTTCTTTAATTGGTTTCACACACTGATTTGGTAAGTTCCGTCATAAATCCTGCATAGGAGTTTGTTTTCTTTAATTAGTTTCACACATTGATTGTTTATTTTCTTTTTCTTTTTCTTGCAAAAAATGAAGTGTAACATTTAATATTATATACGATAAATACAAAAACTTTTCAGATTCTTTAATGGGTTTTACACATTCATTGTTTATTTATTTATTTTTTCTATTTTGTAAAAAATAAATTGTAACATTTAATATTATCTATTTATCTATATATAAAAACAGAAGTGCCATAAAAAATTTCACTTTTTTCTTTCCATATTTGATAAATTCTGCCATAAATGCTGCATAAAAGTTTGTTTTCTTTAATTGGTTTCACACTGGTTTGGTAAGTTCCGTCATAAATGCTGCATAGGAGTTTGTTTTCTTTAAATGGTTTCATACATTGATTGTTTATTTTCTTTTATTTTCTTTTTCTTGCAAAAAACGAAGTATAATATTTAATATTATATACGATAAATGCAAAAACTTTTCAGATTTTTTAATGGGTTTTACACATTGATTGTTTTTTTTTTCTATTTTCTTGCAAAAGACGAATTGTAACATTTAATATTATCTATATAAAAACAGAAGTGCCGTAAAAAATTTCACGCACACATTTTTCCGCCATTTTTTATTTCCAATGTTGCATAAAAGTTTGTTTTCTTTAACACATTGATTTGGTAAGTTCCGTCATAAATGCTGTATAAGAATTTGTTTTCTTTAATTAGTTTCACACATTGATTGTTTATTTTATTTTTTTTCTTTTTCTTACAAAAAACGAAGTGTAACATTTAATATTATATACAATAAATGCAAAAACTTTTCAGATTCTTCAATGGGTTTTACATATTAATTGTTTATTTATTTATTTTTTCTATTTTCTTGCAAAAAATGAATTGTAACATTTAATATTATCTATCTATCTATATATAAAAACAGAAGTGCCGTCGAAAATTTCACGCACACATTTTTCCGCCATTTTTTCTTTCCAGATTTAGTAAATTCTGCCATAAATGCTACATAAAAGTTTGTTTTCTTTAATTAGTTTCACACACTGATTTGGTATGTTCCGTCATAAATGTTACATAGAAATTTGTTTTCTTTAATTGGTTTCACACATTGATTGTTTATTTTATTTTTTTTCTTTTTCTTGCAAAAAACGAAGTGTAACATTTAATATTATATACGATAAATGCAAAAACTTTTCAGATTCTTTAATGGGTTTTACACATTTATTGTTTATTTATTTATTTTTTCTATTTTCTTGCAAAAAATGAATTGTAATATTTAATATTATCTATCTATCTATATATAAAAACAGAAGTGCCGTCGAAAATTTCACGCACACATTTTTCCGTCATTTTTTCTTTCCAGATTTGGTACGTTCCACCATAAATGCTGCATAAAAGTTTGTTTTCTTTAATTTGTTTCACATATTGATTGTTTATTTTATTTTTTTTCTTTTTATTGCAGAAAAGAAAGTGTAACATTTAATATTATATATGATAAATGCAAAAAAATTCCAGATTCTCTAATGGGTTTTATACATTGATTGTTTATTTATTTATTTTTTCTATTTTCTTGCAAAAAATGAATTGTAATATTTAATATTATATATGATAAATGCAACAACTTTTCAGATTTTTTAATTTATACCGGTTGAGGAATTTAAATAAATTGTGTTTTTTTTTTAAAAATAAAACATCAATGCACGAGAACTATTGGCAATAATGCAATAGTTTTCCAAAAATAGATTTATTTTTCCTACAAATTTTTTATGCTTCCCATAGTAGGTTTATATAGATTGCAGTTAAAAAAAAAATCAATACACGAAAAATATATAATTGTGTTATATTATCAAATGATCTGATTTATTGATTAAAAATAATAAGTCGATTAAACTAATAAACTATATATGATAATTTCAAAATTAAATTCATACGATTCAAAGTCCAGCTTAGTTCGACCACAAACGTGATTTTCAAAGAGGTGTTTCAAAATCTGGATTAACTATATTGTTTTTTTTCAATATCAATGAGTAATCAAATGTTATTTATATGATTTTTTTCTATTTGAATGTAATAAATAAATAATATACTCTTAGAATATTTTAAAATAATTATCATGAAAAACAAGTATCGTGCATCGCACGGGTGATATACTAGCTTTAATAAAAAGTCTTCTTCTCCAATTTATCGTCTCATTCACAATACTATAATTAATAAAAACTGAGTGAGTGAGTCGTAGTAGTAAAGAGTGCTAGATAATATAACTTTTCAAATGAGAAAGAAAACGGGAAAAGAAAAAAGAAAAGATAAGAGTATATTGAGATTTTAATTAAAGAAACGAAGTTTGTCTACATTTTTAAAAAGAAAATTATGGACAATGGTATATTGAGATTTTAATTTATTTATTAAAAAAATAAAAAAATTAAGAAGAGAAGTTTGTCAACTTAATTAATTTTTAAAAAGCTAGTGCTTAATTACTTTATTTCCTCTCCCCATGATTTTTTTCCGGGCTACAACCTCTCGTTGAAAATTCATTTAAGGAAGGCACATCTATTGCTAATTTGCTATGATGCTATCTCTCTATAAATTGCTGCAGAAACTTGAACCATAATCAGCAGAGAAGCTCGAAAATAATAAAAAATTAAGCAAAAATGAGAAATTATTTTAGTAGAGTTCTTCCCTTTCTTCTTATTTTCCATATAATCTTAACTTCTTGTGCTCATCAACGACTGCAGGTAATTAATTATTATTTCCTTCAATGTATAGTTGGAACTGGATTGGAACGACAAATAGCTCCAGATTTAAGGGTTCTTTTTTATTGTTGAAAACGAGGGAAAGATCATTTATACCGATTTGATTAATATATCTTACAGGTTTATATAGTGTACCTTGGAGAGCATAGCGGGACGAAAACTTTTGAAGAAATCGAAGAATTCCATCGTTCTTATTTGCACTCTGTGAAGGGTAATTCCAAAGAGGAAGCTAAAGACTGTTTAATTTACAGCTACAAAAACGTCATCAATGGCTTCTCAGCATTGCTTAGTCCAGAAGAAGCTGCAAAGATATCAGGTCCCTTTAAAATATTCATACTATTAATGCACAAATACATATGCATTAGAGAGATTAACGTTCATGCATGATGCATGTCCACTTTGACGCACGGAAACCTCAAAAAGGCTACTACTTCTTATTAGTGTAGTGTAATTTCGGGGCGGGTGTATTTTTTGACCCACTAAATCGGTGGTTTATTTGTTAATTTTCAAATTTTCTTCTAAATCTGTTATAAACCTAAAATACGATATTTCCTTCTTCACATCGTTCACAATTGCAAAAAAGAAAAAAATTAATCTTCAAATAAATCATTCTACTCGTATTGTTTACACATATATACTTTTTTTGAACAGTATTGAACAGTTTTAAAAACTATTCAAAATCGGTACTTTAAAAAAAATCCCATAACCTATACTCTAAAACTCCCAATTAGATCTTAAATAGCATTTGGAAACTTAATTAACATAATCTTTTCTAATTATTTATTTTTAGTAACATTCAAAATGTAAACGAAACTTTGAATATATATATATATATATATATATATATATATATATATATATAAAGGATTTGTGGTCTTTACACCAAACAAAAAAAGAAAAAAGTAATTAGTTTTTTAATTCCTGTGATATTATCCATAATATTTTAGTTTGAGTGATTGTGTTACTTTTAATACTTATTAATGTTAAATAATTTTTCTAAAACTAATATTGTATGAGTATTTTGTATTATTATAATCATAAAACTATAGTTTCATAAAACATTAATTATGACAAAACGAGAGTCCTTCTATTTTTTTTTTCTAAATTTCGAGCCATTTCGTGTCACATTTTCGTTTCACGTTTCCTGCTTAATTCGCATAAACTAATGAACTTTTTCTTTTCCTTGAATCAGAGATGGATGGAGTAATATCAGTGTTTCATAGCCACCCAACTATATCGAGGCTTCACACAATAAGATCATGGGATTTTATTAACTTACTCGAAGGAATTGGAGATTCAAACCCTCCAAATGCACAAGATTTATTGAGTAAAGCAAATTATGGAAAGGATGTTATCGTCGGGGTTTTGGATAGTGGTAAAGTCAACATTTTTTTCTATGTATGTTTGATAAAATAAGTAACTTAAAAATTATAAGTTAAGTTTGACATATTTTTAAGAATAACCAAACATAAATTCTCTTCTAATTGAAACATTCTTCTTTGAAATATGTCAATTACTTAATTAGTACAAAAAATATTCACCAAGAACAACAATATAAATAAATCAAGTTTTGTTAATTTCCTATAATCAAGCTTTATAGATGTATTAAAATATGCAAAATAACTAAATTCTTAATAACTTCAAATAGATGATGTAGCGACACACATAGACATATAACATGCCTCATTCACCTAAACCGTTCTTAATTTATTCTCAATCGATGTCATCTCTCGTTCTTAGCATATAATCATATTCAATACTCAAGAATTCTCAATCCTTATTTAATTATATGTCATACCTATTCAAACTTATCAACCCTTAGAGCTTGTTTAGAAGAGGTTTTTAGCAAATTTTATTTAAAAGTTGATGAAATATGTGGTTCAAAAATTAATAAAAGATGAGTGTCTCATGAAATGTGTAGTTAAAATTAATTGTTGATTTTTGAACACGAATTTTTAGCAGATTTTAATCCCGACCAAACAAACACTTATTTTAATCAATAAACTCAACTTAATTTTATGTCCTCTTGACTTATTTTAATAAGTAAACTAACTTAAATTTATGTCCTCTAACTTATTTCTATGTTCTTGCATATTGTTTATTTATATCTTTGATTAGGTGTATGGCCAGAGTCTGAAAGTTTCAACGACAATGGAATGGATCCTGTTCCTCGGTCATGGAAAGGGATTTGCCAAAACGGCGTTGCTTTTAATTCATCTCATTGTAATAGGTGAATATTCTTATTTTTTTTTTTTTGTCATATTCAATATCAAGTTGGTTAAGATAAAAACAATAACTTTGACACATATATTTGATTATTTCAGAAAACTACGAAAAGTAATAATATGCTTGGTAAGGTAAATTCGATAATATTAAAAAATAAAAATAAGTTAAAATATCATATATTGTACCATTCAATCATGTTTGATAGTAACATATATTTAGGGGTCGTTTCATTTTTGAGAAAACATTTTAGCAGATTTTGATAAAAAGTTGATGAAATTTGTAGTTGAAAAGTTGATAAAGGTAGTGAGTCCCATGAAATGTGTTTTTAAAATTAATTGTTGATTTTGACTTCAACTTTTTAAACTAAGCCAAACAAATGCTTAATATTTTTGTTTTTGTACTATACAGAAAATTAATCGGAGCTCGCTACTACTTGAGAAGTTATGAGGCTTATTACGGTGCACTCAACACTCGTCTGGACTTTCGATCACCCAGGGATAGAAATGGTCATGGAACTCACACATCATCAACCATTGGAGGCCGAAGAGTTCCTAATGCTTCCTCTATTGGCGGACTTGGCAGCGGCACTGCCACTGGCGGCGCCCCCCTAGCGCGCCTAGCCATCTATAAAGTATGTTGGCCAATTCCAGGTCACACCCTAGCAGAAGGCAACACGTGCCTAGACGATGATATGCTTGCTGCCTTCGATGATGCCATCGCAGATGGTGTTCATGTAATCAGTGTTTCCATCGGTACGGATACTAGCAGGCCATACAAAAACGATGGGATTGCCATCGGGGCATTACATGCAATGAAACGAAATATTGTAGTAGCATGTAGTGCAGGAAATTCGGGTCCTACCACATATTCTGTATCGAATGTAGCCCCTTGGATCATTACGGTCGGTGCTAGTAGCATTGATCGTATCTTTTCATCTCCAATTGTGCTTGGAAATGACATGATAATCGAGGTAATTATAGAACAAAATATCAAAAATCGTCGTACATGATTTGACACTATTTAACGAAAGGATTACTTTAAACCAGGGACAATCGGTAACTCCTTTTGGGAATAGGACGTATCCACTTGTTTATGCTGCAGATGTAGAAAATCCAGGGACAACCACCAATCTCACAAGAGGGTTCAAAGTTTATGTTTTCTACTACTTATTTTTGGGACACAATTTAGATTATTTTAGATAAGTGTCTTATTTGTTTCTACTTAAATGTCTTTTCAGATTATGCCTACATGGTACTCTTTCGCCAGCACTTGTAAGGGGGAAAGCTGTTTTCTGCTGGAAAGGAGATACTTCTCAGACATTAGAAGTGCAAAGTGCAGGTGGTGTAGCAACTGTGCTTGGAAATGCCTACGAGGGACGAGGAGTAGGAGGCAGGCCTTATTTGATTCCGGCAACAGTTGTTTATTTTAATAAAATCGACATCATTAATTATATCGAGACTAATCGGAATCCAAATGTCACGTTGATTCAACCGAAGACACTGATAGGCACTAAACCAGATCCATTCATGGCTCCATTTACCTCGAGGGGTCCTAGTGCTATCGAACCTAACATTCTTAAGGTACTATTAATTTAGTAATGTCTATTTACTTAATTTGATACATCCTGATTTTCCACTATATAGCTTGGTGGTGGGAGGAGATCATTACCCATAGCTTGGTTAGTTTCTTTATGTTTCCCTGTGCAGCCTGATATTACTGCTCCAGGACTAAATATATTGGCAGCATGGAGCGAAGCGTCTTCTCCCCTAAAGGTGCCTGCTGATAAACGAGTCGTTAAATACAATATTGATTCCGGGACATCAATGGCTTGCCCTCATGTCGCAGCCGTAGCTGCACTTCTTAAGGCAATACATCCTGATTGGAGTAGTGCTGCTATAAGATCAGCTATCATGACCACCGGTATAAATCACTAGGAAACACCAGTACCACCAATAATTTATGAAATGTTTCTCTGGCCTAATACTTTGTTTTTCGTGTTTTTGCAGCGAAAATAACCAACAATGTGGGCACACAAATAACAAACTCACAAGGAAATATTGCAACTCCATTAGAATATGGAGCAGGCCACATCCAGCCATCGAAAGCTGCTGATCCCGGACTTGTTTATAATGCTTCTTACAACGACTATCTTCTATTTGTCTGCAGCAGCAGTGGCAATTTACTGGATCCATCTTTTAAATGCCCTCAACAGTTACCCTCGCCGAGTGATCTTAACTATCCATCACTTTCAATTGCACGCCTCCAAGGATCCAGGACCGTCAAGAGAACCGTTACAAATGTTGGCACGAAAAGCTCTTCGTATTCAGTAAGAATAAATCCCCCTCAAGGTTACTTGGTTCAGATTTCTCCAACAACTCTAGATTTTAGCGCGGTCGGAGAAAGTAAAAGCTTTAGCATTACAATTACAGCTCAAAGTACTGCCAAGAAAAGTGTGTTTGAAATTGGTTGGTATACTTGGAGTGATGGGATTCATCAAGTAAGAAGTCCTATTACAGTAGCCTCACCATAACTGCCTTTGAAGAATCCCACTCTACCTCAACATTGCTAAATGTGGACTGTACCCTCGTCGTGTGCATCTCAATAAGAACAATAAGTAATGTAATAATAAAGGTTTTCAAAGAAGTTCTTCATTTTGCTCTTGTCTGCCCTGTTGGAACCAGAATTTGTTGAAGGGAGCCCCCCTCCTCCTCCTCCTCCTCCTCCTCCTCCTCCTCTTCCTCTTCTTGTCCGTATATTTATTACAATCATGTTTTACCTTCATTTCGACCTCAACACAGAATGCAAATCGATTCTCGACCTTATCAAGAAAAATAGAAAACAATTATAATAATGTATTTCGACTAGAATGAAGAATCTTAAGCCATGTTGAGAAATATGTAGAAAATAAAAAAATATTATTTCTCGACAAGGGATGAAGATTCTCTACCGATGGTCAAGTTTCTCTCGAGAATTTTTCTTTTTCTTTTTCTTTTTTTTCCTATGCACATATTCTTATTTGCTTTACCAACAATATAAGAGTGTCACATGAGTATGGATTAGCCAATTATGATAAAGAAAAATTAGTGGGGTGGGATATAAATTTAAAGAAAGTGTGAAAGCAAAAAAAAATAAAAAAAAATTTACTTTTTAAACATAATTGGACCGAATCTCGAATTAGTTCTCGATTTATTTTGTTCAAACCGATCAGTCCAATCTAGTTATTATATTATTGCTAAAAGTAAAAGACTATAAAACCACTACAATTAGTTTTTTGTCCTTATTTGGTGCTATATTTATAAATTTTGAAAAGTTCCAAGATACTTGGTGTTTGTAGACTGGGCTTGGATTAGGATATGGATTCTGTTTGTTTGGCTAACTTTAAATTATAATTTAAGTTAGTTAAATATATTTTTTATCTAAACATTTCGTAAGATCCACAATTTACTATTTAATTATTATTCACATATTTCATATAATTTAAAATTTTTATGAAAAATATTACTCTAAGGAAATACTGCTTTATTAAGGGTAGCTTGATCTTTTACATTATTTAAGATTTTAGAATTTTACGCTTTATATATTCTCTTTTTGTAATCTTTTCGTCTAGTTGAATAATACGATTCTATTTAACATGGTAGGAGAGCATGTTTGACATGACTTAGATTAAACTTTCAATCGCTTCCATTCTTTGGCCGACGCATGGGAGGATTTAGGGTCCCCCGGAAAAAAACATTTTGTATAGTGTAATTTTTTTTAATCAACAGTCAGGTCTTGAAGTGTAATTTTTTTTTTTTCAATAGTAGTCTTTTCTCCAAAAATTTCTGGTTCGGCGGACTGCCTTGTGCCACTCGTCCGACCAATTTTGTTCCCCCTAGAGTCTTGTCCATTCTTCAGTTTGTTTTACACATGTTATTTGGTCATATAAATTGTAGATCTGGACTTTTTAATTTCCCACCTTTCTTCTTCGTCTTTGTTGAAGGGTGGAATTTGAGTTTGAAACTGATAAGATGAATATCAAAATTTTGATAAACAGATCAATTAAGGAGAAAGTAAAATGTCAACGGCTCCTAGAGATTTGAATCCAAAATGATAAGAAGAATCTTCTTAATAATAAAATATTCACTTAATAATCACTTAGTTTTTGGGAAGAAAGATCAGATTTTATTCTGTATTTAATTGGATAATCAGGGATAGGCTAATTATAATTTTCAATCCGACCCAAGCACTGACTTAGATGAAGAGATATGTTACTCGATTAGTGATTCAACCGCTAATATTATAGTTGAACAAGCGGATCAACTCCTATCAATTATAATATAATTATTTTTATTAAATAATAAAATAGTGATAGTAATTATCATTTATTAAATTAATTAGCAAAAGTAATTATCGTTCATTAAATTAATTTGTAAAAGTAATTTTCATTAATAGTGAATTTTGGGTAATCGATTTTTCATGAAAATCCAGCGAGATTTTAGATTTTGTCCCAGGTAGATCGCAAATTAGTCTAATAGAGCAACCATAGACGATACATTTATTGATTTAAATTTTGGCTCTACGTCGGAATTTTTGTCATTGTAGACTTTGTCATGTGACAATTTTTATAAATGGGGTGGCAGCTAAATTTGAACCCAAAACTTAAGAAGGAACAGTATATATTTACTTCAAGTAGAACAAGTTCGAAAGCAATCCAAGCTTAAGGAATATGATCAAGTACCTCAGTTTTATTATTCCTTTTCTTCTCATTTTCCAGATCTTAGCTTCGTGTGCTTCTGAACAGAGACTACAGGTAATTTGTTCCAGTTCAATGTTTTCTCTTTATTTATCGACTAAGTTTACGTCTAAGTTCAACGTCGCTTTCTTGAAATGGATTGTCGGAACTGGGTTGAAACGACAAGCAACTCTAGATTCAGATACTCTTGGTAAGGCCAATGTGACAGAAAGATCATTTATACTAATTTGAATATTTTACAGGTGTACATATAGTGTACTTTGGAGAATAAAGTGGGACCAAAACTTTACAAGAAATCGAAGAATTCTATCATTTTTATTTGAATTCTGTAAAGGGTTCCAAAGAGGAAGCTACAAACTGTTTAATTTATTGCTACACAATGGCGGAGCCAGATATTTTAAGTTGGAGAGTCATCAAATAGGAGCGGAGTTAGGATATGGCAAAGGGGTGGACCGGGGGCTGTCCCCGAAATTTTTTTTTTTCCTCAATCCACAATTACTATGCCCATTTTTATGAGAATACAATATTTTTTTTATAGTAATTTGGCCCTTCAATTCGACAAAAAAACTCAGACGACATGATTCTTGCTACTGCCTGCCGTGCATGAATCGTGATTTGAAATTCACAACCCAGAAGACGTGAAGTCCAACGGCAGAAGAAGATAAATATCAATCTATTTTTGGGCCTTCTTTGTTTAGGTTATTTATGAGTCTTTTCAAAAATAACTACAATAAATAAAATATTTCTTAAAATACCGTCATACTTTTTTTTTATTATAAAAATACTATTTTCAATTTTTATAAAACTTTTTGTTACATTTTTTTATTTTAGTTACAATAAATGTGTTAGTTATTAACAAACATAACAAATCTAACAAAAAGTGTTACAAAAATAAAAAACAGTATTTTTAGCATAAAAAAAATTAAATAGTATTTTTTAAATTATTTTATATTTCGTGGTGTATTGTAAAATTATCACGGTTATTTATCTTTGTTTAGTTTATTTTGGACATTATTTGTTTAGTAAATTGAAAAAAATTTAAAAATTTAAAAAAAATTTATTTTCAAAGTTGGGGGGGCCTGGTCTCCCCCCGGACCCCCCTCCTCTCCGCCCCTGTTGCTACAAGAGTGTCATCAGTGGCTTCTCGGCATTGCTCACTCCAGAAGAAGCTACCAAGCTATTAGGTACATGCTTCAAGTATTCAAATAATCATACTTATTTCCTCGACTGCATAATATCAATCTAAAGGTCAAAAACTATAAATCTATGTGTTTGCTTTTGCGCGTTTTTCAATTTAGGGATGGATGGGGTGATATCAGTGTTTCGTATCCACCCAACTCATTCGAGGCTTCACACGACAAGATCATGGGATTTTATTGACTTACTCGAAGGAATTGAAGATTCAAGCCCTTCAAATGCAGAAGAATTATTGCTTAAAGCAAATTATGGGAAGGATGTCATTGTTGGGGTCTTAGACACTGGTAATTGTTAGATTAATTTACGTAATCCATATACACAGATGATTTCACATCTATAACTCAAGCACATCATGCTATAATTATCAAGATCAAGACTGAAGCGGAAGCATACCTAAATCCATGATTCTGTTTGATCGAACGAGGTTATGGTCTTCCAACTGATCTGTGGTTTTCTCCTTAGTGTCTCTTGCTGATGGGGATACAGAGAGTTATGAAAAGCCACGCTCAATTGGGGACCATGACCTGTATATATAACTGCAGGGCAATTATTATGTTTCAATGTTGTTAAATTGGCCCTTCATCAATTTAAAACATTGTATCCGTCTCTACACTTTAATCCCATGACACTTAATACCCATTAGTCTAAAATAGTCTTTAGTGGATCACTTTATTGACTAAAACCTTAAGATAGTACCACACATTTTAATATATACATGTTTGGCCCCACATGTTGAATTTTATCCAACAATCTCCCACTAGGCCATACATGTATCCTTACAAATGTGCACAACCTTATGAGCTCAAAATTTTGCTATCACTTTTAAGAGTATTTCCAAACAATCTTGTCCATTAGTCATATCAATGCAGGAACAAAGCGACTTTCGTTACATTAATCGTAACTAAATCCATCAATGGTCACGTACACCAATACAACCAAATGACATAGATCAATCATGAGAGTGTAGTATGAAAATTACATGTTATGTGATCCAAACATGTCTATTTTCAATTGGTCCGACTTTATTCCTTAAGTGAGATCAATACCAAACATAATATAACAGAGTGGAATGAACTGAATACTTTATTTCTGTACAGAAAATTATCTAAATACACAAATATGTCCAAAACCAAACATAAAGCAATCAAAAATACAAACTCCCACTAAAACATGATATCCTCAAGAAATACAACACCCATACGAACAGTGTGCTCATGAAAAATCTTGGGTGGTAATCCCTTAGTAAGCGGATCCGCAATCATGGAGTTTGTCCTAATATGCTCTATGGAAATATGTCCACTATGTACTTTTTCTTTCACAACCAGGAACTTAATGTCAATGTGTTTTGACTTAGTTGAACTCATGTTGTTATTAGAATATAACACTACAGAGTTATTGTCACAATATAACTTTAATGCTCTTTCAATGCCATTCAGAATGCACAGTCTAGTGACAAAATTTCGCAGCCATATCCCATGATTAGACGCCTCATAACATGCTACAAACTCTGCTGCCATAGTGGAAGAAGCAACAAGTGTCTGCTTAGCACTCCTCCAGGAAATAGCTCTTCTAGGTAGCAGATATATGCAGCAGGATGTGGATTTTCTACTGTCTTGGCATCCTACAAAATCAGAATCGGAGTACCCTACGATCTCTAACTGATCCGATCTGCTGTATGTAAGCATGCAATCTCTTGTTCTCTTCTAGTACATCATAACCCTTTTTGCTGCTTTCCAATAATTCATCCCAAGGTTACTTAAATATCTGTCCGGCATTCCAACAATAAATATTATGTCTGGACGTGTACAAACCTGAGCATACATCAGACTCCCAACAGCTGATGCATATGGAATCTTCTGTATTTCCTTAACTTCAAGATCATTTTTCGGGCACTGATTGAGACTAAATTTGTCTCCCTTAGCAACAGGGGTGTCCCCTGGTTTACTATCCTGCATGCCAAACCTTTTAAGAACTTTATCGATATAGCTCTTTTGTGATAATCCAAGAATACCTCGAGAGCGATCCTGGTGTATCTAAATCCCTAATACAAAAGAGGCGTCCCCAAGATCTTTCATCTCAAAATTCCTTGACAAAAAACTCTTAGTTTCGTGTAACATGCCTATATCATTAGTGGCAAGCAGTATGTCGTCAACATACAAAACCAGGAAAATATGCTTACTCCCACTGAACTTGTGATATACACAATCATCAACAATATTTATCTCAAAACCAAACGAGATAATCACTTGATGAAATTTGTAGTACCACTGACGGGAAGCTTACTTGAGTCCATAGATAGATTTCTTTATTTTGCAAACCATATTCTTCGAGTATCCTAACACAAAGTTTTCTGGTTGCACTATATAGATCGTCTCATCAATGTCTCCATTGAGAAACACTGTCTTAACATCCATCTGTTGTAACTCAAGATCAAAATGTGCAACAAGTGTCATGACTGTCCTGAAACAGTCTTTCGTTGAAACCGGAGAGAAAGTCTCTTTGAAGTCAATGCCTTCCTTTTGCGTAAAGCCTTTAGCTACAAGACGAGCCTTATATCTTTCCACATTATCTTTCGAATCCCGTTTGGTTTTAAAAATCTATTTACAACCAATGGACTTAGCACCTTCTGGTAATGGGACAAGATCCCAAACTTTATTATCTTGCATAGACTTATACTTCTCATTAATGGCATCAATCCACTTTTGAGAATTAGAACCCTTCATGGCCTGATGGAAATTGATTGGATCATCTTCCATCATTCCATTATTTTCCTCATGTTCTTGGAGAAATACTATAAAATCATCCGAAATAGCATTTTTCCTTTCTCGAGTGGATCTCCTTAATGGTATTGGTTCTTGAGGTTGTTGAGTTTGTACTTCTGGAATGGTGGGAGGTTCTTCAACATTATCTTGCTGAGGTTCCGGATATACTTTTTGATCAATAACAGGTATAGAAACATGCACATTGTCAAAAGTAACAGTAGGAATCGAAATCGATCCTTCATCAGTTTTTTCCTCAAAGACAATGTCTCTAACCTTATTTCTCCCCCTAAGCTCAACATCCTCAAAAAATGTTGCAATTCCCGTTTCAAAAATTGACTTAAGTGTGGGATTATAAAATTTGTAGTCCCTTGATCGCTCAGAATAACCAATAAAATAACTGCTTATAGTTTTGGAGTCCAATTTATTTTCATGTGGCCTATAAGGCCTAGCCTCAGCTGGACATCCCCAAATGTGGAAGTGCTTTAGAGCAGGTTTTCTATCTGTCCAAAGCTCATAAGGTGTTTTAGCAGCAGATTTAGTTGGTACTCTATTCAGAATATAAGATGCAGTCTTTAATGCTTCTTCCCAGAGTGATTTTGGTAAAGTAGAATGACTAATCATACTCCTTACCATGTCTTTAAGAGTCCTGTTTCGTCTTTCAACTACACCATTCATGATAGGTGATCCTGGCATGGTGTACTGTGGGACGATTCCACATTCCTCTAGGAATTTAGCAAATGGTCCTGGACGTTGTTCACCTGAACCGTCATATCTGCCGTAGTACTCACCACCACGATCAGACCTAACGCTTTTAATCATTTTGTTGAGTTGATTCTCAACTTCAGCTTTGAAAGCCTTGAACATGTCCAATGACTCAAATTTTTCATAAATAAGATATGGATGCCCATAACGTGAGTAATCATCTATGAATGATATAAAATATTGTTGACCATTCCAAGAAGCCGTAGGGAATGGTCCACAAATATCTGTGTGTATCAATTCTAAGACGTCCGAAGTTCTATTGGCACCTAACCTTTTTGTTTTGGTCTGTTTTCCCTCGACACAATCAATACAAACATCAAAGTCTATAAAGTCCAGGAAATCCAAAATGCCATCTGACACAAGTTGTTCAACTCTTGTTTTTGAGATGTGGCCTAAGCGCTTGTGCCATAATTTTGTCGAATTTTCTTTATTTAGTTTTCGCTTTGTACCACGTGATTCCACATGCAAGGTTTCATTATATGACGCAATAGTATCAAGCAAATATAAGTTATCGTATGAACATAATGAACCAGTACCAACAATATTTGAATTTAAAGAAAGACTAAACTGACAATTTTCAAAAGAACAATAATATCCAAATTTGTCCAATAAGGAAATAGAAACCAAATTCCGTCTAAACGACGGTACAACAAAAGTGTCTTTCAAATCTAAATAAAAACCAGTTCCTAACAATAACCTAAAAGTGCCTATTGCCTCAACTTCCACCGATTTTTCGTCGCCCACAAAGATGAATCTTTCAGCATCATTTGGCTTTCGGCAGAACAGGCAACCCTGCATAGAAACACTTATGTGAGTAGTAGCACCAAAATCTAACCACTATATCTAAATTAACCTCAGAACAGACCAAATTAAGAAATGTACATTTCTTTGCACGCCCGGCGTTGTATTTGGTACAATCCTTCTTTAAATGTCTTTTTTTTTTTTTGCAAAAGAAACAATACTCTTTGTCTTTATGTGGTTTCTTCTGTTTTGGACCCTTAGTAGCTTCATATTCTGTTTTTCTTTTCTCGCCCTTATCTTTGGAGGTACTTGCCAAGTTAGCAATTTCAGTTATGTCCTACTTCAACCTTTCTTCATCTTGCACACAATAAGAAATGAGCTCATTTAGAGTCCATTTCTCCTTTTGACAGTTGTAACTGGCCTTAAATTGATTGAAATATGCAGGAAGCGATATTAATACTAAATGCACGAGCAAGTCATCAGACAAGTCGAGCTTTAGTGCCTTAAGTTTTGAAGCAGTATGAGACATCTGCATGATGTACTCCTTTATATTACTATTGCTTTTATACTTCATTGAAATCAAGCTTTGCAGAAGCGTGCTTGTTTCAGCCTTATCGTTTTTCGCAAAACGCTTTTCAATTTCAGCAAAGAATTCCTTGGCATCAGTTACCTCCTCAGATACTGCGCCCCTAAAGGCTTCTGGAATGCCGCGCTTAATGATCATTAGACTCATGCGATTTGAGCGTTCCCACTTCTCAAAGTTTCTCCTGTCATTAAGTGAACTTGCATCCATAAGAAAAGCAGGTTTCTCAATCCTGAGAGCAATGTCGAAATCCATGCAGCCAAGAACAATTAAAGCGTTCTCTTTCCAATCCTTGAAGTTTGACCCATTAAGCATGGGGATTGAATTGATATTTGCAGATATTGTGGAAGTAGATGAATGAGCTGTATAAAGAATAAGATGGAAATAGCTTACATTAGTACTTTATTATGTAAATAGTAATTTCAAATATATTGGTAAGGCATATCACAAGATACCTAGCATAACATCAATATTTAGTCTTTGGATAGAAACATTGACTCGTAAGTGGTACCTTGATGTAGCAATCAAACACTGACAATAAGACATGTCAATCAATAAACCTTTCTTTGGACCGATTTATTGATCACACGTTAAACCAAATAATCGTCACGCGTTTATCACTACAGGTGCATGTGAAATTCCAGCCAAACATTGACATTCCTTTGGGCCGATCAATATCCGCATGAACAACACACACACACTAAACCTTCTAATATTCTAAGTTAATTAATTTCCACAAGAGAGATTACTTTGGCAACATGTTGCTTCAATTAATTCACTTTGGAATATTAGGGCATGTTTTCTTTGTCATTTTCAACCCATTTTCCGTTTTGTGTTTTTGAAAATAGTGAAAATGTGTTCTCCTTTCTATTTTCCAAAATGTATTTTTCAAAACACCAACAAAATTTACGAAGGAAATGGAAAACACCTTTTTTATCATTTTGAGCGTTTTGTTAACAAAACGCGGAAATGGCCAAAATGGCAAAAACGCGCGTTTTGGCCGTTTAGGTCAACGTTTCGATTCCTGCTTCTGGTTTTTTTTTTTTTTTTTTTTTTTTTTTTTTTTTTTTTTTTTTTTTTTTTTTACGTTAGGCAAAAATGTCATGATTTAATCAACATCTGCGTATTTTTTCAAAACATGGCTCCTTACCCAAATGGCCAGCCACGCAGATTTGGAAGTGGAGGTCATGGGTTCAATTCCCAGCTTCTTTCAAAGTTTTTGAATTTTTTTTAAATATTTTTATTTCTTTTATTAGATGTTGTTAATTGTTTTTAGTGGTTTTTAAATGTTTTTAATTTCATAATTAAAGTTTTTCAATTATTTTTAAATGTTTTTAATTGTTTTAATGGTTATTAAATATTTTTTATTGTTTTTAATATTTTTAATTCCAAGTTTAAATTGTTTTTAATTGTGTTTAAATGTTTTTTATTGTATTTAAATGTTTTTAATTCCAAGTTTAAATTGTTTTAATGGTTATTAAATGTTTTTTATTGATTTTTAATATTTTTAATTCCAAGTTTAAATTGTTTTTAATTGTGTTTAAATGTTTTTTTATTGTATTTAAATATTTTTAATTCCAAGTTTAAATTATTTTTAATTGTGTTTAAATATTTTTTATTGTATTTAAATGTTTTTAATCCCAAGTTTAAATTGTTTTTAATTGTGTTTAAATGTTTTTAATTCCAAATCCAAATTTCTAAAAAAATTCAAGTAAACGCGTTTTCGAGTTTTCTGTTTTCAAAAAAAATTTTCGAAAATTTAAAAAAGAACGCATTTTCAAAAATCTAAAAACAAACACTCAAAACACAAAACTCAAAATGAATTCAAAACTCAAAACACAAAACTCAAACGCAAAGAGAATACCACCTTATATTTCTCAAAAGAGTCTGTCATACCAAAATTTGAACCTGAATGGACTGTTTTGCATATATTTAAAACTTTAGGATTTGAATTTTTGAAGTTCAAAGCTTTAGGATTAAGTAATCATTAAGTTGGAGGGTTAAATTGCAATTTAATTATACTTGATTGGCCAATTATGAAAGATTTTAAGCTTGAAGGACTAAATTGCAATTTACCAAAAACTTTAGTGGCCAATTAATTAAAATCTTAAACTTTAGGGTCTGATTCATAAACTTCAGAACTTCAAAGGCCCAACTTAATTGATTACTAAAACTGTAGGGACTTATTTTATAAATTCAGAAGTCTAAAAGGTCAATTTAAATATTTTAGAACTTTAAGGTTTAAGTTAAGAACAAGCAGGAGGACCAGAGGATAAATAAACCAAATTTTCACAAAATTGCAAACCAGCCCTTTAGAAGTTCTAATTTCTGCATGGGGGGTCCCTAGGCCCAAAACTGAAAACGCAACAACTAGGGTTTCAACCTTAGCTGCCGCCGCCACCAACGCGCGGAGATCGCCGCCTGTAGCACCATCTCTGGCACTGCGCGTTTGCCGTACGCAGCGTCACAGGCAGCGACGTTGCCTTTCGCCCGTAGCGCCATCTCAGGCGCTGCGTGTCCCTTCATCCTCCGACGGCTGAATCCACTTAATCCATCAACCAACAAACCAACCACAATACAAAAATCCGACCATTGAAATCAGAAAACCCAATTCGATGAAATCATATACAGATTGCAAAAATTTGAAAAAACCCATATTCTTGAACAATATATATACATACAGAATCGGAATCCATATAAATACATATATTTCAACTAACAAAATATCACAATTTCATCGTCAAATACATACAGAAATTGGACATGTTCGTGATATATATAAATTGTTCGTGAATTTCTAAATCTATGATTGAGGAATATATAGATAGACCATGAATTTATAATTTAAAAAAAAAACGAATCATGTCCATATAGATACATATCTGATAACACAACATGAAGGTGGCTCTGATACCACTTGTTAGATTAATTTACGTAATCCATATACACAGATGATTTCACATCTATAAATCAAGCACATCATGCTGTAATTATCAAAATCAAGATTGAAGCGGAAGCGTACCTGAATCCATGATTCTGTTTGATCGAACGGGATTATAGTCTTCCAACTGATCCGTGGTTTTCTCCTTAGTGTTTCTTGCTGATGGGGATACAGAGAGTTATGATATGTAAAACCACGCTTAATTAGGGATCATGACCTGTATATATAACTGCAGGGCAGTTATTATGTTTCAATATTATTAAATTGACCCCTTATCAATTTAAAACATTGTATCCATCTCTACACTTTAATCCCATGACACTTAATACTCATTAGTCCAAAATAGTCTTTAGTGGATCACTTTATTGACTAAAACATTAAGATAGTACCACACATTTTAATATATACATGTTTGGCCCCACGCAATTTTATTTTATTTTCTGTTGTTTTTAATTTTTTTCTATTTTTTATTTAAAGAGGAGAGCAAAATCGTCAAAATATATCAATGAGGACGTGATTTGTAACAAATTGAATGGTTGGAGATGTCTAGTGCTAAAAAAAGGTTAGAGGTAGATTTGTTACAGATTTGAAAGGTTGGGGGACCAAAATTGTAAATTATCCAATAAACTATTTTTATCAAATAAACTAGTTTATAAACTCTACCAAACGGGCTCTAAATATGAAGGTGAAAAGACTATATATATATATATATATATATATATATATATATATATATATATATATATATATATATATATATATATATATATATATATATATAATACGAAATGAAATGAATAAGAAATTGGTTTTAAAAAAAATTAAAAAAGTTGTAATCTTGTTTATTACCGCATTAAAATTCAAATCATAGTTGTCAAAATTGAAATAGAGATAAAAATATTATTTTTAATACATTAGAGTACACTGACTATATTTCAGAACTCACATTTGAATCTTTTTAAATTTTAAATTAAATTAAATTAATAATTATTTATATGTATATATGACGTTCTTTTAATTTTACTTTTGTCCCTCAACAATATTCTCAAAATATAAGCAATCATTAACACTTTTTTAATTTTTGTTAATTACTTACATTTATGTTGTTTTTATTTACATGGTCAAATCAGACACGCCTAACAAAAAAAGAACACACACAATGAATATTATTTACAAAGAGCTACTACTCCAACAAATATACAATATTATGTATTCAATCATTACATTCTCTTACAATAAAATCAATAATTATTAATTTTATTGTTCTTAAAATGTAGTGTTGGAGATTTTATTAATACATCATTAATTCCATTTGATTTGATGGTAAAAGTTCGTCAATTATCAAAGCTCAAATCATCAAAAAGTTTTCACTAAGTTCAAGTTATTATTCGTATTATCTTCATATAAAATTCATATTTGATTGCAAATGTAATTCTATGGATCTAAATAAAATATCAACATTGAACAATATAATATAACATGTTATCAAGAACCGTATTTTTTTTTATCTTTATTACAAATGCTACTTTAACATTTTAATTATTAACAATCAATAAAATTAAAAATTTGAAAATATTATTGCAAAAGCACGTGCAACGCACGTGTGTTTAACTAGTTATCTATAAAATACCAGTTCTACTTTTCAAGCCATTTTTTTTCCATAAAAAATGTAGAATTAAAAAGATCATATATCGCTCGAAAGTCGAATCCCACAAGCCAAAGGAGAGATTGCGACCCTTTTCTTCTATAGTTCTTTTGGTTTCTCAAGGATAGCGGTAGCTGGGACAAAGCCCGCTTTCTTTGCTCCACAAATGAGAGAGAAAGTCAGATGAAAAAACACGATTGGTTACATTTTATCGAATGTCAAATCTGGACTTAACAAGCTACGTGAATCCTTGAATTCTTTCGCAGACTCAGTGCATGTAGTATATTGTTGATTTAGTGCTATGAAATTTTTAATGTGATGCATTTTTCGAAATTTGTACAATAGGTTGTTTGTATTTTTCAATTTGCGCAATGATGAAATGAGGTTTTGCTCATAATATGACTTTATGAGTTAAATATCTTCAACGTCACTATATTTTGTCAAACGTTCCTGAAATGTCAATGTACTTTAAAATGTTATTGGTATGCCACTGTACTTTAAAACGTTCGTGGATTGCCAATGTACTTTAAAACGTTCCTGAAATACTATTGTACTTTCAAAAGTAAATTTTATATGCCACTTCGTTTTAAAGTACGATGGCATTCTAGGAATATTTAGAAAAATATAATGACATATGAAATTGGGAAATTAGCGCAAATGGTCCCTAATGTATGACCTTAGTATGCAAATGGTCCATAACCTTTCATTTTTGAAGGAATGATCTATAACCTATCCATTTAGGTGCGCAATTGGTCCTTTTGGACTGATTTCGTTAAAAATCCATTACAAACCTTTCATTTAGGTGCGCAAATGGTCCCTCTTATTTGTTTTGTCTTTATTTGTAGGGGTAAAATAGTTAAATTACATTGTTTTTCAACCTTTCAATTGGCGGAAATGGTTCCTAACCTCAGTTTTAATTAAAGAAATTTGCAATTAGATTTCCTAACCTTTACATAAAGTGAAAATGGGTCCAAAACTTTAATTTTTTTAAAAAAAAATTCCACCATCTTCCTCAAATACCCCACCCCCAACCCCAACCCCAACTTCAACTTCTTCTTCACCGTCGCTGGCCGTAAATTAAAGTTTTACGGACGCCTGAAACTGAAGTAGTGCGTAGAAAGAGACAAAGATAAAGATGACCTTGGTGGCGGGGTCATACGAGCGATTCATATGGGGTTACAGGCTAAAATCCCGAAAAGAACCCCAGACACTTACCTTAACTCCCCTCTTCTCTTTTCCCTCCCATCTCTCCACCATCAAAGCCGTCGTAGTTTCCGGTTCCGCCGCCTTCTCCGGAGGCTACGACGACACCATCAAAATATACGACCTCTTCCTCCTCCGAGATCGGTTCCCTCCATCAGTCCTCCGCCATCACCTCCCTCTCATTCTTTACTCCTCTCTCACTCACATCCTTCTCCCGCAATCTCCTCACCACTGACGCTGATGGTTGTCTCTCTATCTATGATGCCGACCCCTTCGTCTACCTCAAAACTCTTAAAGTCCACAAGAAAGGAGTCAATTCACTCTCTGTTCACCCCTCTGGTCGATTAGCGTTGACGGTAGGTCACGATGAGTGCTTGGCCATGGTCAATTTGGTCAGAGGCAGACGCAATTTTTACTGCAGGTTAAGCAAAGAGTCATCAATTGTGCAATTCAATGAAACTGGCGAAAAAATCTTCATGATAGTCGATGAGAAAATTAGTGTCCATGAGTCCGAGGATGCAAGATTAATTTTTGAGCGACGGCAAAGAAGAAGGTGAAGGTGGGGGTGGAGGTGGGGTATTTAAGGAAGATGGTCGATTTTTTTAAAAAAAAAAAAAAATTAAAGTTTTGGACCCATTTTCACTTTTTGTAAAGGTTAGGGAATCTAATTGTAAATTTCTTTAATTAAAACTGAGGTTAGTGACCATTTGCGCCAATTGAAAGGTTGAAAAACAATGTAATTTGACTATTTTATCCCTACAAATAAAGACAAAACAAATAAGAATGACCATTTGTGCACCTAAATGAAAGGTTTGTAATGAATTTTTAATGGAATCAGTCCAAAAGGACCAATTGCGCACCTAAATGGATAAGTTATGGATCATTCCGCAAAAAATGAAAGGTTAGGGACCATTTGCGCACTAAGGTCATACGTATGAAATTTATTCTTGAGAGTTCAATGGCATTCCAAAAATGTTTGAAAGTATAGTAGCATTCCAATAATTTTTGATAACGTATAGTAGCACTAAAAATATTTAATTCTTCACGCTATACACCTATGTAGTTTCTTTTTTTATTTTTTTTGGAATAGTGGATTATTAACCTTTGCCCATCGTTGTGCTAATTGATAAAATCATGTATAGTTTGATATCACGCTTGACATTATGTGACTGCTCACTCTTGCACATGATCTTTAACGAACGATACTAAATTTGATTTTTTTTTTTTTACATAATCTGTGACATATTAATTATAGTTTCGATATATGAGCACGCATTGGAATGGTAGAAATATTTGAATAACTTCTACTCATCGTTGGGATTATTGATGAAAATATGTTGAGGTGTTTTATAACATGCATCAAGCGGTGTTAATGGATTCTCATGCACGTGATATTTAACAACTAATATTAAATTTGATTATTTTTGTTAATATTAAATTTGATTATTTTACATGTCATGTGATTGCTTGAAATTTACAAGTGTACAATATCATAAACAAATAATAAAAAGTGAGTAGAGTATAGGTTTCACAAGAATGTGTATTTAGCTATGAATCTATCAAATACCATTTTTGAGTGAATTTTAGTTTTAACTAAAAACTACTTAAAATTAAGTTAAAAACACTTTGAATATGAAAAGGAACTAAGGCTTTGATTTCAATTACACTTATTCATTTTAATTTAAATGACTACGTAATTGATAATATTTGTTTATGTTGACGACACATGTCTCTAAATTATTTGACAATCTCTTTTGAATAGATTTGAACATATTTTTATTTGTGAGAATATGGGTCACTAAATCCACTTGGCACAATTTTATTGGACAAAATATTTTGTCATAGATTGTGTTTGTTTGGATCAAATGTGGATCATTTGATATATTAGATGGATGAGATCTTATCATAATTTGAAATAAAGTTATGTTTGTCTTGTTCTTTTAGGTTAGAGGAGTTACTAGGGAAAACTACTATCTCTTTTCTTTTCAAAGTGAAGTTGGACTAAGTGGTTGAAATTCTTGGTCACCTCCAGCTAGTTTGTTGGTGAAATCTAATTGCCGTTTTCTTAGATTGCATAGCAGTGTTTCTTGTGGCACAAATCTGAACTCACAAATTCAAGCAACACAAAGGAGCAACAATATTGTATTCTTCTTCATGTTATATTTTTCACATTTAAAGAGAATGAATTGTGATAGTTTTCTTTGTATTTTAACATTGTAAGATTATTAAACTTAACAAATATCAAATGGTATCAAAGCAAGATTGTTGATCTAGGGGTGTGAAAAAATATGAAAAAGTTAGTGGGTCTAAACTTGGAACTAGATCTGAGAAGATATAAAACACCTGAAACTTTAAACAAAGATTCCGCCAAACCACACATCATCCAAGAGATTGGGAACCATATTTGTGTTCATGTTGACGAGGTGAACAAGACAATTAAATTTAACATTGTAAAGAAAATGAGTTGTAATAGTTTTTTTTTTTTTTTGGTACTTCAACATTGCAAGATTATTAAACTCAACAAATGTTATCAGAGCTTAGAATGTTAGGGTGTGAAAAAATCTGAAAAAGTTAGTTGGTCAAAATTTGGAACCGGATCCGGGAAGATACATCACACCCAAAACTTCACACAAATTAAAGATTCCAGCCAAACAACACATCATCTGGGAGATTGTGAACAATATTTGGGTTCATGGTGAAGAGGCGAACAAGACGCATTGGTGCGTGGGAACTCCGGCGAAGGCGCGTAGGACGCGTGAAAAAGGGTCTCAGATATCCTTTTTCCAACATGTGCAACGTCTTTTCTGTTTGTGGTTTGCTGCAGATGCTCCCCCTGGTTGTGGATGACAACCTGGTGGTCTGGTGGTTGAGCGTGAATTTCAGAGGCGGCGCGTGCAACAGATTCAGGAAGTGGGTAAGCGCATGTCTAGTGGTTTTCGTCGCACGTTTTTTGTAGCAAATTGCTTATTAACTTATTTCTTGGTGGTATTAATTTGTTGGTGGAGCAATGATGCAGCTATATTGGTTGTTCTAAGACGAATAGCGGTGAGACCTTGGAGCTCGTGCAAATTTTTGCATCTCTCCTATAAATACGGACATTATATTTGTCTACTCGATTTGCATTTTGTTGAACCCTTCTACTTAAATTGACATTGTGTTAATATTATAAAAAAAAAAAAAAAAAAAAAAACTAGGTGACTAGTGCGTACAACTCTTTAGTATAATTTGTGACTTAATTAAATATTTCTTGTTATCTTTGAATTGTCTTGCATTTGATTATTATCGTGTGACTTGTCACTTGTACTTATGATATTTATATTATCTGTAATTTGAAAACTGTTATTTAAATCGGTAATACTATCTTTTGTGTTGATAAACTGTAATTGCGTGTCATCTTGAATAGTAATTGGCAAAATATTATTTTTGTGTTTGCATTTATGTGAGTGAAGTTTTTTATAAACTTTTTCAAAAATTATTTTCTTTCATTGATGATTTTTCATCCACGAGTTCAAAAATTGAATTATCACAATTCGATGGAAAAGTTGACTATTCAATTTTAAGCACACAAAAAAATATTCATTTTTGTATAAGAGTATATATATTACATTTTACATTTAAAATAGTCATAATTACAAATGGGTAATTATATTACCACAAAGATTTTCCACCACCTTATAAACACACTAATTAAAACACGTTATTAATAACTTAATAATTTTAAAAAAATGAGAACAAAAAGTACAGCATCCCCAACCCTTCTCTACCCTCTAATCCCTATATTTTAGGCTGGCACCAACCTGAAGTTCTCATTAAAGAGAACCATAAAAATTGTCATCTACAAGTCAACTACGATATAACAGAAAAAATCAAAATCCAATTTGTCGACATTTTTAAAATGGAAGGGTGCTATTGCATATTGAAATAACTAATAAAAACTGAGTGAGTGAGTCGTAGTAGTAAAGAGTGCTTGATAATATAATCTTTTAAATGAGAAAGAAAACGGGATCCAAAAAAAAAAAAAAAAAGAAAGAAAAGATAAAGAGTTTATTGAGATTTTAATTAAAGAAACGAAGTTTGTCTACATTTTTAAAATGGATATTATGGATAAGGTATATTGAGATTTTAATTTATTTATTAAAGAATATAATAATAAAAAAGAGAAGTTTTTCAACTTAATTAATTTTTAGAAAGCAAGTCCTTAATTACTTTATTTCCTCTCCCCATTTTGGTTTTTTCCGGGCTATAAGTCTAACCTCTCGTTGAAAATTCATACCTAGTTTAGTATGCAAAATTTTCATTTAAGGAAGGCACATTCTGTTGCTATCTCTCTATAAATTGGTGCAGAAGAGTTGAACCATAATCATCAGAGAAGCTCGAAAATAATCCTAAATTGAGCAAAAATGAATAATTATTTTAGTAGAGTTCTTCCCTTTCTTCTTATTTTCCATATAATCTTAGCTTCTTGTGCTCATCAACGACTGCAGGTAATTAATTATTAATTCCTTCAATGTATTGTTGAAACTGGATTGGAACAACAAGTAGCTCCAGATTTAAGGGTTCTTTTTTATCGTTGAACATGAGGGAAAGATCATTTATACCGATTTGAATATCTTACAGGTTTATATAGTGTACCTTGGAGAGCATAGCGGGACGAAAACTTTTCAAGAAATCGAAGACTTCCATTGTTCTTATTTGCACTGTGAAGGGTAATTCCAAAGAAGAAGCTAAAGACTCTTTAATTTACAGCTACAAAAACGTCATCAATGGCTTCTCAGCATTGCTTAGTCCAGAAGAAGCTGCAAAGATATCAGGTGCATTTAAAATATTCATACTATTAATGCACAAATACATACACATTAGATAGATTAACGTGCATGCATGATGCATTTATGTCCCCTTTGATGCACAGAAACCTCAAAAAATCCCCTACTCAGTACTTTAAAAAATCCTATAACCAATACTCCAAAACTTCCAATCTAATCCGAAATATCATTTTGGAAACTTAATTAACATAATCTTTTCTAATTATTTATTTTTAGTAACATTCAAAATGTAAACGAAACATTGAATATATATATATATATATATATATATATATATATATATATATATATATATATATATATAAAGGATTTGTGGTCTTTACACCAGACAAAAAAAATAAAAAAGTAATATTTTAGTTTGAGTTATTGTGTTACTTATAATACTTATTAATGTTAAATAATTTTTCTAAAACTAATATTTTATGAGTATTTTGTATTATTATAATCATAAAACTATATTTTCATAAAACATTAATTACGACAAAATAAGAGTCATTTTCTTTTCTTTTCAAAAATAGTATTTTTAAATATCGTATCACATTTCCACTTCACGTTTCGTGCTTAATTCGCATAAACTAATGAACTTTTTCTTTTCCTTGAATCAGAGATGGATGGAGTAATATCAGTGTTTCATAGCCACCCAGCTATATCGAGGCTTCACACAACAAGATCATGGGATTTTATTAACTTACTCGAAGGAATTGGAGATTTAAACCCTCCAAATGCACAAGATTTATTGAGTAAAGCAAATTATGGGAAGGATGTTATTGTCGGGGTTTTGGATAGTGGTACATAAAGTCAACATTTTTTTCTATGTATGTTTGATAAAATAAGTAACTTAAAAATTATAAGTTGAGGTTGACATATATTTAAGAACAACCAAACATAAATTCTCTTCTAATTGAAACATTCTTCTTTGGAATATGCCAATTACTTAATTAGTACAAAAAATATTCACCAAGAACAACAATATAAATAAATCAAGCTTTGTTAATTTCCTATAATTAAATTTAGAGTAAAATACATTAGTTCGTTTGATTCTTTATAGATGTACTAAATTATGCAAAATAACTAAATTCTTAATAACTTCAAATAGATGATGGATCGACGCACATAGACATATAACATGCCTCATTCACCTAAACCGTTCTTAATTTATTCTTAGTCGATGTCATCTCTCATTCTTAGCATTTAATCATATTCAATACTCACCAATGAAAGTAAGAGAATTCTCAATCCTTATTTAATTATATGTCATACCTATTCAAACTTATCAACCCTTAGAGCTTGTTTAAGAGATCTTCTTAGCAAATTTTATTAAAAAGTTGATGAAATATATGGTTGAAAAATTAATAAAAGAGGAGTGTGACTTTTTAGCAGATTTTAATCTTGACCAAACAAACACTTATTTTAATCAATAAACTCAACTTAATTTTATGTCCTCTTGACTTATTTTAATAAGTAAACTAACTTAAATTTATGTCCTCTAACTTATTTCTATGTTCTTGCATATTGTTTATTTATATCTTTGATAGGTGTATGGCCAGAGTCTGAAAGTTTCAACGATAATGGAATGGACCCTGTTCCTCAGTCATGGAAAGGGATTTGCCAAAACGGAGTTGCTTTTAATTCTACTCATTGTAATAGGTGAATATTCTTGATTTTTTTTTTTTTTTGGTGATCATATTCAATATCAAGTTGGTTAAGATAAAAGCAATATATAACTTGACACATATATTTGATTATTTGGTTTCTCGACTATCTAGATTATTTGAAAAACTACGAAGAGTTATAATATGTTTGGTAAGATAGATTTGATAATAAGAAAAAATAAAAATAAGTTAAAATATCATATATTGTACCGTTCAATCAAATACTAACATATATTTAGGGGTCGTTTCATTTTTGAGAAATTTTTTTAACAGATTTTGATAAAAAGTTGGCGAAATTTGTAATTGAAAAGTTGATAAAGTTAGTGAGTCCCATGAAATGTGTGTTTAAAATTAATTATTGATTTTGACTTCAACTTTTTAAACTAAATCAAACAAATGCTTCATGTTTTTGTTTTTATATTATACAGAAAATTAATCGGAGCTCGCTACTACTTGAGAAGTTACGAGGCTAATTACGGTCCCCTCAACACTCGTCTGGACTTTCGATCACCTAGGGATATAAATGGTCATGGAACTCACACATCATCAACCATTGGAGGCCGAAGAGTTCCTAATGCTTCCTCTATTGGCGGACTTGGCAGCGGCACTGCCACTGGCGGCGCCCCCCTAGCGCGCATAGCCATTTATAAAGTATGTTGGCCAATTCCGGGCCAGACCCCAGCAGAAGGCAACACGTGTCTAGACGATGATATGCTTGCTGCCTTCGATGATGCCATCGCAGATGGTGTTCATGTAATAAGTGTTTCCATCGGTTCAATTACTAGCAGGCCGTACAAAAACGATGGGATTGCCATTGGGGCATTGCATGCATTGAAATGAAATATTGTAGTAGCATGTAGTGCAGGAAATTTGGGTCCTACCACATATTCTGTATCAAATGTAGCCCCTTGGATCATGACGGTCGGTGCAAGTAGCATTGATCGTATGTTTTCATCTCCAATTGTGCTTGGAAATGACATGATAATCGAGGTAATTAAGGAACAAAATATTAAAAATCTTCGTACATGATTTGACACTATCTAATGAAAGTGATTAATTTAAACCAAGGACAATCGGTAACTCCTTTTGGGAATAGGACGTATCCACTTGTTTATGCTGCAAATGTAGAAATTCCAGGGACAACCACCAATCTCACAAGAGGGTTCAAAGTTTATGTTTTCTACTACTTATTTTTTGGGATACAATTTGGATTATTTTTTAAAATTGTTTCTTATTTGTTTCTACTTAAATGTTTTTCAGATTATGCCTACGCGGTACTCTTTCGCCAGCCCTTGTAAGGCGGAAAGCTGTTTTCTGCTGGAGAGGAGATACTTTTCAGACATTAGAAGTGCAAAGAGCAGGTGGTGTAGCAACTGTTCTTGGAAATGCCTACGAGGGACGAGGAGTAGGAGGCAGGCCTTATTTGATTCCGGCAACAGTTGTTTATTTTAATAAAATCGAAATCTTTAATTACATCGAGACTCGTCAAAATCCAAATGTCACGTTGATTCAACCAAAGACCCTGATAGGCACTAAACCAGATCCATTCATGGCTCCATTTACCTCGAGGGGTCCTAGTGCTATCGAACCTAACATTCTTAAGGTACTATTAATGTGATACATCCTGATTTTCCACTATATAGCTTGGTTAGTTTCTTTATGTTTCCCTGTGCAGCCTGATATTACTGCTCCAGGACTAAATATATTGGCAGCATGGAGCGAAGCGTCTTCTCCCCTAAACGTGCTTGCTGATAAACGAGTCGTTAAATACAATATTGATTTCGGGACATCAATGGCTTGCCCTCATGTCGCAGCCGTAGCTGCACTTCTTAAGGGTATACATCCTGATTGGAGTAGTGCTGCGATAAGATCAGCTATCATGACCACCGGTATAAATCACTATGAAACACCAGTACCACCAATCATTTATGAAATGTTTCTCTGGCCTAATACTTTGTTTTTCGTGTTTTTGCAGCGAAAATAACCAACAATGTGGGCACACAAATAACAAACTCACAAGGAAATATTGCAACTCCATTCGACTATGGAGCAGGCCACATCCAGCCATCGAAAGCTGCTGATCCCGGACTTGTTTATAATGCTTCTTACAACGACTATCTTCTATTTCTTTGCAGCAGCAGCAGTGGCAATTTACTGGATCCATCTTTTAAATGCCCTCAAAATTTACCCTCGCCGAGTGATCTTAACTATCCATCACTTTCAATTGCACACCTCCAAGGATCCACGACCGTCAAGAGAACCGTTACAAATGTTGGCACGAAAAGCTCTTCATATTCAGTAAGAATAAATCCCCCTCAAGGTTACTTGGTTCAGATTTCTCCAACAACTCTAGATTTTAGCGCAACCGGAGAAATTAAAAGCTTTAGCATTACAATTACAGCTCAAAGTACTGCCAAGAAAAGTGTGTTTGAAGTTGGTTGGTATACTTGGAGTGATGGGATTCATCAAGTAAGAAGTCCTATTACAGTAGCCTCACCATAACTGCCTTTGAAGAATCCCACTCTACCTCAACATTGCTAAATGTGTACTGTACCCTGACTACCCTCGTCGTGTGCATATCAATAAGAACAATAAGTAATGTAATAATAAAGGTTTTCAAAGAAGTTCTTCATTTTGCTCTTGTCTGCCCTGTTGGAACCAGAATTTGTTGAAGGGAGACCCCCTCCCCCCACCCCTTGTCCGTAAATTTATTACAATCATGCTTTACCTTCATTTCGATCTCAACATAGAATTAATTACTCTACTTTGAATTTCCTACAAATCTTACTCACAAATCAGTCCTGGTAGAAGCAGAAGTATACTGTAAAACAAGTTCCTTGAACACTCGGATCAAATCCTTGAGGTCATTACCACCCAACTCCAGGCAATCCCTTACCAAGTCACCCTCCACAACTTCTTTCTGTAGCGTCTCCACCACTTCCCTCAACGGACCCTGCCATTCTCATCAAATTAGACCATCATAATCAGATTATTGAAGAGCATAGCATTTTTTTCTAAACTAGAACCAACAAAATAGAAACTATTTTGTATAACTCAAAGAAATTCATTCTGACTCAGTAATTTTTTTTCCTTTGATTCAACATTTTCAATTGATGAATATTGTCAAAATAATTACAAGTGACTGTGCCCATGATCAATTGCATAAAATCCACAAAATTAAAAATATCAATTCTTAGAATTTATTTTGAGAGAGAGAGAGAGAGAGGAAAGCGTACAGGCTGACGAAAAACTTGTCGTACCATGACCAATTGCATAAAATCCACAAAATTAAAAATATCATTTCTTAGAATTTATTTTGAGAAAGAGAGAGAGAGGAAAGCGTACAGGCTGACGAAAAACTTGTCGTAGTTTACCGAAGGTAGGAATTGAACCCCTACTTTGTTGTTGTATTACTTCTTAATTGCATGAATAAGAGTTTAAAAGGGTCAAAATCAACACCTTATCGTTTAGTAAATAAAATTAATTTATTATTGTGTCTATATAATAACTAAAACGAACATTAACTATAATGATATCTTTATATACAATTATTATTGCATAGTATTCTAAATTTTATTTTGACTTTTAATAATTAGATATTTATATAAAACAATATATTCGCCAAGATTAATAATAACTATTAAATCTCAAAATTTATAAAATTATAATACCAACAAACTTAGTACTTGAAATAAATTAAATTTTAGTCACGAGGATTAAATTGATGTTTTAATGAGAATTGGAGAAGTAAAAAGTTGTAGAATTTGCGCATTGTTGAGATTGAAAAATTAATAACAAAATATTATAATCTTGTTTGAACATGAAAAATACAAGAAAATACTCTTTTGTTGCTCCTTCGTTTTTGGTTAAACTAGTTGGCTCAGATTCTTGCCACAAAGAATACTGCAATGCAACCAAGGGAACGGCAATCGGATTTGTTCACCAGCTGGAGATGACTAATAATTTTAAACACTCAGTCCAATCTCACTTTTGGGAAAAGAATGAAAGACGACTCGTCACTTTTCTTCACTCTATGTTTTAACCTAAATGAAAGATAATAATAATATTTATATAAAACCCTAGAATGATCTCAACCATCCATTACATCTAACAGTCCACACAAGACAAACCATATTGCCCAATAGACTTGGGCCAAGAAGATTTAGTGACCCACATTCTCACAAACTTCACATTGGTTCACAAATCCACTCCCAAGTTCTCGGCTACAAGTGCTATCTCTTTTGTGGTCTTATTTCATCATCATCGCCCACTCCAGCCCGGTACCTGCTTCACCAATCCTCCACTGCAGCAAGTACCTGTAACACTCCAAGTCCAAAAACCTTGGATTTAGAAGTGTTAGCATTTAATTAGCATTAAATACAAAAAAAAAAAAATCATAAATGCGAAAATTGTTTAAAGATTGTCATTATTATATTTTGAGAATATATATATTTTCAATAATATTAATTTAAAGAAATAATTTGCATAATAAATTTTATGCCCAAAATTCTTTATTGAACGAACACAATAATTTCGAAAAACTTCATAGTTTGATTAATTTAGAATAAACAAAAGAATAGTATTCCAATAATATTAATCGGCTTAAGGCATCTTATTTCTGAAATAATAACAAACATAAAACTTGGATTTAAACAATATTGAGTCCGTCTCACCCCAAGTAGTCGTCTCGAATCATCTAGCTCTCATCATCTGAAAAGTGGAGAACAAGGGATCGTGCACGTGATAATGTGTGCTTATGATATGCATTGGTTTTAAGTAGTGTTCTAGGATATGTATCCCCTCTTTTCTTATCCTTTAAAAAAAACTTTAACATTGTGAGCTCACTTTTGTGTATCGCCTATCCAATCAGAATGCAATTGGCCATTATTATTTGGAACCCGTTCCATCTACCGGTAGTACCGCAAAGCGGTTAAACATTAAATATTAAATATTAACATTCAACATTGTCATTCGTCGGGTGCGCCGGTCCCCCACGCCCTATTTCCCACTCACACCTTTCATGACATAGGCGTACACTATTTCTTTTATAAAATTGGGATACATATCTTTATTGAGTAAAATATACATTTTAACATTATCGTTTAAATATTTACTTCATGCATGCTTGTGGACGTCTTAACATGAATGACATGCAACATCGCGTGAAACATTAATAGCATATAAATACATATAAAACTATATCAAAGTAAATTATGTTCACATAATAGCAATTTTTGTAACGCATCTAGACATTTAACATTGCACTCTACAAATGAATTCTAGAAGAGGTTTACTTACCTTGGATCTTTATTCACGTTTTAAGTAGCAAATGGAGATGTCCCGAGCTGCCCACAAAGTCAACGTACCAAGAGTCCTAAGTCATTAGCCTTTATTAAGAAACTTCAACATAAATTTATCTTTATTCATTTATTTATTTTTAAATTATTAGTGATAAATCACCAAATTTAAAATGCACAACAACCTATACGAATTCCGCAACCCACATGTAAGAACAAACCGGACAACTAATGCGGAGTGACTTCAAACTAATTAAATTATATTTCCTATTAGCCATCCTAGTGGATCTTAATAAACAATTTAAATCTCTAGCCATGATAAAGAACAGTAATTAACAATAATTAATTATATTATGATTACACTACCAAAATCCCTAACAGCACCATATATATATATATATATATATATATATATATATATATATATACTTTAATTAAATACTAAGATGTAAATTTTAGTAACATAACACTAGTTTAAAAATACTGTGAAATATTAATTCTGGGAAAATAATTTAATTTTCTTTGTTCCAATAAAAATATTATTTGAATAATATAGTTTCAAATAATGACTACAGAATTATTTTAGAATGTTAAATATTTAGTCAATTGTTTAAATAGATAAATATTTAGTCAATTGTTTAAATAGATACATGAAAAGCATTAAAATAAATATGCATAAAACATATAATGAGCATACAACAATATAAAATATAGTTTTTTTTTAAAAAAAAGAAAAGAAAATCGTTCAATATTTTAAGAAATCTAACACAAATTAATTTGTCATGGAATATAAAATTTCACATAAAATACATCAATTAGAAAATGCTAACCTCAAGAATAAGGTACCTAATTATGCTTGTCTTTGCACCTTGAAAGTTTCTTGGCTATGGAAAAATATATTGAAATGTGTGAAATGAAGGTCTTGGACGGTTGGTGGAGAATAAAAGGAGAATTAATTGTTATTTCCTTAAACAAAGTGTCTAAATAAAAAAAGATCTCAAACTAATTTTTAGGGCATCAATTATGTACCATTATTATTATTCATTTCTATTTTTATCTTATTTTTGGGGTACGTTTATGCTAATTTGGTAATCAAAAGCCCATCATATTTGCCTATACTAGTTAACAAAGTTACCACATATTTTGCTCAATTATTAATTATACTATTTTACATAAAATTTTACTTTCAATATTATGTCTAGATTCAATGTATGGCAAGTCTAAAAGTAAGTATTCCCTAAATAAATCTTATAATTTACTTCTATTTTGATATAGATATGTATATGTATGGATTCAATTTATTAGGCACGTCAACCGTCTAAGGCGTCTACGGAACATTCCATTGCAAAGCCATGATTAGTCACAAAAATAATAATTTATTAATTAAAAATTAAATATAATATTCGGACAAATATCGTCATAATCTATAGAAATCATATAAGTGAACATGCGGCGTTATAGTACCTGTCACATAAGTTAACCCGTATCAATATTCTACATTGATATACACTTATTAAATTTACCAGCAGCAAGTACTTTGGTTCCAACATCTGCAGTGTTATCATCAGTTGCAATTTTAAACAGTTTAAATTCACCAGAAGCTAACTTTTCCCTAATGAAATGGTATTTCACCTCGATATGCTTAGATCTTTCATGATACATAGGATTTTTACTTATCATTAAAGCACTTTGACTATCAGTAAAGATCGTGACATTTTCATTCAAGAAATTCAATTCACATAAAAGGTCTTTCAGCCACATGCATTCTTTAAAGGCTTCAGTTAGAGCAACATATTCAGCTTCAGTGCTGGAGAGTGTAACTAATGGTTGCAACTGTGATTTCCAAGTGATACAATTATCACCTAACGTGAAAAAGTAAGAAGTGGTAGATTTCCTCTGATCTTTATCCCCTACAAAGTCAGAATCTACATAACCCTTAAGCTCAAGCTTATCACTTCTCTTTTCGAACAATAACCCCCTTTTAACTATCCCAGCTAGGTATCTCAATAGCCATTTAAGAGCAAACCAATGATGTTTATCTGGGTTAGACAAAAACCTACTCAAAAAACTAATTGCATAAGCTAGGTCAGGTCTAGTGGTAATCATAGAATACATTACAGAACCAATAACATTAGCATAGGGGATACTACTCATTTCCTGTTTTTCTTCTTCAGTTTTAGGATATTGAGCAGATGATAAAATCATGTATGTAGCTAAAGGTACATTGACAGATTTAGCAAATTTCATACCAAATTTGGTTATTATCTTTTCCAAATAAGACTCTTGATTAATAATCAACATATTTTCAGCCCTATTCCTTTTAATAACCATACCAAGAATTTTTCTTGCACATCCTAAATCTTTTATGTCAAATTCAGATTTCAAAAGATTTTTCATTTTTGTGATATCAGCTTTACTACTACTAGCAAGCAACATGTCATCAACATATAACAACAAATAAATCTTACAGCCTATCTTAGTGTTATTTTAATATAAACATGCATCAAATTCACTCTTTTTAAAAGTAATTTTAAGCACATAAGCATCAAAACGTTTATACCATTGCCTAGGACTCTGCTTAAGACCATATAAGGACTTGTTAAGCAAGCACACAAGCTCAGACTTCCCTTTCACCTCAAAACCTTGGGGTTGAGACATTTAATTGACCTCATTTAACTCTCCATGAAGAAAAGCAGTCTTAACATCTAGTTGCTCTAATTCCCAATTGAATTGGACAACTAAGGTCAATACTAATCTAATAGTCTTATACTTAATCACTAGGGAAAAAACCTCATTGTAATCAATCCTCTCTCTTTGAGTAAATCTCTTAGCTACCAACCTAGTTTTGTATCTTAAAGGGTCATTTTGTTCTTCTCATTCCTTCAACTTGTAGATCCATTTACAATGGACTACTTTTTGATTCTTTGGTCTCTCAACCAACTTCCAAGTATCATTCTTGCCTAAGGAATGAAACTCCTCTCTCATAGCCTTCTTCCAATTTTCAGAATTTTTACAGTTAATCGCTTCTTCATAAGAAACAGGTTCAACTGACTTTAAGGCTTCACCTGAAACTAGGACAAACTCCATCGAATTTGAAGAAGTGTACTTCAAATTTGGTCTTACCTGTCTTCTCTCTCTATCTCTCACTAATTGATAATCTCTCAAATTAGTATCTTTAAGTTGTTCTTGGTTAGGGATCACAGTTTTAGGAATTTCTAGTTGAGGTTGTTCTAAGACTTCTTCTTGTTCAGTCTCAACTTGAGGATCAATTTGTTCAGGTTCTCTAACCTCTTGATTAACATCTAATCTCTTCACCTCAGTCTGAATCATCTTCCCAGTAGAAGATTTCCCTTCCTCACTTCGTTTAACCTGATTGTCTAGAGTTTTTAGACAAGGCATATCTAGCTCATTAAACTTCACATCTCTACTGTTAATTATCTTAATACCCTTAATACCTAAAACCCACAATTTATACCCCTTGACACCCTCTGGGTATCCTAACATGACACACTTAGTAGTCCTAGGGTCTAACTTACCCTCAACCTGATGTCCATAAGCAGCACACCCAAACACTCTAATGTGTGACAAATCTGGAGATTTTCCAGACCATAACTCCTGAGGCGTTTTAAAGTTAACAGAACTAGAAAGAGACCTATTTATCAAATAAGCCACAGTACTTAAGGCTTCAGCCCAAAAACTTTTGGCCAACCCTGAACTAATCAACATAAATCTGACTTTATTCATTAAAGTCCGATTCATCCTCTCAGCCACCCCATTTTGTTGGGGAGTATTTCTCACAGTCCAATGCCTCGTGATACCCCTCTCTTTACAAAAGTCATCAAATTCAAAGTTGCAAAACTTTAACCCATTGTCTGTCCTAAGAGTTTTTACACCTTTTCCCATTTGATTTTTAACTAAGGTATGCCAGAACTTAAACTTGCTAAAAGTTTCAGATTTTGACTTAAGTGGGAAAACCCAAACTTTCCTAAAGTAGTCATCAACAATAGATAGGAAAAATATGTTCCCACCATGTGTAGGGTGTTTTTTTGGACCCCATAAATCTGCATGAATGTAATCTAATGATCTCTTAGTACTGTGTTGACATATCTCAAAGCTGACTCTGTGTGACTTTCCTAGAACACACGTCTCACAAAAGCTTAAAGGTGCAACAGTGTTTTTACCTAGTAAATTCTGGTTACTAAGATATTTTAGCCCCTTATTCCCAATGTGTCCCATCCTCCTATGCCATAGATCTGATCTATCATCATTGATTGAAACCAATCCTGAATCTCTGGCATGTAAAACTTTACCTTGAAGGTAATACAACCCATTCCTCTTGGGACCTTTCATAACTACTAGAGAACCTTTAAGAATCTTTAAAGTACCAAAATTATATTTGAACATGCATCCCTCATCTTCAAGAATTCCTGAGGAAACTAGATTTCTCTTAAGGTTTGGGACATACCTAACACTAAGAAGGGGTCGGACAATGCCATCATGCATCCTAATAGCAATGTCACCTATTCCTTCAACTGTTTGAGAATTGTTGTCCCCCATGTATACTTTCCTAGGTTCAATTTCTCTATAGTTATAAAACCAAGACCTCACAGGACACAAATGAAAGGTATCACCTGAGTCTAATATCCACTCATGGTCAATTTCACCATCAAACACGGTCATAACATGTAAACTATCTAGGGCATCCCCAACAGCAGCAACATTTTGATCTTCATTCTGCTGTTGCTTAGTTTTTCTCTTAAGCTCATAGCAATCTTTCTTGAAATGTCCTAAGTTCCCACAATGGTAACATTTCTTATTGCCTTTATCTCTAAACTTAGACATATCCTTAGATTTTCTTCTGCCCTTCTTACCCTGGTAATTGTTCTCTCATCTCATTTAATTTCTCCCTCTAATAAACAAACTCTTCTCCCTAGTACTTTCCCTAGACTCCTTTTTGACTTCTAAATTCTTTGATCTCAAAGCATCTATCCCAATAGTTTGAGTCAAAATATCTCTAGCATACTTAATCGCATTCCTAACATCTCTATAAGAATCATGAAGAGAATTTAAAAGGATAACAGCTAGATCCTCATCATCAAATTTCTTATCATTGCGGGCCAAGCTTTTAACAATTTTGCTAAAATCACTCAGATTGGATTCAAGATCCTTCCCTGAGTCCATTTTAAAACTAAAAAGTTTGTCTAACAAATAAATCCTATTTGACAAAGTTTTTGTAAAAAATAACTTGTCAAGAGCTTCCCACAATTCTCTAGCAGTCTTAGCATCATCAACTTGTCTAACAATATTATCAGATAAGTGCAATATTATAGAACTGTATGCAATTTCATTCATCTCCTCAATTTGATCAGATTTAGCTTTTAATGCATTAGAAAAAAAAATTTGGATAATCAAGGGCTTTAGAAACCCTTTGTTGAACCAGAATAGCTCTCATTTTTTGTTTCCAAATTGAATAATCATCATTTCCATCGAATTGTGAAAATTCAACCCTTGAACCCATGGATAGAAAATCATCTATGAATGAAAATTTTTGAAAAATTTTTATAAAAAACTTACTCACAAATATGCAAACACAGAACACAACCCCTTTTCAAATTACTAACTAAGATGACATGCAAACACAATTTATCAACACACAAGATAATAAAGTCACAAATTATACTAAGGAGATGTAGGCTCTAGCCACCTAGTTTGTTTTTACCTCAAATACAATTAACAAAGTATAAAATTAAATAAGAGGGTTCAAGAAATTCAAACTCAACGGACAAATCTGTTGTCCGAATATATAGGAGAGACGAAATGAATTTCTTCGCGTTCCAAGGGACCGCTACCCGTCTTAGAACAACCAATAAGTTGCACCGTTGCTCCACTGACAAAGTAATACTAGCAGAAGGTCAGAAATAGGGTAGTAAACAATCTGCTTCAAAAAATAGTCGCCGAAAACTGCTGGATACGCGCACACGCGCCGCCTGAATCCACTGCACACAATCGGCCACCAAAGTCTACGCACAGCTCCTAGACCACCAGGTTGTGCATCACTGCCTGGAGAGTCATCTGCCGTAAACCACGCTCAGAAAGGAGCCCGCACGTGTCCTCACGCACCGGAAGAAGCAGCTGCCAGCCGAATTTTTACGTGCCTCACACGCCACAGTCGGAGACTTCACGCACCGTACGCGCAGGTGGGATTTGTTCGCCTCGTCGCCGTGAACCCATATATGGTCTCAGATTTCCAGGACGATAAGTGGTTTAGCCGGAATCTTGGTTTGAAATCTCGGGTACTTTGAATCCTTTTTAGATCCGGTTCCAATTTCCGACCCACCAACTTTTCTTGATTTTTCACACCCCTAGATCAATGTTCTAGGCTCTGATACCATTTGTTGAGATTGAAAAAATAATAACAAAATATTATAATCTCGTTTGAACATGAAAAATACAAGAAAAATACTACTTTGTTGCTTATTCGTTCTTGGTTAAACTTGTGGACTCAGATTCTTGCCACAAAGAACACTGCAATGCAACCAATGGAACGGCAATCGAATTTGTTCACCAACCAACCAATCGGAGAGGACCAAGAATTTTAAACACTCAGTCCAATCTCACTTTTGAGAAAAGAATGAAAGACGGCTCTTCACTTTTCTTCACTCTATGTTCTAACCTAGATGAAATACAATAATAATATTTATATAAAATCCTAGAATGATCTTAACCATCCATTACATCTAACGGTCCACACAAGACAAATCATATTGCCCAATAGACTTGGGCCAAGTGGATTTAGTGACCCACATTCTCACACGCATGTTTGACAGTGCAGAAATTATAAGTTGTTGGTGAATGTGTGGATCAAAAGTGAGTTGTAAGTTGTGGGTCCTATGAAATGTATAGATAAAAAATATGTTTGACCAACTGAAATTATAATTTAAACAACCCCAAACATGTGCTTTGAGAAGTTACCATTTTGTCTAAGTATTGAACACCTAAAATAATTATAATTATTTGACAATCAGAAGTTGAAATTCTAAAATCAACTCCTAACATAGTTGAAAACTAGTGAAAGCAACGGGAGACATTGTATATATTATGTAATTATGAAAGCATCATGGAATCAAAATCCTGAAGCAATATCATTTACTCTAATTAAAACTTTTTTTGTTTTTTCGAACTGAAAAAGGATAATTAAATTCAACAAGGATTCTGTTTGGGAGATTCCTACAAATATTCAACTGTATCATCTCACACTACAACAAAAAGGGCCTTTTGCAACTCTTCAATGGCAACATTCGTTAAAAGCATGTTGCTAAAACAGGTCTACGGCAACAGTCATTAAATGTTTGTTGCAATTGGTTAATTCAATTGACATTTGGCAACAGTCTTGCAGTGACCGTTGCCAATGTAACCTTTTGCAACGGTCACTGACCGTTGTCAAAAAAATAAAATATTTTGTTATACAACAACGGTTAGTGACCGTTGTCGAATGCTGTAGTATTTAGCAACGTTTATGAACGTTGTGAACACATATAACACAACTTTTTTGCAACGGTCTTTGCATGTTGCGGAAACTTTTAAAAAAGAAATATATCGCAACGGTCTTTGACCGTTGTTAAAACATACAACTATTGGCAACGGTCATTTGTCTGTTGCAGAAAGTTTTCTTAAAAGCAATTTGGCAACGGTCATGTGTCTGTTGCCTTAAGTTTTCTTAAAAACAATTTGGCAACGTTCTTTGCATGTTGCAAATGCTTAAACCCAAATACGAGCCCATTTACCAAATTCACTACCCGCGAAAATGAAATTCATTTCGCTCCAACCAAAATAATTTCTGAACCCTTCTCCACCAGCGTGCTCCTCCCGAAATCACCCCCAAAATCCAACTGCAAACCCTTCAGCTCCGAACCCCAAAATCCATTTCTTGGGCGTTCTGTACTTCTGCTCCGAACCCAAAATCCAAGTGCGCAGTCGTCGTCGTCTCTCCTTCTCTGCATCGTGATTGTTCTTGTTGCCCAGGATTGCTGGGAAGAAGACCATATTGAAGGACCATCGTGAATCTCAATCTTGGTAGGTGAATGAAACTCTTCCTATGATTTTGATTAAACATGGGGTAACTGTTGGCTTTTCATAGAAACTCTGCATTTTTCTCATCAATTTCGTTTCTCGGCCTAGTGAAAATCTGTCATTGGGGTTACAATTAGTGTTCATCTTTAGCTGCCTTTTCTTGTTAATGGTATTTTTAGCTATTCTGATGCAGTGAGTTGAGTTAATGGCATCCAATTGGCATTAAATAATTTGCATCTTAAATTATTATCTTGTTGTAAATCTCACTTTATTTCTATTGGAATCAACAGTTGCATAGTGAAAATTTCGTAACCAGTCAATGCGATTACGAATTTGATTTTGTTACTAATTGGTGTGTGTCTATAGCTACATGAGTCCCTTTTAATTTTCGAGTTACCATGAGTAATTAAAAGATGTATTTTTTTTCTTCCTTTATGTGATTTGGGGCTTTGGGACGCTAATTAAAATGATATACGCAATAATGTAGTTAAAACACATACCTTGGTAAGTTATTTTCTCCAACGTGTTACTTATTTTATTTCCAGTACTTGTTTAAAGCTTTTTGATGCCCAATTAAAAGTTGTTATCTTCTTAATTCAACCATTGGAAATTATTCAAATTATTCAAATGTATTAGATGCACCATGCTTTTTACATTCAGAATGGAATATAGCTGCACTTCTCACTTATGTTTGCTTCTTACTATGACACATATCTATGGAGAAAGAATTTTACATGTGTTGTTTAAGTGGTTCACACGGTAAGATCTCTGCATTTTTTCGCATCATGTTGGCTGGTTTAAAGACCTCGAGAATGAGACTGTAGTCTTGTCAACAGTCATTTTGGATGGAGTAATTTTGAGGGAAGTTACTAGTGGAGGATCACTTTGCATTGCCATCCTCAATTGTTGGAATAATAACTATGCCTGCTTTTAGAGAAACTATTCCCCTTTTCTCTCTTTGGTTGGCCTTTGCAGAGGTGAATAGATGACTTTAATGGAGTTGGATAAGATATTATATTCCACTGGTCTCTATTCTTATTGAACTATTCACAAGCTAGGCAGAAAGTTAAGTAGATGTAATTTTCCAGTGAGTAAATTTCTTGGAAGAAAATTTTTAACATCTTTTTCTAATGCGTTTACCACCTTTACAGTGGTACACAATTGTGGTTCAAAAGAAATGGACCACAAATAGGGATTTCCGCATACTTCACTCATTTATGCCTTTGGTCAGTTTTGAGCTAGAAGGCTTATTTCTTTAATGTGAATAAAATCTGATTCAGAATAGACTAATGGTTTGTTGCTAGCATGTGGCTTTAGAAGTCCTTTATGACTGCAAATTTAGCACAATAATTGACACTTTTGGAATTTTAAAATTACATTTTTCCTGAACTTCTGAAATATTGTATTGTACCAATCCAATTGATCGTCTTAAAGAAATTTAATTTTTGTTTCGAATAGAAAAATGTGATCTTTAATAACCATCTGTAAAATCAATTACATTGTCAAATCTACTGAGAAATTGGGATAGTGAAGAAGATGAAATGGAAGTCATGTTAAGGTTAATGGTGTTACTTATCTAAAATCATACAGGAATATTTCCTTGGTTTGATGTCTTTCCATATGGACATTTACAACATGCTTCCTAATTTGAAATAGATGTTTATTTGAAACATATATCTGCTGCAGTTCACTTGCTTTTCTTTTGCAAACCATTTTGAAGAAGTCATATTAAGTAGAAGGGGAAGAGAAATGAGAGAAAAATAGAAATAAATTGGAGAATTGGGAGAAAAATGCGGAGATGAACTTCAGTATTACTTAATATATCAGATCGATGTACATGTGGTTCCGAAGAAGTACTGGACCTATTTATATCCTAACAAAAATGACTAGTCTCCAAACTAGAAAAATGAATATTTCCTAATAATTATGTCAAGAAAATAAAGTAGAATTTATTTTTTATATTTATGCCTAAAATAAGTGCACATTTATGGCAACCCGTCAACGAAATCTCCATCATCATATGCTCAAACTCAATAACGGCTTGATTGATTTTCTTGTACCTCTATGCTTTTCTTTCTTGTGATTAATATTACCGGGGTCTCATGATAACCTAAGCTGTTAGATTTTAAGGTGAAATCTGTACTAATCAAGTTTGTGCTCACCTGGCCCTTTTTGTCTTGGAGTTGCCACTTTTCAATAAATTTCATACTATTCTGGTATTACTCAATCACTCAGAGTTCGTTGGGTAGTGACTGGTTGCCACATCTTCCAAGTTTGATCACTTTATTTCTATTCACGATGAGCAACAATAATTTAAAATAGTTCTCTTGTTTCTTTGTTTAGTGTAGAGGAGGGAGTCCTACTTCTTGTAAATTGGGTGGTTTTAAAATGGACATTGAAACCTTGATTAAGAGTGTTTTAGAAGAAGAAGAACATTCTGTTGTACTACGAACAACTGATATACTTAACAGCATTTCCTGATAATTTTTCTTAGAACATATAGTCTTTGCATGATTTATATCTTTTTGTTCTGGTAATTTTATGAAGTATACATTCTCTTAGCTATTTGATCTGTGAAGGTTTTATTTGGTACTAATTTGTACAACAAGCTGCCAAATTTAATTGAATGTGCAGTTTCTTTAATCTCTGTATACCTTTACAGTGCCGCCAAAGTTAGTGTTTCTTTAATCTCTGTACAAAATGCAGAGTTTCTATGAAAAGCCAACAGTTTGCTTTGTGTTTTTCTGATTAGATACATTGGTTCCATCAAAGCATCAATTTTGATTATTTCATTACTTCTTTTCAATTTAGAGGTACTTGATTTTTCAAATATTTTCAATGAAATGAAAAATTGGAATTCAAAATTCCCGTACCCTAATATGTGCACATTAATACAACAACTTCTTGCTAATATTCTTTTCCATTTCTCTTTCTCGAATCCTTCATTGTTTAGCTTTGTGAGCCTTGAAGTGTTGACGAAGTCAAATTTTTCCTACGCATCTTGAAATTTCAGTGCTATTGGACCATACATTGCTTATAATGGACAAGGAATGGGTGCACTTATCAAGGTTATTTTTAAAAATTAGATATCATTAATTTCATGTAAATAATTAAAACATCTTCATGTATTATTGATCATAGCATTTGTTTGCAGATTTTCAGAACAATATAGAGATGGTGCACGGAATTTTGTTGATCTAGCTCATGAAAAACTAAATTCAGAAATGATAGGATGTCCTTGTGTTAAGTGTAGAAATCTAAAGCATCACCACTTTGATATAGTGTATGAACATTTGGTCATTAAGGGTATGGATCCTACATACACTACTTGGGTATTTCATGGAGAACGTCCAAGTGAATCAAATGTAGTAGATGTAGAAATGCCTGACTCATATAGAATGTTTAAGGACTTCTATGTGCAACACGATAAACTAGATGAAAACCCTCCTGATGGAAGAGAGGAGGAGATTGAAAAATTACTTCATGATTTTGAAATTCCTTTATATCCAGGTTGTAGTGTGTATACAAAGATGTCAGCTTCAGTTGCTTTGTTAAAGCACAAAGCTACACATGGTTTATCTGACGCTGGTTTTGATGAACTCATAACTATTTTTCGTGACATGCTGCCAGAAAATAACACACTACCTAGCTCATTTTATGAGATAAAAAAGGTTGTCAACACATTTGATCTTGGATATGACAAAATACATGCATGCCTGAATGATTGCTGTCTATATAGAAATGAGCTTGTGAATGCCGAAATATGTCCAAAGTGTGGATGCTCAAGATGGAAAGTTAACCAACGGAGTAAGAAAATTCAGAAAGGAATCCCAGCAAAAGTCTTACGTTATTTTCCAATAATACCAAAACTTAAGCGGATGTTTGGAATAGATGATATGGCAACTAAACTTAGATGGCACTCAAGTCATAAAAGTCAAGATGGTAAAATGAGGCATCCAGTGGATTCTTTGGGATGGGAAATGATAAATCGGAGGTGGCCACATTTTGCCTCAGATTCTCGAAATATCAGATTTGGTCTTGCTACTGATGGATTTAATCATTTCAAAGATCTAAGCTCTAGATATAGTTGTTGGCCAGTAATCTTAACTATATATAACTTGCCTCCCTCGTTATGCATGTCGAAAGAAAGTTTGATGTTGAGTTTATTAATCCCGGGACCAAAACAACCAGGAAATGACATAGATGTTTATTTGGAACCCCTTGTAGATGACTTATCATTGTTATGGGGGGATGGGGTTAAGATGTATGATGCAGTTACCAAGTCTACATTCAACTTAAAGGCTATTTTGATGTGGACAATACATGACTTTCCTGCATATGGTAATGTATCTGGATGGCCCACGAAGGGAAAAATTGCATGCCCTATTTGTCGTGAAGATACATGTTCACAATGGTTGACACATGGTAGGAAGTTTGCATATATGGGACATAGAAGATTTCTCCCCTTGGGTCATCCATTACGCATGAAAAAGAACTGGTTTAATGGACATATTGAAAATGGTACTAGGCCCAAGATAAAAAGTGGTGAAGAAGATTCTGTTGAAACTGGAAAAATTGCAAACAATTGGGGAAAAACTGGTAAGAAAAAGAGAAAGAAGAGTTCAAATCAATGTAATGTCACATGGAAGAAAAATTCAATATTTTTCAAGCTACCATATTGGAAGGTAACAGTTTCTTTTTATTTACTTTAATACATGCAGTTACGCTCATTATATCTTGACACCATTAATGTTTAATTGCAGACATTAATTGTACGTCATAATGTGGATGTCATGCATGTGGAAAAGAATATTTGTGAGAGCATTATTAGAACTCGAAAGGAAAATCTAAAGATGGCATAAATTCTCGTAAGGACATGGAAGCTATGAATATTAGGCATGAATTACATCCTGAGAGTAGAGGAGATAAATTCTACTTACCTGCTGCTCCCCACACATTGTCGAAAGCTGAAAAACTAATCTTTTGCAAAAGGCTTGCTCAGTTGAAATTACCAGATGGTTATGGTTCTAATATTGGAAATTGTATTTCAGTTGATGAATGTAAGATAGTTGGACTCAAGTCTCATGATTGTCACATTTTAATGCAACAATTATTATCAGTTGCATTGAGGGGACTACTACCTAACGGACTAAGAAACTCTATATTCAAATTGTGTTCATTTTTCAATGAAATATGTCAAGGAGTTATAGATAGAAATAAGGTCGAACAATTGGAGGAGGATGTTTGTGAAACTTTGTGTTTGTTGGAAAGGTATTTTCCTCCTTCTTTTTTTGATATAATGGTTCATTTGGCAATCCACCTTGGAAGAGAAGTTCGACTTTGTGGACCAGTACAATATCGTGGATGTACCCATTTGAGAGGTGATACACTCTAACGTTATTCAATACAGTATATATTCATTATCTATTTCCTTTACTATGATTTAAGTTTTTTTATTGTGTAGGTATATGAAAGTACTAAAAGGATATGTTATGAATCGTGCACGACCTGAAGGGTGCATAGCTGAACGATATATTATTGAAGAAAATGCGAGGTTTTGTAGCAAATACATTAAACAAGCATCTGGAATAGGCTCTAGACTTGCACGCAATGAAGAGTTTGAGAGTGACTTATTAGTCGTGGGGCGTACAATTTCTAAAGGAAAGCCGCATTTACTATCTGATGAGATGATGAAAGTTGCTCATCGATATGTGCTACTAAATAGTACAGAAGTTCAACCATACATAAAGTCGGTTTGTTAATTAACTACTTTGTTAGTTTTTAATGGGATCGCCAATATATCTCTTGTAATATATTATATCTTCTATAGGATGCATATGGATGAACTCATGAGTTTTGACAAACGACTTGGCAGAAATGAGACGTTGTTGCATAAGAAACACATTGACTCATTCGCTGACTGGTTGGATGAAAAGGTTTACATAAAAATTAATGTGTCAAAAGTTCATGTTTAAAACTACGTATTTTATTCATTTATTCCTAACATGTTTAAACATATGACAGATTAAAGTTGAAGATATGATAGACAGTGTTTCAAATACTTTGAAGTGGCTTGCACGTGGTCCTAGATGCCTTTCCATGTCATATTCTAGTTTTGTCATAAATGGTCTTCGGTTCCACACTAAAGATGCAGAAAAGTCTCGCCAAAACAGTGGCATTTTAGTTGAAGCAACGACCATTTGTAGATCTAGTGCAAAAGATAATGCACATGTAGAAGGAAAAGTCGTTTATTATGGAGTGTTGCGAGATGTTATAGTGCTTGATTACAATGAGTTTCATGTTCCAATATTCAAGTGTGATTGGGTAAATATCGTGAATGGGGTAAAAAGGGAAGATGGATTTACTTTAGTTAACCTTCACGAGGGACATAGTCAATTTCAAAATGATCCTTTCATCTTGGCATCACAGGCCAAGCAATTGTTTTATTCTAGAGAAAATGAAACATCTAACTGGTATGTTGCTTTGCAAGCGCCACCAAGAGGCTTTCACACGTTGAACATGGAAGACGAAACTACGTATGGGGCATCTATTCCATTTGATATATCACATATTGAAGAAAACTATGATGATGATGAGAATTATGCAAGGATAGATGTCGATGGCATATTATGTGCTACATAGATTAGTATGGTGAATGATGAATATTTCTTGTTTTAATTTGTCTTTTGAATTGCATGAATTGATACAGATATCTGACCTTCATATCCTTTATTGTAACAGATGATTGTTCTTATCTGAAGGCAGTCCTGACAAGATGGATAAAGTAGAGGTGAGTTAAGTCTCCTCTTATTTGAAAATATATTTGTTGAATTATGTAAGTGGTAATATAAATCTTTTGTTTAATGTTGAATTCTAATAGTCTTCTAAGCAAGCTTCCAAGAGACGAACTAAGCAACAAAGAGCCTTATATGCTGCCATAACTAGAGATCAAAATCAAGGAGTACGAATTTCCGATCAACCCGAACATCCTATGTCAACTCCAATTACAAATGAGCAAGATGTGCAATCACCAAATGTTGATCCTCCAAAGAAGAAAAGAGGACCAACCGTATTGAAAATGGTTCCTGAAAGTAATTTTAAAAAAATGGAGCTTGAATTCAATGAATTGGGTCAAGTGGTTGGTAATAACTCTGATAAATTTGCATCCATAGTAGGAGCCATGGTACGAGAACATGTGCCTGTTATAAGTAAAGATTGGCATTCGGTAGATCAGCAGAAAAAAATGGAGCTTTGGTCGTTCATGAAGGTATATTTCTAATTTCATATTTCTTATCTTTTCCTTCTTAACTTTTGTCATCTTCTATGTTTCTTCTAAATTGGATATGGTTCATTTATGTACAACTACAGCAAAGGTTCAATGTGAGTGATTGCCACCAAAAAATGACGTTTCAAAGCATGGGAAATTATTGGAGGACATTCAAATCAAGGTTGCGAACAGAAATAAAAAATGAACTATCAAAATCAGTGAATAGAACATGCACCATTGCACTTCTTAGACCAAAGAATGTAAACTCAGATGAAGCATGGGAACAGTTTGTCGAAGACACCTTTTCTGCTGACTTTAAAGTAAGTAATTTGAAGTAGAATGTGACAAAAGTTTATTTGATTCCATTGTGTTTATAAATTTGAGTTTTGGTAATAGGAAAAAAGTTCCAAATTTAGTAGAATGAGAACCAATCAGAAGCTTGTTCATACAATGGGGAGAAAGGGTTATCCACGTCTGGCGCATGATATGGTAACGACGAACTTGTATTTCTTTTTATTACATTACATTCAATTCCTATTTTGAATCCTTTTTTTTACTCCAATTACAAATGGTTTTTTGGTTCAGAAAAAGAAAAATCCAAACATCACAGGATTAAGGACGAAAGTGTGGACTTCTGCACATCTTAGAAAGGATGGAAAACCAATAAATGAAGCAGTTTCTGAAACCTTGGTATGACTATTTTATCAATGTTCTTTGACTATAATATGTATTTAATGTTTTAATAAACTGTGTGTTCCTTGCTTGTAGAAAAGGATAGAAGATTGTGCCCAATCCATATCTGATACACCAGCAGAAGATTCCATACGAGAAGATGCTATTGCTCGAGTTTTAGGTCCTGAACGTCGTGGAAGGGTCAGGGGCCTTGGATTTGGCGCTACACCTTCAAAAGTGAATGCTGAAATTGCAAGCACTAGCAGAGTGAGAGAACTTGAAAGCCAATTGCAAACTCAGTCAGAGAGGATGGGAACACTAGAAGAAAAGGTTGAAGCGCTTCTTAAGTTATCGCAACAGGTAATTGTAACTTTGTAATTGTACAATGATACTTAGGTAAATATGAATTTACTTGTACAATATTAATTTCATTTTTGTATCATTTAACAGAATCAAAACAAGAATGCAGAGGACATAAGTTTACATGCATTTACTCCTCAGGTTTGTGTGTCTTAATAGAATATATAGTTGTTTATTTATTATAAGTACATATTTGGTCTTAAGGATTTTTAAGAGGGATATTATCATGTTGAAATGAATTTGTAGTCACAACAAGGAAGTGGTTTTCACGGAGGCAGTGAACTGGAAAACAGAAGTTGTCAATTATTGCATTGGTACAAGTTTGATGGGGACGAAGTTGTAGCAGAAGGAAAGATTGCATCATCAGACCCAAGTGCGAAGGTGCATCACATGCCTCTTGGACGTGACTGTTGGAAGGTTTGGGTTGAAGAAGTCTATATGGAAAATTTAAGCTTATATAGACCTACTGATGAGATACGAGTTCTTAGTGAAGCATTGGGAAGTACTATTGCATGGCCAAAGAGTAGTATTAGACTCCTATGACGAAGGTAGGTGAACTTGGTAATTTTTTTATGCGTACTGCTTTCTTGTTAATATGTTGATTGTGACCAAAGGGATTTAGATGAATTGGATGAAATTGTTTGTTGGATATAGAGGCACAATGAGCGAATACAACCTTTGTAATTTCTTTATTCTTCTCATTGATGAAGCGTATCTTGAGCTGAATTATTGATATGCTTCATTCTTTACCTATATGAATATTATTCACATATTTACCTTTTGCAGACTGTAGTGGAGAGTGGCATTGCAGATCAATTGTGCGTGAATGAACTCATACTACATGATGTAAGCATTCTCAATCTTTTTTGGTAGTGGAGATTCATGACTTCAGAAAATGTAAAAACGTATGACCCAGAAAATACATCTTTCAGACCCACCCCAAAAGTGCATTATTTTCAAGAAAATTCAAGAAAATCAGGGGTACTTTGTAAAATTTCAGTCTCATTTTCATTCCTACTTGGAAAAATTCAATTCATTCAGCTTTCAAACAGTTTTACGCTTCGAAGATATTTGTGCGATTATTGTGCTCGAGTTTCGTCTTTCAATAATGTGATTCGGTAAGTTATCGATTATATGTGATTGCAAACATGTCTATGGACATTATTAATCCAATGAGGAATAACCCACCTGGAATTTTGCTACTTAGGAGCATTAGGGGAAATGATTGGAGTTTAACATCTTATAGATACATGGTTTTGTTGATTACGTTCATAGCTTATACTGCTTACCATGCTTCTCGAAAACCCAGTAGTATAGTCAAAAGTGTCCTGGATCCGGACCCGAATAATAATTCGAACCGGATTCTTCCGTGGCCGGTTGGTGATCTCTTTATTGGGAAGGAAGTAATGGTGGCTAATACTAGCATTGATGCGGGTAGATTTAGAAAAAACAAGGGTTGGGAACCATTTAATGGAGAGGATGGGACGTCAAAATTGGGTGAGATTGATGTTGCGTTTCTTGCTTGTTATTCGATAGGAATGTATGTGGCAGGGCATTTAGGCGATAGATTGGACCTTCGGTTGTTCTTGACTACTGGAATGATTGGAAGTGGCATTTTTGTGGTGCTGTTTGGATTAGGTTACTTTTGGAACATTCATGTTTTCTGGTTTTATTTGGTAATGCAAATGGTTGCCGGGTTGTTCCAGGCCACAGGGTGGCCTTCAGTTGTTGCCGTTATTGGTAATTGGTTTGGCAAGAGGAAGAGGGGCCTAATCATGGGTATTTGGAATGCTCACACGTCGGTTGGGAATATCAGCGGATCATTGCTTGCTGCTAGTGTTTTGGATTATGGGTGGGGCTGGTCTTTTATTCTTCCAGGCGCATTTATAATCCTGGGTGGGATATTGGTATACATGTTCTTGGCTGCTTATCCTGAAGATGTTGGATTTTCTGGCCTAAATGGTTCACCTATGGAGGCTGCAACTTTGGCTGATGATGTCGAAACTCAGATATCGAAAGATGGTATGGCTGGAGATGAGCAGAATACTGACCCTCGGTTTACTTCTGGAAACAGGAGAAGTGTTGGGCTTCTTGAAGCTTGTTTAATACCAGGAGTAATTCCATTTGCACTCTGTCTTTTCTTTGCAAAGCTGGTGGCATACACATTTTTGTACTGGTTGCCATTTTATCTTAGCCACAGTGGTATTCTACGATTCCAAATATTTCATTCATCTTATATCTCTATCAATGTGTTTGTGCACCTGCATGTGTGTCATTTGTGTGTGTGTTATTTTTATTCTGCACGTGTAAATGAGATCATTATGCCCCCATTCCCTGCCCTCCCCATCACAATTGTTCTACCTTTTCCCAGTCTTTTGAGCGATTGTGGGCCAACTTTTGTAAAATATGTTCCGTTTTAGCTAATATTATGGATGTTCAGATGCTAATTTTTAGGTAGAAGATAATTACTTGGACTATATGCTTTCGTAGTGTTCAGAACATTAGATTGGATTCGGAATAGTACTGTGTAAGAAGTTTATTTTCAGTTATAGTACTGTGTCATGATTTAAATTACTTTCAAATTGGTTGAACAAGTCACTTATGTTCATTAATGTAATCAAGAAAGATTGTCCTACATTTTTGGGAGTTCAGCTACTCGAACAATATTCATGGTTAAACCTGATGGTTATTAGTCACTTTCCAGTTCACGTGGCCTTTTGTTCATTACCATCTTCTCAGGTAGCTTTCAACACCTGCATATTTCTTCTTCTTGCTACTGGAGTCATCTGATAAATGTCTTACTCTTCATGAGGTGTAAATTGCTTCAATCATTTTTCTTTCTGGACCAAGGAAATGAGTGGATGCAACAGAGCTAATGAAGTTGTCAAAGTGCATGATGTACACGATCATCAAATTGGGGTGGATGGATGACCTTAAAAGATTGGCCATGGATATCCATGTCATTCATTTTCATGTACTGCCTGGTCTGACTATCTGATAGTATTCCCCTCATAGTAGCTCATAGTTAGCATGGGTCATGGATATCCATATCATTCATTTCCATGTACTTCCTGGTCTGACAATCTGATAGCATTTCCATGTATTTGTTGTTATCACGGTTAGATGCAAGTCTCAATTTCTTGAGAGAGCTTGTGGGAGGTGGAAAAATGTCCAACACTTCAAAGAGTTCTCCTAGGGATTGGCTCGACCCACATTGTCATGAGTCCCAGTTTGATAGGAGGCGCCTTCAGTAGATTTTTCAAATTATTAGCAACGTAAGTTTTGGAAGTCCATTTCCTTAGCAGTTTCTTTTCCGTTTCTCCTTTCAACATTCCGGTATAATTTGTTTTTACAATAAGACTCTATTAAGGTCCTCTCTCTGACTTTGAGGAACCTGAGAATTATCAAAGGTTTTATGTACTTTGACAATAATCCTTCACTCATAACTATTTGGAAGCCGGAGCAAGTAACAAGCAGCATTTCATTTACTAATTTTACACCTATCAATGTTTTTCTTATTACATGGCCATGCTATATTAGGATATGGTTGTGTTAAATTATGTCACATTTCAGTTCTTACGGACATGATATTGGCATCTCTGTCCCGGATTGGAGTCACTTGGGTAGTGTTTGTAAGGGCCACTAACGGAGTCCATTGGCTGTCGTTTCACCAAAACAATGCACGATGGTCTAATTGCCATCAATGTTTTGCATGACTTGGGCAATCGCCCACCAATTCAGATTCTTGTGCTTCTGATGAAAATTGTTCATTATGATTGCAATGCATTTGACAAATTAATTGTGACTAATAATGCACTGTTTGAACACCAATTCAGAGTTTTTTAAAATGCAACCAAGTGCTGATACTTCTACTTTCATTTGCAGGATAAAAACACAGGCCACTATGCGGTTGGGTTTGGTGACGAGTGAAAGTTGGCATAAGGGCAGTTAGGGTCTTGGGTATTCTCTTAGTTAATGCAGGGTTGGAACTAAGGGCAGTTAGGGTCTTGGGTATTTTGTTAGATTTTTGTTCGAACTTGCGTGTTCCAAGAAATTTATAAATGTATAAATACAAATTTTTGTATTTTATAATATATTTAGTTTGTACCCTTGTTCATATTCATTTCAGCGTTGATGTGGTGTGGTGTACAGATTTTAGTTTTATATTAATTGATAACGTGCTACGTAAATCTTGGCAGAAATATTAAAAAAAATAAAATCAAGAAAAGACAACGTGCGCTTGATTGTTGCCAAAACATAATAACAACAACGGTCAATGAACGTTGTTAAAAAAGATACGACAACGGTCAAGGAACGTTGTTAAAAAAGATACGACAACGGTCAATGAACCTTGTTAAAATATATACGACAACAGTCAATGAACGTTGTTAAATAACATTTACCGCAACGGTCAAATGAACGTTGTTAAATAATATTTACCGCAACGGTCGGATGAACGTTGTTAAAAAGAAACGACAACGGTCAAATGAACGTTGTTAAATAACATTTACCGCAACGGGCAAATGACCGTTGTTAAATCTCTATGGTCGTTGCGACAAGGTTACAATGACAACGCGCTTTTGACATTCCACAACGAACGATGCCCGTTGCCGTAGAGATTGAGTTTTTGGCAACATCAATGGCCGCAACGTGCGCCTGAACGTTGCGAAAAGTCTTTCGCAACGTTTTTCGCCCGTTGCCATTAACAGTTTTTCTTGTAGTGTCAATCTTTAGTATGTATGTATGTCGGCCATGGCTTTAATGATGAAGAATTCTCGTGCATTCTTTTTTCTTCTCATTCTTCTTCCTCTTCTGTCTTCGTGTGCCGATCAGAAGTAGGTAAGGCGTCCCGAGATACAAAGATTCATTATTTCGACAATCGCATGTTTCTTATTACTATTCTTAACTTATCATGGTTTTTTGTTATTTGGCTTTACAAAAATCTATAATAATTTGCAGGTTTATGTTGTGATTCTCTGATTACGAAAGAGGAATTTAAAAGAAGAAAAACAATTCTATTACTACTTGAATAGAATTTTACAAGAGTTACACACTCAATTGCAAATACACAAACAACCTCTCTCTTTCTAAACACTCTCTCTTATTTCTTGGAGTATCTCTCACTGGATTCTCTCTCTCTCTCTCCTTGGATAAGAATTACAAAATGAGCATATGAAACTTATGAACTCTTCACCTATTTATAGAATTCATTTCTTGGTGGTTAAGCAATCTTTAACCTCCTTTGACTTGGTCAAACTTTCCGTCTTTGACTTGGTCCAAGATGTGTTTAAATCGGATTCGAACTCTTCAAGGTAGTAGTGTTCGAATTGAACTTGAACTCTTAAGATTGTAAAGTTCAAATTGAATTTGAACTCTTACTTTTCAAAGACTTAACAATTAAAAAACTTTGACCTAATCTTAAAGGCTACAAAAGTGGCTTTACAATAACAGGAAATACAGCTGGATATGCTGGTAATGTAGCTGGAAATCATCAATTCTCCCCCTCCAGCTGCATCTGAGGCAATTGTTATATGTCAACCATTCCAGCTATGTCTTTGCATAGCTCTAGCTTCTCCGTTGAAACCACATTTGTCAACATGTCCGTAGGATTCTCCTTTGTGTGGATTTTCACTAGTCTCAACAGTTATTGATCCATTACTTCTCGTATCCAATGATAACGAATGTCGATGTGCTTTGTGCGAGAATGATACATTGAGTTCTTACTTAAGTCCGGAGCACTCTGGCTGTCACAATGTACTTTATAATCTTTCTGCTTGATACCTAATTCTTGGAGAAATCGCTTTAGCCACAACATTTCTTTTCCAGCTTCCGCTGCTGCAATATACTCTGCTTCTGTTGTAGTTAAAGCAACACACTTCTGTAGTCTTGACTGCCATGACACAGCTTCCCCTGCAAAAGTGTATAGGAATCCTGATGTAGATTTTCTTCCATCAAGATCTCCAGCCATATCTGAATCTGTATATCCTTCCAATATCGATCAACTCCCCCGTAGCACAGACATGTCTTTGATGTACCTTTGAGGTACCTAAGAATCTACTTGATTGCCTCCCAATGTTCCTTTTTCTGGATTAGAGAGAAAATGACTCACCATGCCAACCGCGTGAGCAATATCGGGCCTGGTACACACCATTGCATACATTAGGCTTCCTATTGCTGAAGAATAAGGTACTGATAACATTTCCTCTATCTCTTTCTTGGACAAGAGACATGAACTCTTGCTCAACTTGAAGTGGTTAGCTAGTGGAATGCTGACAGGTTTTACACTATGCATATTGAATCCCCTGAGTACTCGTTCAATATACTTTTCTTGAGATAGCCATAATGTGTGTCTTTTCCTATCTTGAACTATATGCATTCCTAAAATTTGCTGAGCTGGGCCTAAGTCCTTCATGTCAAAGGCCTTCGAGAGTACCTTCTTCATCTTGCTAATTTCTGTTGCATCTTGTTCAACGATCAACATATCGTCTATATATAGTAGAAGAGCAACAAAATTACCATTTGGAAATCTCTGAATATAGACACACTGATCTGTAGCAGTTCTTTTATATCATTGATTCACCATAAACAAGTCAAATTTCTTGTACCACTGCCGTGGTGCTTACTTCAGGCCGTACAAGCTCTTTTTGAGCTTACAAACAAGGTTTTCTCTTCCTGAAACCTCAAAACCTTCTGGCTGCTCCATATAGATTTCTTCATGTAAATCACCATGAAGAAATGCTGTCTTGACATCCATCTGTTCAAGCTCTAAATCCAAATTGGCTACTAATCCAAGAATAACTCGAATTGAGGCCATCTTTACAACTGGTGAAAATATTTCGTCAAAGTCAACTCTCTTTTTCTGTAGAAATCCTTTGACGATCAATCGAGCTTTATGTTTCACCAATTTTCTGCTGCCATCCTTTTTGAGCTTGAACACCCATTTATTTCGCAGTGCCTTCTTTCCTTTTGGAAGCGCGACCAACTCATATGTCTGATTTTTCTGTAATGACTCCATCTCATCCTTCATTGCTTGTAGCCATTTGGATTTGTCCACATGAGATTGTGCTTCATGGAAACTCTCTGGCTCCCCTTCATCAGTAAGCAGAATGTATTCAGACTGTGAATACCTTGTTGATGGAATCCGAGCTCGCTCAAATCTTCGTAATTGTGGATTTACACTTTCAGGAGGTACACCATCATCTAACTATTGTGATGGTCCTACAACTACTGGTGGAAAGGATTGTGGCTCCCCCTGATCAATATCCCCTTCTTCATCCTCCTGTTCTGGTTCTGGCATTTTCTCATGCACCGCATCATTATCTGTGGCAAATTGTGCTGGTGCAGGGTCTGGAACAATATCCTGGGTACTAGAATAAGTATTAGAAGATAATGTGGGTTTTTCAATATCTTCTAATGTCTGGTTTTCATGGAACACCACGTCCCTACTTCTGATAACCATCTTTGCCTTTAGGTCCCATAATCTATATCCGAACTCTTCATCTCCATAGCCTATAAAGATGCATGGAGTAGTCCTTGCATCGAGCTTCTTTCTGAGCTCCTTGGATACATGTACAAAGGCTAAACAACCAAATACTCTCAAGTGAGAATTTGAGGAATTCTTACCAGACCATATTTTCTCCGGAATTTCAAAATTTAACGGTACTGACAGTGATCTGTTAATCAGGTAGTAGGCGACTCGAACAGCTTCTCCCCAGAATGGCTTTGGCAGCTTAGCCATACTGAGCATGCTTCTGACCTTTTCCATAATTGTCCGATTCATTCTCTCGACTACTCCATTATGTTGTGGGGTATGTGGGACTGTCTTCTCATGTCGAATGCCATTTCTTCTACAATAGGCATTGAACTCCTTAGATGTGTACTCACCTCCATTATCTGAACAGAGAAACTTCAGCTTCTTTCCTATTTCACGCTCTACCATGGCATGGAACAATTTGAAATAATACAATACCTGGTCCTTTGTTTTTAAGAAATACACCCACATCTTTCAAGAAGCATCATCAATAAATGTCAGAAAATACTTGTTACCTCCTAGTGATTCAAACTCCAAGAGACCACAAACATCAGAGTGTACCAGACTGAGAAACTCTGATCTTCTCGTTGAAGATGAACTGAAAGAGACTCTATGTTGCTTACCAAATAAACAGTGATTGCAAGGATCTAGCACAGCTTCCTTCGTGGCAGTGATAAGCTCTTTCTTTGTCAAAATAAACAATCATTTCTCACTAATGTGACTGAGTCTCTGGTGCCACAGATTCTGAGACGCCTCACGTTCCATTGTGTTAAAGCTGTCTGCACACATTTTTACATGAGTTTTATATAAAGTGCCACAAATAGGTCCTCGGGCGACAATCATGGAGCCTTTCATCATTTTCCATGTGCCATTACTAAAGTGATTGTCGTAGCCCTATTTGTCAATGGCTATCCCATAAAGTAAATTTATCATACATCCTTCAAAGTTATTTTGCACCCAATGTTCGTGTGTACCTGAACATCGCCAATTCCTACGATCTCAAAGGAATTGGTATTTCCCATCTTCACTGCACCAAAGTCACCAGCTTTGTATGTTGTGAAAAGATCTTTGCAAGGAGTGGTATGGTAAGATGCTGCAGTAACTATCACCCACTTAATGTCTTCTCTTGAGACGTGAAGGCATGTCTCCTCTTGGATAGAGCAAATAGCTATCTTTCCTGAGATAGTGACTAGCGTCTCTCCATCTTTATTCTTCGACTGCGAACTATTTAGACCTTTATGGCCCTGTTCTCGTAAAAGTTTTCTGCAGTTCTTCTTCATGTGGTCCTCCTGACCACAATAGTAGCATGTGTAAGAAGGCTTTCTTCCATCTATGGATCTGCCTCTACTTTTGGTTCTGCCTCTCCTCCTACCACGACTATCTCTTTGTTGTCTCCCCTGATTTTTCGTGACGAAGGCATGTGACTTTTCTGTACCAACATCTTTTCTTCTGGCCTCTTCATTAAAAAGGGCATTCTTAACCATAGACATGGTAAATTTGCCATTAGGGGTCGAGTTGCTAAGAGACACCACCAGAGTCTCCCAGCTATCAGGAAGAGAACTGAGAAGTAGGAGGGCTTGCATTTCATCTCCAAGCGGCATCTCTATAGATGACAACTGGTTCACCAGGATCTGGAATTCACTGGTATGCTCGGCAACTGAAGTTCCACTCTTCAGCTTCAAATTCACCAAACGCCTCATCAATAGGGCTTTGTTTCAAGCTATCTTGGCCTGGTACATGTCCTCCAAAATCTTCCAAAGGGCATATGCATCTGTCTCCTGTGCCACGTGGTGAAACACACTATGATAAATCCATTGCCGAATTTGACCTATAGTTTTCCTGTTTAACTTCTTCCACTCCGTCTCCTTGGAAGAATTGGGGTTCTCACCTTTGGCTTCTAGGGGGTCATTCAAATCCTTACAGCTGAGGAGATCTTCAATCCGAGGCCTCCACAGTGTATAGTTGGTGGCAGTAAGCTTAATCATAGCTCCTGATGATGATTCTTCCATTGACATCTTGGCTTCGCAATGGTTTGATCAAATCGGAGTTGAATTTGGCTAAACGGAGTACACCATTGTATCCGAAACAGTTGAAAATAGCAGATATGACTCTTCACCGGTCAAAATCTGACTTTCTGAATTTGGGAATTTCGAAATTTCAAGGCTAACCCAAAAATTCCAACCCCAACGTTCGGCCTAGCGCTCTGATACCACTTGTTGTGATTCTCTGATCATGAAAGAGGAATTTAAAAGAGGAAAAACAATTCTATTACTACTTGAATAGAATTTTACAAGAGTTACACACTCAATTGCAAATACACAAACAACCTCTCTCTTTCTAAACTCTCTCTCTTATTTCTTGGAGTATCTCTCACTGGATTCTCTCTCTCTCTCTCTCTCTCTCTCTCTCTCTCTCTCTCTCTCTCTCTCTCCTTGGATAGGAATTACAAAAAAAAATTATTTGGCATCTCGAAATCAATATCGAATGAATGAGAAATTACGAAAAAGGACAAAATAGGGTCAAAGTTTGACCATGCGATCGCATGGTTAGTTTACACTGCGATCGCAACTTGCTTAAATTTTAAGCAGAATGTATTTTGGTCCTTCCATACGATCGCAGGAGGCAAAGCCTTGCGATCACATGGTTAATCTGGATGAAGTCTTGTTCTATTTTTTGTACCTTGCAATTGCAGCTTGGTTAAACCATGCGATCGCATAGATTTGCGTGAACAGACATGTCCTTTTGAAGGGTTGCACGATTTGGTTCATTCCTATTCGTTTTCAACCAAATCTCTAACGTTAAAAAGGGCTGTAGACGTCCATATTTTCAGAGATTTGATACAGAAACGATTTGCAAACATTAAGCACTCTTACATTTCATCTTTTGAACCATTTTTATTGCATTTAAGTTGCACAAAAAATTTGGTTTTCCATTTTCATTTCATCTGTTGGAGTACAAAGCCATCTTTGGTTCGCTGTACTTGAGTTTTTGAAGTGTTACAAAACTCAAGCGAAACCGTTGTATCTTGGGAGTCAATTGCCAAAGACCGAAAGCACCTTGCGGGGCAATATTGACTTAAGGATAAAGAGTTCAACTCTTGCCTCGGTTTATTCATCCTTTCCATATTTCGGTTCTTGATTTACTGCTTTGGGTCATTTACACAAATTCCGCCAACAATATATACTCTAAATAACGGTCTTTAACCTTTCCACTTACGAAAATTAACAAGTAATTAGCAAATTTTGCCCACAAAGATCTTAACATCATGGATAAAGAAACCCTAAATTTTCTATGCCCTAATTCCCATTTTTTTGTAGCCATGATTTCGATAGCAAGAAGAATTTTTGCATAATTTGAATCCAAAACACTCGATATCATATCAATTTTATTTCCGTTTTTGTTTTCCTGCAACCTAGCATTATGCTCGAAGCCTTGCATCATATGCTTACATTGAACATTTTTGCCTTCCAGCGGGACTGAATAACAACGAAGATAACCTCATAACTGATGAAATCGGCAATCCAGCGAATTCTTTCCAATTCGGATCGGGTCATTTCCGGCCAACAAAAGCAGCCGATCCAGGACTAGTCTATGACGCATCATACAAGGATTATCTTCTCTTTTTATGTGGCAGTGGAATAAAGAATGCAGATTCTTCCTTCAGTTGTCCAGAAAATCCTCCCCGGCCCGTAAACCTAAACTATCCATCCGTAGCTATTCCGAAGCTAAAAGGCACCGTGACTGTACAGAGAACCGTAACTAATGTTGGCAGCAGTAGGAGTGTGTACTTCGCTAGTGTTAAACCTCCGGCGGGATTCAAGGTCGAGATATGGCCGCCGATTTTATTCTTTCACAGTGTTGGGCAGAAGAAGAAATTCAGCATTACTGTGAAAGCAAACAGTGAAATGGTGGGAAAAATGGAGATGGATGAGTATGCATTTGGATGGTATACCTGGTTTGATGGAATCCATAATGTTAGAAGTCCCATTGCTGTTTCAGTAGCATAGCTAGTTTTTTGTCATAAAAGTGTTTCAAAGAGTAGAATTGTACAAGGTTGGATTACTTTCCAAATAAGTTACTTATTTGTTTTCAGTTTAATCCACAAAACTTTATTTATTTTAAACTTACTTATTTACTTATAAGTAATCCTAGTTTTACAGATGTTTTTCAAATTTAGCCAAACATGCGCTCTTTCACCTCTTGACTCGTCATTTGTTGAAGGCGTGTTGCGAAAATTGAATTTCTTTAATACTGTAGAAAACATAAATAATAATTTACGGTTAGGGTTTTCTAATTCTCATTAAACAAACAAACAAATATAAAATAAGGATTCAAAATACTTAAAAATCCATTTTCCTTTTGATTTGCACAATAAAAAATAAATATTAAAAGTTTTCACAATATTTAGATTCTAGATAATTATATTCACACAACACTTTTTATTATTTACACCACGTTTTAATTGTAATAAAGATCTCCAACATTTGATATTTAGACACTTATGTCTCTAATTTTTTCATCGTATTTTTTTCATTTAGTTTTCACGTCTTGTCTCCGATAAAGATTTTTGTCTAAATATTCTACTAATGTACATTGAAATGAGAGAAAAATATTTTATCAAACTTACGTATTTGTTATTTATTTTAATTATGTAAAAATATTAGAGGCAAAAAAAAATTTACGCCCTCCAAATTAACTTTTTGGACAAAAAATTATCATAAAAAACAAATATAAAACATGCAAACTAATAAGTTGATGATAAAAATTTGCTAAAAAAAGTTATAGTTATAAATAAAAAAGTGACTAATAGTTAGAGAATTTCATTTCAATTAGAATGTAGTGTACTTAACAAATAATGTTGTGATAATATAATTACCCTTTGCATATACCTACGTGTGGTCCCTTCGTCTCCAATAATACACTTCCCGGAGTCTTGGTCCATTACTAGAATATGTGGCTCACCTATGTCGACAAAAAGGAGAGCACAGTTAGGGTTTGTCCATTGGGAGAATTGATGGAAAAGAATAAAGTGAAGATTGGGATTTTTTTGACTTATGTCCCTCGTTCTCCAACTTTTCATTTACAAAAATAGTTATAAAATAATTTTAAAAATATTATTTAATTTATTTTTATTTTTGTAACACTTATTATTACATTTGTTACATTTATTATTTTTAGACCTAATTATACTTTTTAATAAAAGAATAAAATTTGTAAATAATTCAAACATCATTTAATTAATGTTGTCAACACATGTTGAGGAGGTCTGTAAATACTATGTGGGAATCAGTATTAAAACAAATAATTATATGAAAAGAAAAAAGAAAATATCATCTTGCTCTAAGGAACTCCAATTACATGCACCATATATATTCCAATTTCGAGGTTTTGCAAGGAACCAAAAGTATCAATTGACCTTAAATGGTCGTTTAGGATCAAATTAAGAACAAAGACTTACTGATCATAATGAACCATCAAGATTTGTAGTCTTGACTCAAGACTTAGAAAGCTGCATGAAATCCAAAAAAACAAAAAACAAAATAGAAATTTCAAGACTTTTTGTACTAGTCAAGGGTCTTTTTGGTCTTCCACTATAAAAAGAAGTGACTTTGGATTGACTTAATCCCAAATGAAAAGAACTCCTTAAAAATATTATTATTATTATTTTTTTTTTGGTTCGAAATGCCCAAAGAATATACCTAAAACACTACTATATTCTCTTTCTAAAATTATCATTTCACACTACTAGTTCACACTACCTGCCCCTTTTCTCAAACATTTTATAGATTTTTCAATTTTTTATTTCAGCTGTCGATTTTCAGAGGGAAAAAAAATTCAAAAAAAAAAAAAAGGAAAGAAAAGAAATTTTAACTATCCATTTTTCGACACTTCCCTTGGCGAACTCAACTGTCGATTTATTTTTTATTATCTTGCGTGTAATGATATAATATGGTGTGTAATTACAAGATCCATTTTGATAGCTTCTCTTAGAAGTTATTACATGAGTCTCAACTACCGTAAAAATTTAACTACACAAAAAAAATATTCATTTTTTGTATAAGAGTATATTTGACATTTTGTATTTAAAATAGTCATATTTACAAATGGGTAAATATATTACTACAAATATTTTTGTTTGGTCCACCGCATTATAAACACACTAATTAAAACACGTTTTTAATAACTTAATTATTAAAAATGAAAAATGAAAAGAAAAAGTACAGCATCCCCAACCCTTCCCAACCATACGTCAAATGCTTAAAATTACTGTTATTTATGTCATTTTACTTAAGGCGTGTTAGTAAATAAAATAAAAAAAATTACTTAAAAATAAGGTGGATCAAACAAAAATCGTAGTTGCAATATAACCACTGTTTACAAATATTATCAAAAGTTGTCTTATTTTCAATCCATTGTTTACTTTTGAGCACTTTTCAAAATTCTTTTAAAATTAATAGAGTTTTCACTTAGTCTAACGAACACGGCATGCAATGACTTGTTTTAAAAAGTGTTTTTAAATATTTCCATTTTACTAGTCAAAGTTAAAAAAAAAAAAAAAAAATTTAAAAGATCCTTTTTAAGTATCAAATTATAATACAAAAGTCTTCTTCTCCAATTCATCGTCTCGTTCACAATACTATAACTAATAAAACTGAGTGAGTGAGTCATAATAGTAAAGAGTGCAAGTCGTAGTAGTAAAGAGTGCTCGATAATATAACCTTTCAAATGAAAAAGAAAATGGGACAAGAAAAGAGAAAGGATAAGACGTATATTGAGATTTTAATTAATTAAAGAAACGAACTTTGTCTACATTTTTTAAAAAGGAAATTATGGATAAGGGTATATTGAGATTTTAATTTATTTATTAAAAAAATAAAAAATAAATAAAGAAGAGAAGTTTGTCAACTTAATTAATTTTTGAAAAGCAAGTCTCTAATTGTTACTTTATTTCCTCTCCCCATCTTGGTTTTTTCCGGGCTATAACCTTTCGTTGAAAATTCATACCTAGTTTAGCATGCACAAAATTCATTTAAGGTAGAATCTTATAAATTGGTGCCGAAGAGTTGAACCATAATCATCAGAGAAACTCGAAAATAATCCTAAATTAAGCAAAAATGAGTAATTATTTTAATAGAGTTCTTCCCTTTCTTCTTATTTTCCACATAATCTTAGCTTCTTGTGCTGATCAACGACTGCAGGTAATTAATTATTTCCTTCAATGTATTATTTTAGGGTTATTTTTTATCGTTGAACACGAGGGAAAGATCATTTATACCGATTTGAATATCTTACAGGTTTATATAGTGTACCTTGGAGAGCATAGCGGGACGAAAACTTTTCAAGAAATCGAAGACTTCCATCGTTCTTATTTGCACTCTGTGAAGGGTAATTCCAAAGAGGAAGCTAAAGACTCTTTAATTTACAGCTACAAAAACGTCATCAATGGCTTCTCAGCATTGCTTAGTCCAGAAGAAGCTGCAAAGATATCAGGTGCTTTTAAAATATTCATACTATTAATGCACAAATACATACACATTAGATAGATTAACGTGCATGCATGATGCATATACGTCCCCTTTGATGCACGGAAACCTCAAAAAATCCCCTACTTCTGATCAATACTTTAAGAAATAGCATTTTGGAAACTTAATTAACATAATCTTTTCTAATTACTTATTTTTAGTAACATTCAAAATGTAAACGAAACATTGAATATATATATATAAAGGATTTGTGGTCTTTACACCAGACAAAAAAAATAAAAAAGTAATATTTTAGTTTGAGTGATTGTGTTACTTATAATAATTATTAATGTTAAATAATTTTTCTAAAACTAATATTTTATGAGTATTTTGTATTATTATAATCATAAAACTATATTTTCATAAAACATTAATTACGACAAAATAAGAGTCCCTTTCTTTTCTTTTCAAAAATAGTATTTTCAAATATCGAGTCATATCGTGTCACATTTCCGCTTCACGTTTCGTGCTTAATTCGCATAAACTAATGAACTTTTTCTTTTCCTTGAATCAGAGATGGATGGAGTAATATCAGTGTTTCATAGCCACCCAACTATATCGAGGCTTCACACGACAAGATCATGGGATTTTATTAACTTACTCGAAGGAATTGGAGATCCAAACCCTCCAAATGCACAGGATTTATTGAGTAAAGCAAATTATGGGAAGGATGTTATCGTCGGGGTTTTGGATAGTGGTACGTAAAGTCAACATTTTTTTTCTATCTATGTTTGATAAAATAAGTAACTTAAAAATTATAAGTCAAGTTTGACATATATTTAAGAACAACCAAACATAAATTCTCTTCTAATTGAAACATTCTTCTTTGGAATATGCCAATTGCTTAATTAGTACAAAAAATATTCACCAAGAACAACAATATAAATAAAACAAGCTTTGTTAATTTCCTATAATTAAATTTAGTGTAAAATACATTAGTTCGTTTGATTCTTTATAGATGTACTAAAATATGCAATATAACTAAATTCTTTGTAACTTCAAATAGATGATGTATCGACGCACATAGACATATAACATGCCTCATTCACCTAAACCGTTCTTAATTTATTCTTAGTCGATGTCATCTCTCATTCTTAGTATATGATCATATTCAATATTCACCAATGAAAGTAAGAGAATTCTCAATCCTTATTTAATTATATGTCATACCTATTCAAACTTATCAACCCTTAGAGCTTGTTTAAGAGAGCTTTTTAGCAAATTTTATTAAGAAGTTGATAAAATTTATGGTTGAAAAATTAATAAAAGATGAGTGTGACTTTTTAGCAAATTTTAATCTCAACCAAACAAACACTTATTTTAATCAATAAACTCAATTTAATTTTATGTCCTCTTGACTTATTTTAATAAGTAAACTAACTTAAATTTATGTCCTCTAACTTATTTCTATGTTATTGCATATTGTTTATTTATATCTTTGATTAGGTGTATGGCCAGAGTCTGAAAGTTTCAACGATAATGGAATGGACCCTGTTCCTCAGTCATGGAAAGGGATTTGCCAAAACGGAGTTGCTTTTAATTCTACTCATTGTAATAGGTGAATATTCTTGATTTTTTTATTTTTTTTGGTCATATTCAATATCAAGTTGGTTAAGATAAAAGCAATATATAACTTGACTATTTGGTTTCTCAACCATCTAGATTATTTGAAAAACTACAAAAAGTTATAATATGTTTGGTAAGGTAAATTCGACAATATGAAAAAATAAAATTAAGTTAAAATATCATATATTGTACCGTTCAATCACATAGTAACATATATTTAGGGGTCATTTCATTTTTGAGAAAACTTTTTAATAGATTTTGATAAAAAGTTGACAAAATTTGTAGTTGAAAAATTGATAAAGGTAGTGAGTTCCATAAAATGTGTGTTTAAAATTAATTGTTGATTTTGATTTCAACTTTTTAAACTTAATCATATATTGTGTTTATAAAATGTAGTGATTTTGTGTGTTTAAAATTAATCATATATTGTACCGTTCAACCAAACAAATGCTTCATGTTTTTGTTTTTATATTATACAGAAAATTAATCGGAGCTCGCTACTACTTGAGAAGTTACGAGGCTTATTACGGTCCACTCAACACTCGTCTGGACTTTCGATCACCTAGGGATATAAATGGTCATGGAACTCACACATCATCAACCATTGGAGGCCGAAGAGTTCCTAATGCTTCCTCTATTGGCGGACTTGGCAGCGGCACTGCCACTGGCGGCGCCCCCCTAGCGCGCCTAGCCATCTATAAAGTATGTTGGCCAATTCCGGGCCAGACCCCAGCAGAAGGCAACACGTGCCTAGACGATGATATGCTTGCTGCCTTCGATGATGCCATCGCAGATGGTGTTCATGTAATCAGTGTTTCCATCGGTGGGAATACTAGCAAGCCGTACACAAACGATGGGATTGCCATCGGGGCATTACATGCATTGAAACGAAATATTGTAGTAGCATGTAGTGCAGGAAATTCGGGTCCTACCACATATTCTGTATCGAATGTAGCCCCTTGGATCATGACAGTCGGTGCAAGTAGCATTGATCGTATGTTTTCATCTCCAATTGTGCTTGGAAATGACATGATAATCAAGGTAATTAAGGAACAAAAATATTAAAAATCGTCGTACATGATTTGACAATATCTAACGAAAGTGATTATTTTAATTAAACCAGGGACAATCGGTAACTCCTTTTGGGAATAGGACGTATCCACTTGTTTATGCTGCAGATGTAGAAATTCCAGGGACAACCACCAATTTCACAAGAGGGTTCAAAGTTTATGTTTTCTACTACTTATTTTTTGGGATACAATTTGGATTATTTTTGTAAAATTAATTCTTATTTGTTTCTACTTAAAATGTTTTTCAGATTGTGCCTACGCGGTACTCTTTCGCCAGCACTTGTAAGGGGGAAAGCTGTTTTCTGCTGGAGAGGAGGTACTTTTGAGACATTAGAAGTGAAAAGAGCAGGTGGTGTAGCAACTGTCCTTGGAAATACCCACGAGGGACGAGGAGTATTAGGCAGCCCTTATTTGATTCCGGCATCAGTTGTCTATTTTAATAAAATCGACATCTTTAATTACATCGAGACTAATCAGAATCCAAATGTCACGTTGATTCAACCAAAGACACTGATAGGCACTAAACCAGATCCATTCATGGCTCCATTTACCTCGAGGGGTCCTAGTGCTATCGAACCTAACATTCTTAAGGTACTATTAATTTGATACATCCTGATTTTCCACTATATAGTTTGGTTAGTTTCTTTATTTGTCCCTGTGCAGCCTGATATTACTGCTCCAGGACTAAATATATTGGCAGCATGGAGCGAAGCGTCTTCTCCCCTAAAGGTGCCTGCTGATAAACGAGTCGTTAAATACCAGATTGATTCCGGGACATCAATGTCTTGCCCTCATGTTGCAGCCATAGCTGCACTTCTCAAGGCCATACATCCTGATTGGAGTAGTGCTGCTATAAGATCAGCTATCATGACCACCGGTATAAATCACTAGGAAACACCAATCATTTATGAAATGTTTCTCTGGCCTAATACTTTGTTTTTCGTGTTTTTGCAGCGAAAATAACCAACAATGTGGGCACACAAATAACAAACTCACAAGGAAATATTGCAACTCCATTCGATTATGGAGCAGGCCACATCCAGCCATCGAAAGCTGCTGATCCCGGACTTGTTTATAATGCTTCTTACAACGACTATCTTCTATTTCTCTGCAGCAGCAGTGGCAATTTACTGGATCCATCTTTTAAATGCCCTCAACAGTTACCCTCGCCGAGTGATCTTAACTATCCATCACTTTCAATTGCACGCCTCCAAGGATCCAGGACCGTCAAGAGAACCGTTACAAATGTTGGCACGAAAAGCTCTTCGTATTCAGTAAGAATAAATCCCCCTCAAGGTTACTTGGTTCAGATTTCTCCAACAACTCTAGATTTTAGTGCGACCGGAGAAATTAAAAGCTTTAGCATTACAATTACAGCTCAAAGTACTGCCAAGAAAAGTGTGTTTGCAGTTGGTTGGTATACTTGGAGTGATGGGATTCATCAAGTAAGAAGTCCTATTACAGTAGCCTCACCATAACTGCCTTTGAAGAATCCCACTCTACCTCAACATTGCTAAATGTGTATTGTACCCTCATCGTGTGCATCTCAAAAAGAACAATAAGTAATGTAATAATAAAGGTTTTCAAAGAAGTTCTTCATTTCGCTCTTGTCTGTCCTGTTGGAACCATAATTTGTTGAAGGGAGAAACCCCCCCCCCCCCCGGTCCCACCCAACCCTTTGTCCGTCTATTTATTACAATCATGTTTTACCTTCATTTCGACCTCAACATAGAATGCAAATCGATTCTCGACCTTATCAAAAAAAAATAGAAAACAATTATAATAATGTATCTCGACTAGAATAAAGAATCTTAAGCCGTGTTGAGAAAAATGTAGAAAATAAAAAAATGTTATTTCTCGACAAGAGATGAAGATTCTCTACCGATGGTCAAGATTCTCTTGAGAAATTTTTTTTTCCTTTTTCTCTATGCACAGCACATATTCTTACTTGCTTTAACAACAATATAAGAGTGTCAAATGAGTATGGATTAGCCAATTATGATAAAGAAAAATTAGTGGGGTGGGATATAAATTTAAAGTGTGAGAGCCAAAAAAAATTGACTTTTTACATATAATTGGACCGAATCTCGAATTAGTTCTCGATTTATTTTGCTCAAACCGATCGGTCCAATCTAGTTATTATTTTATTGCTAAAAGTAAAAGACTGTAAAACCATTACAATTAGTTTTTTGTCCTTATTTGGTGCTATATTTGTAAATTTTGAAAAGTTCCAAAATACTTGGCGTTTGTGGACTGGGCTTGGATTGGGATTTGGATTCTATTTATTTGACTAACTTTAAATTATAATGGAAAATTCAAGGTCGGTCACTGTTTCTGTACTTATTAGTTCTAAAATCATATGGTTAAAACTTAATTCAATTAAAGTCACATTTTAAAGCTAAAAGACCAACATACCCTTAATTGTAAAAAAAACGTTAATTTAATGATACTGTTTTATTGTGATACTGTTTTGTTGTGATACTGTTTTATTATGATAATGTTTCAACCTACTATACTGTTATTTAATCTATACTACTGTTATTTTAGTGGGTTGTAGTTGTGTATGTGATACTGTTTTATTAAGATATTTTTCATGTATAATACTAATATATTAAGGTACATTTATCTGTGATACTATTTTAGTATGTATGATATTGTTTTGACAAAAAAATTAAAGATTGTCATTTTAAGCTAAAGAGACGACTTCAAACGGCTAAAATCTATCGTACGCAGTGGCAACGCCACTGGTCTTGGCCGGCTCGTTGAGACCATTAAGAAAACATATTATAATAAAAATTCTGAGCAGGAATGTGAATTCTATGCTCATTTCTATTATAATACTATTTTATGGGATACTGTTTTTCTATAATACAGTATCAAACAACACATGACTAACAATACAAAGAAATAATCTAATGGCTAACTTAATACAGTATCAAGCTGCTATTTATAGAAGCAAATCATGGCCACAACTAATATAATGATACTATTTTCTATAATACTGTTTTATATAATACAATATCATCCCTACAGAAAATTCAAACTGCTATTTACAGCAACAAATTATGGCCACTTTACTCCACATATCATGGCCACTCATGGACATACACCTACACCTCCATTCTCATCCTCTAGATCATTCCCAACTTGATTTATTTCTTTGCAGCTTGCTCAGCTTTCTTGGTTTTAGCTTCTAAGATAGCCTCATGTATACATGATGGCCTTTCCTTCTGGTCACGTGGCTTAGGCATTGCAACATGGAAGCAGTTCAGGCAATCATTTAACTTTTTTGACTTCGTTTTTAACTCCACACACCCTCTGATCCAACAGCCTCTCACAAGCTGCATTCTTTACTACAATTACACCATCCTTAGTTAACTCCTCATAGTCAAGAGTACTCCCTCATTGTTTGTTGGCTCACCTCCTTAACCTATCAAAGATTTCATAGCTTCTGTTTTCATCTCCATGACCAGCTTCTTATTATCTTCTTATCCACACCTCCACTTTCCTTTATCAAAATTACCTCATTCAAAACTCTTCAAAATTACCTCCAACCCACCTCTCCCCACTTTTTCCAGCTATTGCTAGTTAAAAACAAACTTAAATTGATGAAAAAAATTAAACAAATAAATTAAGCAATTTACAAGTTCGATAATGGAGATCTTAAAAATGAATAGATTACTATCTCATTCAGCAAGCCTTCATTTTCGTCCACCCAATCAAAGCTTTTATATCAGAAAAATTATCTATTGCACCACCAGCTCTGTCGTTTCACTACAAAAAACCGTGGCTTCATAAACATATTTTTCGTTGCTGAAGCTACGATATCCGTGCCTAATAGTCGTTACCAACGGATTATTTGCAACGGAATTTCCGTTGCTATTTTGAGGGTAGCTGAAAGTTACCAACGGAATTTCCGTTGGTAATCTTCACAAACGAAATTTCCGTTGGTAAAAGCGTATGCTATTTATTACCTACAGAATTTCCGTTGGTAATGACACACACTATTACCAACGGAATTTTTGTTGGTAATGTCCCAACCATTTACCTACGAAATTTTCATTGGTAATGACACACGCTTTTACCACGTTGTAATTTTCAATCCGACCCAAGCTCTGACTTAGATGAAGAGATATGTTACTGGATTAGTGATTCGACCGCTAATTTAATAGTTGAACAAGCAAATCAACTCCTGTCAAATATAATATAATTATTTTTATTGAATAATAAAATAGTGATAGTAATTATCATTCATTAAATTAATTAGCAAAAGTAATTATCATTCATTAAATTATTTGTTAAAGTAATTTTCATTAATAGTGAAGTTCGGGTCATCGATTTTTCATGAAAATCCAGCGGGTTTTTAGATTTTCTCCCAGGTCAATCGCAAATTAATCTAATGGAGCAACCAAGACGATACATTTATCTATTTAAACTTTGGCTCTACGTTGGAATTTTTGTCAAACTTTGTTCTGTGACAATTTTTATAAATGTGTGGCAGCTAAATTTGAGCCCAAAACTTAAGAAGGAACACTATATTTTTACTTCAAGTAGAACAAGTTCGAAAACAATCCAAGCTCAAGGAATATGATCAAGTACCTCAGTTTTATTATTCCTTTTCTTCTCATTTTCCAGATTTTAGCTTCGTGTGCTTCTGAACAGAGACTACAGGTAATTTGTTCCAGTTCAATGTTTTCTCTTTATTTATCGACTAAGTTTACGTCTAAGTTCAACATTGGTTTCTTGAAATGCATTGTCGGAACTAGGTTGAAACGACAAGCAACTCTAGATTCAGATACTCTTGGTAAGGCCAATGTGACAGAAAGATCATTTATACTAATTTGAATATTTTACAGGTGTATATATAGTGTACTTTGGAGAACAAAGTGGGACCAAAACTTTGCAAGAAATCGAAGAATTCTATCAGTTTTATTTGAATTCTGTAAAGGGTTCCAAAGAGGAAGCTAAAACTGTTTAATTTATTGCTACAAGAGTGTCATCAGTGGCTTCTCGGCATTGCTCACTCCAGAAGAAGCTACCAAGCTATCAAGTACATGCTTCAAGTATTCAAATAATCATACTTATTTCCTCGACTGCATAATATCGATCTAAAGGTCCAAAACTATAAATCTATGTGTTTGCTTTTGCGTGTTTTTCAATTTAGGGATGGATGGGGGTGATATCAGTGTTTGGTATCCACCCGACTAAATCGAGGCTTCACACGACAAGATGATGGGATTTTATTAACTTACTCAAAGGAATTGGAGATTCAAGCCCTTCAAATGCAGAAGAATTATTGCTTAAAGCAAATTATGGGAAGGATGTCATTGTTGGGGTCTTAGACACTGGTAATCTGAAACAAATTTCATTTCCAGATCTATACCATGATAACAATACTATACACACAAGTATAATTTTTTATTATTTGTAACTTATCATGTTTGACGATAAAAAGTTTCTTATAAGTAACTTCGCAAATTTTATAGGCCTATCCAAACATGCTCTACGTAACAAAGTTGAGATCTGATGTCCCTATTTGACTACATCACCTCTTGTTCACAAATAACAGAATAGAACACAAGTGATCGATATCAACTTTGAAATGACATCTACTATTTGCTAACAAGAAGAAAGGCTAAAGGGATAGTCAAATTGGGACAATAAATCTCAACTCGTAACTTACTTATTTTAAAACTTAATTATTTACTTATATATATTATATTTTTAAACTCGGCCAAACACACACAACAATTTCCACTTCCATTAGGTATATGGTCGGAATCGGAGAGTTTCAACGATCATGGAATAGAACCTATTCCCAAGTCATGGAGAGGGAAATAAAAAAGTGGCATTGGTTTTAATTCATCAAATTGTAATAGGTAATTGTCACAATATGGATATATAATGTTTACATTAACTATATATTATATTTAAAAAAAATAAAAAGTTGTATGATGCTTTTGTAGAAAGTTAATAGGAGCTCGCTTCTACTTGAAAGGTTATGAGGCCTATTTTGGTCGCCTCAACGCTAGTTTGGATTTTCGATCACCAAGGGACATAAGTGGTCATGGAACTCACAAGTCATCAATCGTTGGAGGCCGAAGAGTTCAAAATGTTTCTGCCCTCAGCGGATTCGCTAGCGGCACCGCCCCCGGGGGAGCTCCTGTTGGGAAAAACGTGTGCCACCAGAATTGCTTATATCTTCAGTTAAAATGAAACGCACTTTTCTTAGTGGAGTCAATTCTTCAGATGATTACACGTGGAGGCTTTACAACCCTAGGATGAAACTGGCGTCTGATATACTCTTTCATTTCTTCTGAATCCTTCACTTCAGTCAGACATATTAGGGTTTCTTTGTGAAATGCTCTCTTCGTCTTCTTCGTCTCTGAAATTCTGAAATCTTCATCTCCTTCTTTTCTTTTGTTAAAGGTCATCAGTTGATGATTCTTGGTGATAGATAAAGACCACTTGGTTCTTTATTCTTAGTTACCGAATCAAACACTGAAATGTGATGTTCTTGCGTGAACAGTAACTGAGGGTTGATTTCTGTAATTTCTGTGATTTCTTGAGAGTTAAACCTTGGTGGTTTAAGGGAAGTCTGTAATATTGAACTACTCTGTACTTTGGTTGCCGATTGGTTGTTATATGATACTTAGAGCATATTCCACATTGTGGATGCTCAACAGAGGATGTAGGTGTTAGATTTGGTCACTGAACCTCTGGGGCTTAGGCCGAAAAATCTCTTGTGTTCTTTACAGTTTTATTTCATTTATGTTGCTTAGTTATGTTGAAAGTTAATCTTCTTGAAAGTTTATAATCGTTCTTGGCCTTATAGTGGTATCAGAGCTTTGGATTCTGCTTTCGTATAAGAGGATCTCTGAAAAACTTCAACGTTCTATACAGATTTAGATATCCTTGGGTGAGATCTAACCTTTTCTTTTAACTGTTCTTGTTAAATAGATAGGTTTTTTTGTGTTTTGTTTTCCTAAAATCTACTCCGTTCACAAGGAAATCCCCTGGAGACTATTCTTTGTCCAAATGCTCCATAAGAGGCCTTGGGAATCTGAGATAAATCCAGTACGGGTTGTGATCCTGGAGTTATTTTCTGCTGGAGACAAAACTTGTGTGATCTGTATAGAGTAGCCTTTTCATATTGTGTATATGATCTTCTGAATCTGACTGTAATCTGAAACACTTCTCTGTGATTATATTCCCTTATAGTTTGCTAAGTAAATTTCTGTAAAGTGTTTTCGAAGTTTTTGAAATATGACTTCAACAAGATTTGAGTTGAATATCTTTGATGGGAAAGGGGATATTAATATGTGGGGTCAGAAATTAAAAGCTATTTTGATGCAACAAAAATGTGCAAAAGCTCTTAATGACTCATGGCCTGATGATATGCCTGAAATTAAGAAGTCTGAAATGGAAGAAATTGCCTGGAGTACTATCTTTTTACATTTATCTGATAATGTGATAAGAACCATAGGAGAAACGAGTACTGCTGCTGAACTGTGGACCAAATTACAGACACATTATGTGTCAAAAACTATTCCAAACAAATGCTATCTTTTGAAACAGTTCTTTTCTTTTAAAATGGACTTTTCCCTTGACTTGGATGAAAATTTAAACAGATTTACAAAACTGTCCCAAGACCTTGCCAATTGTGATGAAAAACTTTCACAAGATCAATTGGTTGTGGTTCTCCTAAACTCCATAAGTGATAGGCACAAAGATTTGAAAAATGCTCTAGAATATGGAAGGGATACCCTAACCACTAACATTATAATTAGTGTCCTTAGAAACAAAGATCTAGAGCTAAAATCTGAAAATAGGGAGAACTTGAGAGGTGAGACCTTAGTGGTTAAAGGGAAAAATTCAGGAAAATCTAGTTTTTATTTTAAGAAAGATCAGTTTGAGGGAAAAAGGAAGGGTCAGGGTAAAGAAAAGAATAAGAATAATGCCAAAGGGAAGAAATGTTATTTCTGTGGAAAAACAGGGCATTTTATTAAAGATTGCTTCAAAAGACAAAATGAGCTAAAAGAAAATGGTACAAAGGAAGGTACTGCTATTTTAGCCTATAATAATGAAGAATCTGAAAATGGTGTTGTTCTTGTCAATTCTGAAAGACACCTAAATCAGGAATGGATCCTTGATTCAGGTTGTACTTTCCATATGTGCCCAAATAGAAATTGGTTCACCAATTTTCAGAATTCTGATGGGGGCCATGTGGTTATGGGAAAGGACATGACCTGTGACATAAAAGGAATAGGCAATGTTAGTATAGTTTTAGAAAATGGAACCAATCTGATTCTCCATAATACCAGACTTGTACCTGATCTTGAAAGGAACCTTATATCCTTAGGTGTTCTTGATGATATGGAGTTTGATATTAGGATTGGAAAGGGACAAATCAATATCTTCAAAGATGGTGATTTAATCATCAAATCTGAGAAGAAACATGGTTTATATTTTCTAAAAACCAAGTCAATCCACAGTTTATTAGCAGCTACTTCAGATAAAAATTTGATTTTCTCAAAACTATGGCATGAAAGACTTGGTCATATAGGCAATAAAGGGCTTAAATTTCTTCAGAAACAAGGTGTTTTTGAGAATGTGAATCTGTGTGATATTACTTCATGTGAAACATGTATATTAGGAAAACAGGTAAAGCTTCTCTTTTCAAAGGGAACTCACAAGTCTGAAAAAATACTTGATTATTTGCATGCTGATTTGTGGGGACCTGCTTCTGTGTATACTCAATCTGGTTTTAGATATTATCTGTTAATCATTGATGATTTTTCTAGAAAATCTTGGGTTTTCTTGTTAAAAACTAAAGATGAAACCTTTTCTGTGTTTAAAACTTGGAAAACCCAAATTGAAAATCAAGTTGATCTTAAGATTAAGACCTTAAGAACAGATAATGGACTTGAATTCTGCAATTATGAATTTAATGAATTCTGTCACATGCATTGTATTGTTAGACACAGAACTGTCACATACGCTCCTCAGCAAAATGGTGTTGCTGAAAGGATGAATAGAACTCTCCTAAATAAGGTAAGATGCATGCTTTTAACTTCTGGTCTGCCTAAGCTGTTCTAGGGTGAAACTGTTTTAACTGCTGCTTATCTGTGTAATAGAAGTCCCTCCAGTGCTTTAAACTTTAAAGTCCCAGAATTAGTTTGGACCAAAAGACCTGTAGACTACTCTCATCTAAAAATCTTTGGTTGTGCTACTTATGCTCACCAAAATTTAGGCAAATTAGAGCCTAGGTCTCTAAGGTGTGTTTTATTGGGATATGGAATAAACACAAAAGGTTATAGACTTTGGGTAAAAGAAGAGAGAGGGTTTAAGGTAATAATTAGAAGAGATGTTGTCTTTAATGAGTCCTTAATGCCATGTTTGAAAGACATCACTACTAATCTGAAAGATAGAGATGTCAGGATTGAGGTGGAGTCTTCCAGTTTAGGGAATGGAGAGGATATGGGTGAAAGAGAAAATCTAAATCATCAAGAAATAACTTTACAAAATGATGAAGAATCTACAGAAGGTGATACTGATTCAGCAACTCTGCCTATTGATGAGTATCAACTCACAAGAGATAGATAGAGAAGGCAGATCAGACCACCTGCTAGATTCAATGATGATAATTTTGTCTCTTTTCTCACATATCAGGAAGTGGTAGAAAATGAGCCTCTCTCTTATGATGAGGCAATGAAATGTAAAGAGTCTTTAAACTGGAAAGCTGCTATGGAGGAAGAAATGTCTTCCTTAATGCAGAACAATACCTGGATTTTGGTTGAAAAACCTAAAAATCAGAACGTAGTTGATTGTAAATGGATTTACAAGATAAAAGAAAGTGAAGGTAGTATTAACAATGTCAGGTTTAAAGCCAGACTTGTTGCTGAGGGTTTTACTCAAAGAGAGGGTGTTGATTATTCTGAAATCTTCTCACCTGTGGTAAAACATAGTACTATTAGAATCATCTTGTCTCTGGTAACTCAGTTTGGGTGGGAGTTGGATCAGTTAGATGTAAAAACTGCCTTCCTCTATGGTGAGTTAGATGAAACCATTTATATGAATCAACCCTTAGGTTTTAAGAAAAAGGGTAAGTCTGACTTGGTCTGTCTTTTAAAGAAGTCTTTATATGGTCTGAAACAGGCTCCTAGACAGTGGTACATAAGATTTGATACTTTTGTACAAAATCTGGGATTCCAGAGGAGCAAATATGATTCATGTCTTTACTGTAAAGGTTCTGGAGGGGCAAATTCTCTTTATCTCTTGCTGTATGTTGATGATATGTTACTTGCCAGCCATGATAAAGATGAAATTAAAAGTATAAAGGACAAACTAAATTCTGAGTTTGACATGAAAGATTTAGGATCTGCCAAAAGAATTTTAGGGATGCAAATTAGAAGGGATAAGAAAAATGACATGCTTATTTTGAATCAACAATCTTATGTGATAAAAATTCTTGAGAAATTTGCTATGTCTGATGCAAAGCCTGTTAGTTTACCTCTTACAAATCATTTTAAATTGTCTTCTTATTACTGTCCAAATTCAATAGAAGAATATGAAAGAATGGAAAATGTTCCTTATGCTAATGTGATTGGATCTGTGATGTATCTGATGATTTGTTCAAGACCTGATCTTGCTTACAGCATTAGTGTATTGAGTAGATTTATGTCTAACCCTGGTGAATGCCATTGGGAAGCTCTTAAGTGGTTTCTCAAATACTTAAAAGGCACTTCAAATATGGGTCTGATCTTCAGAAAATGCAAAGAAGGTATAACCCTTAGAGGTTATACAGACTCTGACTTTGCAGTTGATAAAGATAATAGGAGATCCACATCTGCTTATTTCTTTACATTATATGGAACTGTAATCAGTTGGAAATCTCAACTTCAAAAGGTAGTTGCTCTATCCTCCACTGAAGCTGAATATATTGCTGCTGCTAACGCAGTAAAGGAAGGTATCAGGCTTGAAGGTTTATTAAAGGAATTTGGTTTTGTTGATGAAAATGCTATTGTGTTCTCTGATAATCAAAGTGTCATACATTTGAGTAAAAATCCCATGTTTCATGATAGATCAAAACATATAGATGTTAAATATCATTTCATAAGAGATATTATTTCAAAAGCCATTTTGAAACTTGAGAAGATTACTACTCAATTCAATCCTTCTGATATGGGAACAAAAGTAATTCCTTTGAATAAGTTTAAGAATTGTGTGAAGATTCTTTCAATTGATCAGGTTGAATCTGATTGATTTGTTTTCCCTCCATTTAATTTGTTTTAAATTTCTTTACAAGTACTGAGCAATGAAACAGTAAAGGAAATGTTCTAAGTATCAATGAAGATGATCAATTCCTGGTAGCAAGGTGGAGCTGTTGGGAAAAACGTGTGCCACCAGAATTGCTTATATCTTCAGTTAAAATGAAACGCACTTTTCTTAGTGGAGTCAATTCTTCAGATGATTACACGTGGAGGCTTTACAACCCTGGGATGAAACTGGTGTCTGATATACTCTTTCATTTCTTCTGGATCCTTCACTTCAATCAGACAGATTAGGGTTTCTTTGTGAAATGCTCTCTTCGTCTTCTTCGTCTCTGAAATTCTGAAATCTTCATCTCCTTCTTTTCTTTTGTTAAAGGTCATCAGTTGATGATTCTTGGTGATAGATAAAGACCACTTGGTTCTTTATTCTTAGTTACCGAATCAAACACTGAAATGTGATGTTCTTGCGTGAACAGTAACTGAGGGTTGATTTCTGTAATTTCTGTGATTTCTTGAGAGTTAAACCTTGGTGGTTTAAGGGAAGTCTGTAATATTGAACTACTCTGTACTTTGGTTGCCGATTGGTTGTTATATTGATGCTTAGAGCATATTCCACATTGTGGATGCTCAACAGATGATGTAGGTGTTAGATTTGGTCACCGAACCTCTGGGGCTTAGGCCGAAAAATCTCTTGTGTTCTTTACAGTTTTATTTCGTTTATGTTGCTTAGTTATGTTGAAAGTTAATCTTCTTGAAAGTTTCTAATCGTTCTTGGCCTTACAGCTCCTCTTGTGCGACTGGCCATGTACGAAGTTTGTTGGCCAGTTTCGGCTTACAGCCTAGCAGAAGGAAACACATGTCTCGATGATGACATGCTTGCTGCCTTCGATGATGCCATCGCAGATGATGTTCAAGTAATTAGTGTTTCAATCGGTGGGTCAACTAGTAGCCCGTACAAACAAGACGCAATTGCAATCGGGGCATTGCATGCAGTGAAACAAGATATTGTGGTAGCCTGTAGTGCAGGAAATTTAGGCCCTTCCTCGTCTTCTGTAACGAATGTAGCCCCTTGGATCGTTACAATCGGTGCAAGTAGTATAGATCGAATCTTTTCATCTCCTGTTCTGCTTGGAAACGAGGTGATATTCGAGGTAAATAAGAGAAAAATTACTATAGTGTACATTTTTTATTTTTTTATTTTGGACATATTTTCCAATAATTAACAAGTAAAATCTTTTTTGATTGAACAATGACAATCAAGGACAATCCATAACTCCTTTTAAGACTCGAACATATCCCATTGTTCATGCTAAAGATGTCGAAATCCTAGGAAAGACCACGAATAGCACGAAAGGGTTCAAACTCACTCTTTTCTTATCCTTAATTCTTGAATTCAATTTCAATTAGATTTTCAACTTTTCTTATTATGTTCCATCGAATGTTCTTTAGCATCGAAACTTGTAAGGGGTAAATGTTGAAGATATGAAAAGATTGTGGTATTATTTTATTTGATATTTTTCAAATTGTATGAGATTACTTTCCTTTATAGTTGATTGTTTGATTATTACACAATCTTTATTTTAGGACTATTGTAACCCTTAAATAAAGTCTTCTACATTGTAATAAGTAATCAATTCAATTGAATTGAATCAATACAAATAATAATTTCTCCACACATATTTTCTCTCATTATTTACATGGTATCAGAGCAACAATTATGAGCAATGATGTATGACACAAACACAATAGAAGCGACGATTGTCTAATCGGATCCCATAGCTCTACAACAATTTGATCATCTCGGCTTAATCCCCGTTTCTAAACCACTTGAAAGAAACAATTATAGACAAACAATAGAAACGACGATTGCCCAATCGGATCCCATGGCTCTACAGCAATCCGATCATCCCGGCTTAATCCTCATTTCTAAACCACTTGATAGAAACAAATATGGACAAACAATAGAAGTGACGATTGCCCAATTAGATCCCATGACTCTACAACAATCCGATCATCCTAACTTAATCCCCGTTTCTAAACCACTTGATAGAAACAATTATGGAAAATGAAGTAAAGCTATGAGAATTGCTCTAATTGCCAAGAATAAAATTGACTTCATTGATGGGAATATGAAGGCAGAGTAGCGGCATGTATTACCTTTCAAAAAAACCACGAATACACCTACTACCAATGGATCAATTTAATTTTCATACTCAATTTGGTTTCTACAACACTGTATTGAGTTTGAGGAGGAATGTTGAAGATATGAAAAGATCGTGGTATTATTCTATTTGATATTTTTTCAATTGTATGAGATTACTTTCCTTTATAATTGTGTGATTATTACACAATTTTTCCTTTTAGGACTATTGTAACCCTATAAATAAAATCTTGTACCTTGTAATAAATATTTAATTCAATTTAATTGAATCAATACAGAGAATTATTTCTCCACACATATTTTCTCTCGTATTTTACAAATCAAATCAATACAGAGAATAATTTCTCCACACATAATTTCTCTCATATTTTTCAGTAAAGCTATTTTCTGCCAGAGAGGAGATGTTTTCAGTCATTAGAAATTCAAAGAGCAGATGGTGTAGCAACTGTGCTGGGAAATGTTTATCGTGGACGAGGAGTAGTGTGCGAGCCTTATTCGATTTTGTCAACCGTTATTTTTTCTACAAAAAGAATCGATGTTTACAAATACATTAAAACTAATCAGAAGCTAAATGTGACATTATTTCAACCAAAGACCACCGTAGGCACTGAACCAGCTCCATTCATGGCTCCGTTCACCTCTAGGGGCCCGAATGCTATCCAACCGAACATTCTTAAGGCACCATTAGTACTTTAAACTATCAAATATATAGTGTTAAATAGAATTATTCCTAATTAGTCGTCTCTTCGCAGCCTGATATTACTGCTCCAGGACTAAATATACTAGCAGCATGGAGCGAGGCGACTTCTCCCTTAAACGTGCCTTCTGACAATCGAGTCGTTAAATACCAGATTGATTCGGGGACATCTATGTCTTGTCCTCACATTGCAGCCATTGTTGTACTTCTTAAGGCTATACATCCTCATTGGAGTAGTGCAGCTATAAGATCTGCTATGATGACCACTGGTATATTAACTAGACTTCATTTTCTTCTTGGTGGTACATCCTATGGCCTAATACTTTCTTTTTGTTATATATTGCAGCCAAAATAACTAATAATTTGGGCACGCAAATAAGAGACTCACAGGGAAATATCGCGGGTCCATTTGAGTATGGAGCATGTTGACCTATGGTTAACTTTAAACCTTAATGTTTTGATTATTACAAACAAATTGGTTATGTTTTCTAACATTTTATTTTCAAGCAAAATTCAAAGCACTACAAATCGAACTCTCATGCAATGTCTAGTTCAAAGTCAAAATCAATACAAGAGTTCAAGCATCTCAAGATCCGCCGAATTTCAAAATTCGAAGATCAAGATTGAAGAAATTTTTAGATAAAATTGTAAAGGTATTAACTCTTTAATCCTTAGCAATTAAATGAACGAAAGCTCAAAATATAATTTTTATCACTTGCATAAAAATTAGTTTTATCAAAGCCAAAAATCAGATTTTCAAAACTGTGGAAACGGATCATCCGTTGGGTAAATCGGATGAACCGGTCGACCGTTTACTTTGAACCGGTCGACCGTCTGAGCGTATCTTTTCAAAAAGTGTCCGTTCTGACTTTTTGCAGTTCAACGGCTAATTCTGACCAATCTGACCGGTCGACTGTTTGGTCATCCGTTTGGTCAAAAAGTGACGAAAATTCATCTCTATAAATACCACTTCATTTATTATCATAACACAACACTTACAAGAGCATTTATAGAGAGAATCATATTGAAATACTTCATTCAAATCTTAATTGCATTTATATCTTCAATATCTCTTATTGAAAAACTTTGTTTGATTAAATCAAACCTTTGATTCATCTTTCTCAACAAAGTTTTCTTCTAACACTTGAGCTTTCCTCATTTATTGCTATTCATTAAAGTGTTAGTCTCTCTTAGAACTAAACTTGTATCTATCATTCATCTAGAGAGAAATACTCAAATCAATCTCTTTGTATATTTGGGTCATATTGAGGTCCCTTGAAAAGATCAATATTGTATAGGGATCGGTGCTCCTTGCTTGTAAGTCACCGGATACATTGTAAGGGTTTGGATTGCACCATAAGTCAATCAAAATAGTGGAAAGGCCGTGCTCATGTTGGAGAGCTTGGTAACGGGGGACGTAGATCATTGGTTGGATCGAACCTCCATAAAAATCGTTTGCACTCTCTCTTCTCTTTTATTTACTTATATTGTGCTTATATTTTTGTGAATCATTTTTTTATTCCTTAAATATCAATTTTTGAGAATATTTTTCGAAAAAGTTTGAGAAAACCAATTCACCCTCCTCTTGGTTAGTTATTCTTGGGTTATCAATTGGTATCAGAGCAAGGTGCTCATTTTTTTTTTATTACACAATCTTGAGTAATGGCTAACCAAAATTTTCAAAACATTGAGGGTCACTCTACAAATCGTCCACCCTTCTTTAATGGCTCCCACTACAATTATTGGAAAACTAGAATAATGATCTATATTTAATCAATTGATTATAACATTTGGGAAGTCATCGAGTTTGGTCCATATGTGCCTACAAAAATTATCAAAATTGATGATAGACCGGACCAAACTATTTCTAAGCCTAGAGAAGAATATGATGAAGAGGATAAAAGAAAATTGTCTTTGAATGCTAGAGCCAAAAATTTACTTTACTGTGCTTTAGGCAAAAATGAGTTTAATCGTATTAGTACATGTGATTCCGCATATGATATTTGGCATGCATTAGAGATAACTCATTTAGGTACCAACAAGGTTAAAGAAACCAAAATAAATCTTTTGACAAAAGATTTCGAAAATTTCTTTTTGAAACAAGATGAACCTATTGTTGATATGATTACTCGTTTCACCGATATTATTAATGGCCTTAAGGGCTTTGATCGAAAATTTACTAACGGTGAACTTGTGAGCAAAATGCTTAGGTCTTTATCGGAAGATTGGAGCTCCTTGAGGATGTTGATAGAAAATACAAAAGATATCAACACTTATCTATTAGAGGAGCTATATGGAACATTGATGACGTATGAGCTCAATAATGCCGAAACAAATGAGAAAACGAGGAGAAGCAAAGAAGAAATGAAGGAGCTTCCCAAGAAGCAAATTGCTTTGAAATCAACAAATGATGAAGGATCCTCCAATCCAAACATGAGTGATGAAGAACTTGATGACCTAGTTCTTCTTGTCAAGAAATGGAGAGGATTTCGAAACAATAGGCGATTTCAAAAGAAAGAAGACAAAAGTGAAGAAAAGAACAAAAAGATCATATGCTATGATTGTGACAAACCCGGTCACAAGAGGACCGAATGCCCAAACAAGAAGAAGTTCATTAAAAAGAAAGCACTTCAAGCTACATGGGATGATAGTGATGAAGATGATCAAGAAGAAGATGAAATTCAAGAAGAAATCGCTAATATGTGCTTCATGGCTATTGAGGATGAGGTAAGTACAAATAACAATGACTCTTACATTGACTTATCTTCTTCTTATGATGAAATTCTTGAAGAATTTGAGAAACTTGTGTCAAAATACTCTATTCTTAACAATAAACACTCTTTGTTGAAAAATGTAGTCAAGAAGCTTTTTATTGCTCAAAAGGACTTTGAAAAAGAGAAACATGATCATAAGTCCTTAATTAAAGAAAATGTTTTATTGAAAGAAAAAGTGGTTGATTTAACAAGCATTGTTCACAAATTTACCCAAGGAAAGAAAAATTTTGAATTAATGCTTGGTGAGCAAAAATGTGTGTTTAACAAAGGGGGAATTGGATATAAACCTCTCTTGAAACAAAAATCCCTTGAAACCATTTTTGTAAAATCATCCAATTTTTCTCAACAAAACATCACATGTAGTTTTTGCAAGAAAGATGGTTATGTTGCTTATAATTGTTTAACTAAAAAGAAATTATACTTTGAAAGAAAACACAAGTGGATAAAAGAATCCACAAGCTCTAACTATCAAGGACCCAAACTTATGTGGGTACCAAAAATCAAAAATTAAAATTATTTTTGTAGGTACCACAAAAGGTCAAGAGCAATTGGTTCTTGGATAGTGGTTGTTCAAAACACATGACGGAAGATCGATCTTTGCTATCAAACTTCAAAAGAAAAGATGGAGGTCATGTGACGTTTGGAGACAATGCCAAAGGAAAAATCATAGGCATTGGAAATATTGGTAATCGTTCTTCTCCATCTATTGAAAATGTTTTATTAGTTGATAACCTCAAACATAACTTGTTTAGCATAAGTCAATTATGTGATAAAGGTTATCTCATTAAATTTGATTCTTCCAATTGCCTCATTGAGGATGCTATATCTAAAGAGGTATTGTTTATGGGGAGCCGAAGTAAAGATGTTTACATCATATCTATTGAATTTGAACTTGAAAAGGAAATAAAATGTCTTTCAAGTATAAAGGATGATTCTTGGTTATGTCATAGGAGATTAGGTCATGTTAGCATGGACTTACTTTCAAAAATCTCCAAAAACAACTTTGTAAAAGGGTTGCCAAATATAAAGTTTGAAAAAGATAAAATTTGTAATGCTTGTCAATTTGAAAAACAAGTAAAGAGTTCTTTCAAACTTAAACAACACTCTTCTACTTCAAGACCTTTACAACTTCTCCACATGGACTTGTTTGGACCCTCTAGAACCGCTAGTTTAAGTGGAAAACATTATGCATTTGTCATTGTTGATGATTTTTCAAGATATACTTGGGTCATTTTCTTGAATTTAAAAGATGAAGCCTTAAATGCATTTAAACATTTTTGCAAAAGAGTCCAAAATGAAAAAGGATACACCATTACCACAATTAGGAGTGATCGTGGTGGAGAATTTGAAAATATAGCATTTGATGATTTTTGCAAATCCAATGGATATGAACATAATTTCTCGGCTCCTAGAACTCCTCAACAAAATAGTGCAGTAGAAAGGAAGAATCGAACATTGCAAGAAATGGCTCGGACCATGTTAAATGAAAACAATTTACCAAAATACTTTTGGGCCGAAGCCGTAAATACTTCATGTTATATCTTAAATCGAGTTTTGGTAAGTCGAAAGAAAACCAAAACTCCATATGAGCTTTGGAAAAATAGAATTCCCAATATTGGATATTTTAAAGTTTTTTGTTGCAAGTGCTTTATTTTAAACACAAAAGAAAACTTGGGAAAATTTGATCCAAAATTCGATATTGGAATTTTTCTTGGATATTCATCTACTAGCAAAGCTTTTAGAGTTTTCAACAAAAGGACTTTAGTAGTTGAAGAATCTATGCATGTTGTTTTTGATGAAACTAACTCAATTGGGCAAGAAAAAGTCATTGATGATGAAGATTTGGAAATCCCATTTGAGCAACTAAGCGTTCAAAATCAAGACAAAGGGAATCCAAATAACATTGAAATTCAACATGAGGAGGAAACAATTACGCAACAAAATGAAGAAGAACCGCATGAAGATTCCAACACTTCATCATTACCAAAAGAATGGAGGTTTGTCCCCTCTCATCCAAAAGATCTCATCATTGGTGATCCATCAAAAGGGGTAAGTACAAGAAATACTTTTAGAAATTTTCATAACAATTGTGCATTTCTTTCACAAATTGAACCAAAGAATTTTAAAGAAGCCGAGTTTGATGAATTTTGGATTCTAGCTATGCAAGAAGAACTAAATCAATTTGAAAGAAATCATGTTTGGGATTTAGTTGCTAGACCAAATTCACAAACCGTAATTGGCACAAAATGGGTTTTTCGAAACAAACGAGATGAAAATGGTATAATTGTGCGTAACAAAGCTAGATTAGTGGCTCAAGGTTACAATCAAGAAGAAGGTATCGATTTCGAAGAAACTTTTGCTCCGGTTGCTAGATTAGAGTCAATTCGTATGCTTCTTGCTTTTGCATGTCATAAGAATTTTACTCTCTTTCAAATGGATGTCAAAAGTGCGTTTTTGAATGGAGTCATTCAAGAAGAAGTCTTTGTCGAGCAACCACCCGGTTTTAAAAATCATAAGTATCCGGACAAAGTTTTCAAACTTAGAAAAGCCCTTTATGGTTTAAAACAAGCTCCTAGAGCATGGTATGAGAGATTAAGTAAATTTCTCTTATCAAATGATTTTTTAATGGGTAAAGAGGATACAACATTATTTATAAAAACCAAAAAGAATGATATGATAGTTGTTCAAATTTATGTTGATGATATTATTTTTGATGCTACTAACATTTCCCTATGTGAAGAATTTTCTAAGTTCATGAGTAGGGAATTTGAGATGAGTATGATGGGTGAACTCAAGTTCTTTCTTGGTCTCCAAATCAAACAAACCAATGATGGAATATTCATTAGTCAAACTAAGTATATCTTGGATATGCTCAAAAAGTTTGAAATGGAAGAGTTGAAGCCAATGAACACTCCAATGAGCTCATCAATCAAATTAGATAAAGACGAGCAGGTACTTCCGTTGATGTAACAAAATATCGAGGTATGATCGGATCCCTTCTTTATTTAACCGCTAGTAGACCCGATATTATGTTTAGTGTATGCTTATGTGCTAGATATCAATCTAATCCTAAGAATTCTCATCTTAGTGCCGTAAAACGCATTTTCCGTTATCTTAGTAGAACTAGATCTTTAGGTCTTTGGTATCCCAAAGAAACTCATTTTGATTTACCTAGCTTTTCGGATGCCGATTGGGCCGGTTGCACAATTGATCGTAAAAGTACCAGTGGAACGTGCCATTTTCTAGGCTTTGCTTTAGTTTCATGGTTTAGTAAGAAACAAAATTCCGTTGCCTTGTCAACCGCCGAAGCCGAATATATCTCCGCCGCTAGTTGTTGTGCTCAAATCCTATGGATGAAGCAAACTCTAAATGATTATCACATTTCATTTGAAAAGGTTCCTATTATGTGTGATAATACAAGTGCCATCAATTTATCTAAAAATCCCATCTTGCATTCTCGTACCAAACACAACGAGATTAGACATCACTTTTTACGAGACCATGCACAAAAGGGAGATATAACTTTGGAGTTTGTAAACACCGAAAAACAATTGGCCGATATTCTCACAAAACCTTTAGCACTCGAAAGATTTTCTTACATACGACGAAGTTTAGGTATAATTGATGAATGTGAAATATGTGACTAAATCTTTATGTTTCCTATGATTGATTGCATTTTATATGACAAAAATGTTGTAAAATCATTTGTCAAAGGATCAAATCAAAAATTTTGACAGACCAGTCCAAACGGACGACCGTTTATTAAAACGGACGTCCGTTTCATGTCAAACGGATGAAACATTGTTCAAATCCGTTTGATCATCCGTCTAACCAGAGTGTTTTACAAAAATTAAAAATTTTAAATGGTCATCCGCTTCTTTTTAACGGACGTCCGTATTATTTTAAACGGACGACTGTATATCGTCCGTCTGATCGTCCGTCTGAACAGAGACTTTGAACATCAAATTTTTAGTCCAAACGGTCGACCGTTTTAGTTTTTCGGTCATCCGTTTAAGCGGAAATCAGGGTTTTTAAGTTAGAAATTTTTCAAATTTCTTCATTCCAACTTCCCGCGAACCACGGTTTTCTCTCCAAATCTTCCTCCAATATTCCAATCTTCCCACAATCTTTCCAATTTCCATTCAAAATCTCAAAACCCATATCATTTCACGCCTAAATCTTCAAAATCCCCAAATTTTGTCCACCAATTCGTGATAAATCCCTCAAACGGTCGATCTCCAACCCTAGGCTCCAAATCCGCTTCCAAAACCATGCCTCGAATGAAAATGGCAGCCAAATGTCCTAGGAGGGATAGGCAACCTACTCCATCATCTGAAGAAGAGGATTCTCCCTCGGAAATTCAGATTGCCAAATGTCCCGTCCTCATCGGTAAGAACGTGGACCTTGCCTCTTTTACTTTTGACACCCCTTCCTTTCATATAGAGGATCTTTTCATAGGTATGGGTTGGGTTAGCATTCTCACGTTGAATGACAAAGTTTACCCTTCCATTGTCAAAGATTTCTATAAAAGTATGTATTCCTCTCCAAGGTCAGAAATATCTTGTCTAGTTCGAAATAAACAAATAAGAATCACTCAAGACTTAATTCGATCACTTCTTCATCTTGAGGAAGGCGGTATTCGCATGTACACCACAAAAACAATTCCTCATACTCAAGATTACGACCCAATCGAGGCCTGTTGTCATGTCACCGACAAGCAATTTGAGGCTGCCGTACGTCTTCGCACGAACCAACTTACTCTTCCGTGTCGTGTCCTCCATAACATCATCGCACATATTATTGTTCCTCGTAAAGGCCACTTAGATGAGGTTAATCACTATGATGTATTTCTTCTCGACTCTATCCTCCGTGGGCGTAAGCTTGATTTTCCATACATAATGATCCAACACATGTCATCCGTCCTTCGCGGCACTAGGCCTAAGGGGCTTCCCTACGGAATGTTTCTCACTAAGATTTTTCAACATTTTGAAGTTTCCTTCCGTAACTCGGTTGCCACTCTTCCCAAACCCACCGACACCATCAATATTCTTACCCTTCGCCGTATGAAAATCGTCAAGGAAAATGGGCAATGGGTGGCAAAATCCAAGGGATTTGACGATGAGTCCGATCCGTCAACTTTGCCATTTGAGGATGAGGAAGAAATGGACGAAGGTGGTAATGCCGACAATGCTCCGCCTCTGCGGCGACCCCGATCATCTCAAAGGCCGTCGTCCTCCACTTTTGGCCATAACGAGGACCAATTCACTTTACTGCATGGACGGATCGACTCACTTACTTCTTCAGTCGAGGGCCTGCACCACACCATGGGGACTCTCCAGCACTCGGTTGCCGACATGACGACATTGCTCCGAGATCTTCACTCCCTCTCGATGCCGTGCTTCCTCCACAGCCGCCCCCGGAGCCTTAGTTTATTTACATCTTTCTTGTTGTTTTTGTCGCTATGTTTTGGAAATAAATTATATGTTCTATCTTTCATTTATGAATCTATGCTTGTTTTTACATCTTCAGTTTATCAATGAATGGCATATGTTGTTTCTTTTAGGGGGAATATTTTTTTTTTAAACCTTAATGTTTTATCTTTTGCCTTTTTGTTTATGCCAAAAGGAGAAAAATAAATAAATAAATATGTGATGAATTTGGCGTGATGAATTTGGCATGAAATATGTGATGTGATCAAATGGAATTGATTTCATGTAATGAGATAAAATTTGGCAAATCAAATAAAAATGACATAATGTGACACAAATTCATCAAATCATGTTTACTTGAAAAAGAAATGAGGAATATATATGCTTTATTGTATCGTTTTATCCTATATTCTCACATTGTTTGTCATAATCAAAAAGGGAGAAATTGTTGACCTATGGTTAACTTTAAACCTTAATGTTTTGATTATTACAAACAAATTGGTTATGTTTTCTAACATTTTATTTTCAAGCAAAATTCAAAGCACTACAAATCGAACTCTCATGCAATGTCAAGTTCAAACTCAAAATCAATACAAGAGTTCAAGCATCTCAAGATCCACCGAATTTCAAGATTCGAAGATCAAGATTGAAGAAATTTTTAGATAAAATTGTAAAGGTATTAACTCTTTAATCCTTAGCAATTAAATGAACGAAAGCTCAAAATATAATTTTTATCACTTGCATAAAAATTAGTTTTATCAAAGCCAAAAATCAGATTTTCAAAACTGTGGAAACGGATCATCCGTTGGGTAAACCGGATGAACCGGTCGACCGTCTGAGCGTATCTTTTCAAAAAGTGTCCGTTCTGACTTTTTGCAGTTCAACGGCTAATTCTGACCAATCTGACCGGTCGACCGTTTGGTCATCCGTTTGGTCAAAAAGTGACGAAAATTCATCTCTATAAATACCACTTCATTTATTATCATAACACAACACTTACAAGAGCATTTATAGAGAGAATCATATTGAAATACTTCATTCAAATCTTCATTGCATTTATATCTTCAATATCTCTTATTGAAAAACTTTGTTTGATTAAATCAAACATTTGATTCATCTTTCTCAACAAAGTTTTCTTCTAACACTTGAGCTTTTCTCATTCATTGCTATTCATTAAAGTGTTAGTCTCTCTTAGAACTAAACTTGTATCTATCATTCATCTAGAGAGAAATACTTAAATCAATCTCTTTGTATATTTGGGTCATATTGAGGTCTCTTGAAAAGCTCAATATTGTATAGGGATCGGTGCTCCTTGCTTGTAAGTCACCGGATACATTGTAAGGGTTTGGATTGCACCATAAGTCAATCAAAATAGTGGAAAGGCCGTGCTCGTGTTGGAGAGCTTGGTAACGGGGGACGTAGATCATTGGTTGGATCGAACCTCCATAAAAATCGTTTGCACTCTATCTTCTCTTTTATTTACTTATATTGTGCTTATATTTTTGTGAATCATTTTTTTATTCCTTAAATATCAATTTTTGAGAATATTTTTCGAAAAAGTTTGAGAAAACCAATTCACCCCCCTCTTGGTTAGTTATTCTTGGGTTATCAGAGCAGGCACATCGATCCGGCCATCGAGAGTTGTTGATCCGGACTATCTTATTTATGATGCTTCTTACAAGGACTATCTTATGTTCCTCTGCAGTAGCAATAGTAATCACCTTGATCCATCATTTAGGTGTCCTCGAGTGTTACATTCACCAAGCAATCTTATCACTTGCGATTGCAAAGCTTCAAAAACTCAGGACGGTCAAGAGAACTGTTACAAATGTTGGCATGAGAAATGTTTTGTATTCGGTAAGAACAACCCCCCCCCCCCCCGGGGGGTTATTCTGTAAAGATCTCTCCAACAACTCTACATTTTAGCACGACCAGGGAAAAGCATGGCTTCAATATTACTTGTTAGATTTGGAACACAAAAGAGAACTTGTTTTATTATATAAACACTTGTACAATACTTTGGTTATGGAACACAACACACTCTTTTGTGATCTTACTCACCACTCATTACCTCATTTCCTACTCACCACAACACCAACACCCTATTTATACTTGATTATTATTTTTCTAGAAACAACTATTATGGAGGTTAACAACAAACTAGAAAGTTCTAGTCCTAATCATGAAAGCACCCCCATTGTTCTATATCCTTCTTGATTTATATGGAACATTCTAGATCCTTCCTAATTTATATGGCACAAGGGAGAGTTCTAGATAAAACAAAACAAAGAGAGAAATCTAGAACATTCAAATAAGTTGGTGATAATCTTCAATTCTCCCCTTTAGCACCAACTATTTGATTTAACTCTTTTCTTCTCATCATTCCAACCTGTGTCTTTGTACTTCTCTACTGACGCATTTGGTCGCCTCCTTACTTTATATACCCATTTGTAGGATATAGGCTTTACTCTTTCAAGTATTGGCGTCAAGTCCCAAGTCTCATTTTGCTTTAGAGCCACGATCTCTTCTTCCATTGCTTTTCTCCACTCCTTGTGTTGGACTGCATCTTCAAAGGTCACTGGCTCTTTGGTACTTTCATCTTCTTCTACCACTACATTAGCATACTTGGGATTTGGCTTTCGTTGTCTAGTTGATTTTCTTAGTTGTGGTTGAGGACTCATTGGTACCTCAACCTCTTCTTGTTGACTCGGCCTATTCTCTTCTGGTGTTGGTTGATGCACACCAGTTTGCCATGGACTTTGCGTTGTCCTCATAGGCTCTTCTCTATCGCTTGACTCCTGTGAATTTTCAATTTCCTCAGGGCTCTTTTGTACTTCTACGATTTCTTCTTGCAACTTATCTCCAATTTCTTTTGAATCTGGCAGATCCACCATCTGCAGTGTCCACTTATACTCTGTTGTGTTTGTAGCTTCTCCTTGTCTCCTGTCTTGTGATTGGAACATCTTGAGTCGACAATCCAATCATTTTCACAATCTATTCGTCCAGGGATGACCACCATCAGTACCGATTCTTCATCAAAGCTTGAACTGCTCACCTCCTTATGAGTTTGCTCAGTTACTGTGAGCAACGCTTCTGAATCCCACTCTTCTTCATTATTATATTTTTCTTGCTCGTTGGAGGTTACCATATATCCTTCTACTGGCTTTTTTCTAAATCGGCAATCTCTTGCGTAATGACCTCGTTTGCCACATACGAAGCACAAGCCATTAGGTCGCCTATATCTCTTAGACAACTGACCTCTCTCATCGCGATTTTCTTGAGCTCCACTCGTTTGAGAACCTTCTATACGTTTTTCTTCTTTTTCTTCTTTATTATTTTATCGAGGGGATCGGCATTTTCTTTTATAGCTAAACAATGCTTCATCTTCTTTCTTTAGTGAGACCCCTAGCATTTGCTTAGTTAACGCTTCTTGGTCGGCTAGCAAATTTTCTAAGTTGACCAGTGAAGGTTGCTCTGGCCAACCTTGTATTGCGGCAATAAAGCTTCTGAATTCAGGTCTCAATTCATGTATTATTATTCTTCTCATCCTAGACTCTGAAATTTTACTTGAAGAATCTAATTCAGAGATTTCGCGATAAAGAGATTTTACCTTGTTGAAATATTGGTTTATCGTCATCTCTCCTTGAGTGATAGACAGTAGCTCGTTCTCCAGAAGCTGCAACCTTAGATCATTTTTCTTTGAAAACAAAGTTGCAAATGTGTCCCATGCTTTCTTTGGCGTAGAATTGTCCCTTATATACTCCAATAATTCCTCATCAATTGTTGTCTTTATCGCAAACGTGGCCTTATCTGCTTTAATCTTCCATTTCTTCAGAGCTCCAGCATCCTCCGACGGTGTCACTTCACTGCCGCCAACTACGTCCCACAAGTCTTGGCCTTGGAGAAAAGACTCCATGCATGTCTGCCATGTGGTGTAGTTTTGGTTGTTGAGCTTCTTCACTCCACCTATCACTTGTAGGTCGCCCATCGTGACTTGAATAACCTCTTCGTTATCAAGCAAGCTTTATTGAAACTTCACAATCTCAATTTGTGGACGATCTACAGAAGCTCGAAAATGATCTCCAATCGACTGCCTTGCTCTGGAAACACGTGGCCCTCAATCGACTCGCTCTGATACCACTTGTTAGATTTGGAACACAAAAGAGAACTTGTTTTATTATATAAACACTTGTACAATACTTTGGTTATGGAACACAACACACTCTTTTGTGATCTTACTCACCACTCATTACCTCATTTCCTACTCACCACAACACCAACACCCTAATTATGCTTGATTATTATTTTTCTAGAAACAACTATTATGGAGGTTAACAACAAACTAGAAAGTTCTAGTCCTAATCATGAAAGCATCCCCATTGTTCTATATCCTTCTTGATTTATATGGAACATTCTAGATCCTTCCTAATTTATATGGCACAAGGGAGAGTTCTAGATAAAACAAAACAAAGAGAGAAATCTAGAACATTCAAATAAGTTGGTGATAATCTTCATTACAGTTAAAGCTAAAAGTAATGTGAAGAAAAATAAGTTTGCATTTGGTTCGTATACTTGGAGTGATGGGATTCATCGAGTAAGAAGTCCCATTTCAGTATCCTCAAAATGAACTCCCTCTGAAGAATCTACACTCTTACTTGGACAAAATAATTGCTAAATGGATACTATAACTCTTATTTTGTATGCTCTTCGTTTTAGTACATCATTTTGTAAAGATTAATGTAAATTAAAACATTTGTAGAAAATTCTAGCAATGAAGATGAGGTTCCAAGGACGATTATCAGATTTTCTGGCACCAAATTGCAAGTGGAAATTACACCACATACTTTAATCTACATCTATACTACATCAAAAAGGTATGGAGAAATATTTGTTGACTATTTCATACTCTTACAAAAATTTTAAAATTTCATATTCACCCTTAATATTCATTAATGTATACTTATATTTTAATATTTTATTTATTACTATTTTATTATTCATCATTATTGTACATTAATTTATTTTTAAAATTTATTAAATATAGAATTAAATTTTTTAAACACTTAATCTATTAATTAAATGTGAAGGTGAAATGATTGTCTCATTTTTTTGGCATTACGTAGATGAAATGAATGAATGAGAAAAGTTGTAGCTTTGTTTATTATTGCATTAAAATTCAAATCATAATTGTCAAACTGAATGAAAATGAAAATATTATTTTTAATACTGATTATGAGCATGTTTGGTTCCCTTTTTTTTATTATTCTCAAACTCATTTTCAACAACATATTTTGTGGGACCCAACACTTTTATCAACTTTTCAAACACATATTTTACCAAAAAAAAAAATTAAAATCTCCTAAAAAACTACTTTTAAATCATATTAAACATATACTTTAATTCAGAACTGACATTTGAAACTTCTTTAATTTTTTATTCTTACTTACATTTATGACGTTTTCATTTATGTCATCAAATCAGAACGTCTAATAAAAAGAGAATATACACAAAGAATATTGTTTACAATGAACTACTACAACAAATGTTCAATATTATGTAGTTAATCATTACATTCTCTCACAACAAAATTAGTAATTATTAAATTTATTATTCGTAAAATGAAGTCCTGGAGATCATTAATTGCATAAGATTTGATATCAATAGTTCGTCAATCATCAAAGCTCTAATCACCAAAAGGTCTTCACTGGATTCAAGTTATTGTTAGTAATATCACCATATAAAACTCATCTATGATTGTAATTGTAGTTCTATGAATATAATTATCTTTTAATATTTTATTTATTACTCTTTTATTGTTCATCATTATCGTAAATTAAATTTTTAACAATTTATTAATTGTATAATTGAAATTTTTTAAACATTTAATATATTAGTGCCCGTTTGATAGAGTTTATAAACTAGTTTATTTGACCAAAAATATTTATTTGACTAAAAATATTCCTTTGGTAGCCTGACATTTTTTTACTATTATTGGTTAAATGTGTTACAAATGTGTCGTTTTCTTGTAGTGTCTTCATGCTATACACCTATGTAGTTTCTATTTTTTCTTTTTGTTTTTGGAATGGTGGATTATTAACCGTTGCCCATCGTTGCGCTAATTGATAAAATCATGTATATTTTGATATCACGCTTGACATTATGTGACTGTTCACTCCTGCACATGATCTTTAACGAACGATGCTAAATTTGATTTTTTTTTTACATAACTAGTTGTAGTACGTGCGATGCACGTAAAGAGGTTCGTAGGATGCGTACGTTATTGAATTTTAATTTGAAATCCATACAAATAAATAAACACTTTTATAATTTGCAGCAAATGGTATGAAGAAATTAGCACTTGGGATATAAAATGGATAATTAAAAGACACTTCTTATATATAAACAGTCATATGAACAAAACACCATTTACAACCTGCACAACTGTTTTCGTTTACTAAGCAAAATAGAAGTTCAAAAATACTAATACTTATAGCTTTGATGAGCAACACCATATCAACACAGACAAAACAAGAAGTGATTTGGTTATCAAAAGTTGCTCTTAGTTTAGTTGTTGCATTAGTAGGATTCTTCCATAGTGCCTCCATCACTTGTAGATTGGCCAATGTTCTCATCTTTGTCACTTGTAGATTCTGCAATGTTCTCATCTTTACCACTTTGTTTTTTCTTTGAACTCGAAGTGGCTGAATATTGTTCTTGAAAAAGAACTCTTTTTGAAGTTGGTGTAACAGGAGGACATGGCACCAAATCAGAGGATATACTGTCTGGGGTGTTGTTGTTTTTTTCACTTTCAATATAAGTTGTTTTCCCTGGTGGTGTTTCAGATGGATTCATAATGAAAACAACATCATATTTGTATCCTTCTTCTTTCTCTTTTGGCACAGCTTTCACATAGAACAACATATCTTCTTCTATTGAGGTTCTCATTTTTTCAACAATGTCTGACTTTTCATTCTGTAGAAGTAGTTATGGTCATATCAGTTATGCCAAGGAGTTAATGATAAGAGAAAATAATTTAGAAAAAAAATGTTTTGAGATTTGAGATACCGGTGTTTTGCCTTTCATTAGGTCATAGGCAGAGCATTTGAAGAATGTTTCAGCTGGTGGTCCTATGACAGTAGCAAGAAGTGAGCTGGTTGCATCTTGGAGCTGAATTGTAGCTCTAGCTCTACAAAACCATGAAAATACATGAAATTGTGTTGTATTTGAAAAGACAATTAATTACAATTGGTTTTGATTCTATGTAGCAATTACCTTGGAGCACCATGTGCTTGCTTAAATTTGCAAAAAACACATTCAAAGACTTCATTAGCATCAGCACCAGAGAGTTTATTACAATTACTGCATGACATGTACCAATATGCTTGTTCCTGCCTTTGAAGATTTGCTTTTTCTTTCACCCAGAAGTAGGTTTGCTATGTTAACATTAATTTATTCAGTTAATTAGTAGACATGTATGAACTCAAAATTTTAAAACAGCAAGCATAGAATGTTACAAAAGAATGCACAAACCTTCATTATTATGAATAGATGTTAGAATGTAGAATCTTACCATGTGGTGTAGGCCTGAGATATTCTTGATATCCGTTATCTTGTTATCATCTGGAATAGGCACCTTTGCTGGACTTGCAATGAAATATGATTTTTCTACTATTAGTCGGTTCAAGTTTTCAACATTTTCGTCCACCCTTGAGTATCATGTTATGAATAAAAGTTACATTAGAGAATGATATTACTGATTAGTAGAGTTGTTAAATGATTAGTTTCAAATTTTTACCATGATTTTAGCTCAGCGACTTGTGGGAAAGGTGCATCAATGAAGAAGGAGCTGTTTCCTTTTGTTGATAATGACACACCTAAAATGAAACAAATGTATATGGAATTAAATTTAAGAATTTTAAATTCAAAAACTGAGATTGTTAATACATTTGTGTAAAATAACACTTAATGGAATACCATGGAAAGACGACACTTTCAAATGCTTGGCGATAACAATTGGTTTTTTGGATAAGTGTTGAGAAATGTAAACACATTCTTTATCCACAAAGGCATCCCAAAGAGTTAGTAGAATTGTATCAAAGCTACAAAAGAGTGGTGGTTAGAGCATATTAAGTGGTGAATCACAGAATAAATAAAAATATATAAGTACAAAAAAGAGTGATTTGGAAAACCTTTGATCAACAAGAACAACATCTTGTACATATGATTGACTTCCAGATCGTATTTTGATGAGTCTCTTTGGTTTAATGTCAATTGCTACTCCAATAATACCTTGAAGGAGATCAAAGATAATATTAGTATATAAATTAAATGAATTTATGTTATCATATATTTATGCTAAACTTAAAATAATTGATGATTCAGTATGCTAAAAATAGAGATAAAGTATTGGTAATGAAAATTTTAGAACTTGCTGATATCTGCACTTGCATCCATGTACTCTTTTAATTTATCGAATGGCGTAAAGTTGTACGTAGAAGATAAGAGTGCATTGTTATCTTCTTGAATCTCAATTACTCTTGTCTTTCCTGTAATGACCCAATGTATGGGACCAACTGAAGCAACATACTCTGGTTTTGTAAGTTTTATGGTTGCATTTGATATCAAGTATGTCTTTGATAAGAGCAATAGATCTTGAAAAGCTGTTATATGGTTATCAAACAAAGTTGCTTGAATCTTGTTCTTCTGTGTAAAATTGGCAAGTAAGAAATGGCAAATATATTAATAATTTGTCTATTACACTTATATGGAAAAAAAAATTCTTTCATCACTATATGAAAAGAAAAAGGTTTTTAAGAATATACCTGAGGGTCCATCAGAATTAGATTCTGATATTTGATTGAGCCATTTTGGCTTGTCCTTGCAGATGTTTTTTCTGAGACGATAACTTTTGTTGTCCAATTTTTATCTTTATCTGTTAGAGAGATTTCAGGGATGAGCTTGTATTTGGTGTTCATCTTTTTGCTGCAACAAAATAAAGATGAATGAAAAAAGCATAAGAACTTGTTAGCAATTCAATTAAATAGGAAGAAAACTCAAATATAGTATACAATAATACAAAATATAGTGCAGAGATAAAAATAATAAGATTGAGAACTAAAAAGAGAAGAATGAAGATTATAGAGATAGAAGAGGTTGAGTTCACATTTTTTTTCTTGAAGAAACAAAAGAAGGATGCTTAACTGATATTAACTTTGCAAGAAGAAATAAGCTGATGATGGAGTTGGATGACTTTTTGTGTACAAACAGCATGTAAATAAGAGATAATACAATTTAGTTTATAAAAAATACAGTATGCACACGTGAAGAATGAGTAATTGAAAAAAGGTAGAGTAAAAAAATATATTTCTGTCTTTGAGTTGAAAATATAGATAAGATAAAGATGTGACAGGTTGGGGTATGGTCATAGAACTATTTGTTGAAAATGTGCAGATTTTTTTTATTTGAAAATATGAAGAATGTAGAAAAGTGGACAGATTTGGGTATGGTCTTGTAGTACAAAAAGCCTAAAAATCAGGGAATGGTACAAATTGGCTTTTAGAATAGAATATTATTAAATTTCTTAAAGAGTTATCCAAACAACGGCTGCAACCCAAATAATGCAAAGTACCTTTCTAATAAGGCCCCAATTTCATTTTCTTATTCTCCTTAGCCCTCTTTGCCAATTCAAAATTATAAATATTTTCTTTAAACTGATAAACTCGTGGCCTCCTACATCTTGCAAGAAGGCTGGTCTCATTGCTTGTAACCTACAGATTGCATAACCAAAGAGAAAGAAAATTGAGTAAATAATAAAACGGAGCATTCATTAAACAAGGAAAACTAAAATATGTCTGAGAAAGTCATAAAAATTTAATATATACATGAACTGACAGAAATATAGTGGTACTGAGAATTCATTGCCAATGTGCAAGTGCATTTGAGAATGGGAACCAGTTGACAATAGGAGGTGAAAGTGATTTTCACTTTCTAAACAACTAATTAAAATATTCAGCCATGATCAGATTCCTTTTACAGAACATGTCAAACTTAAAGGAAGAGAGACAGAGAGAGAAAACGTTAGGAAGAATGCACATAAATCACCCATTGATGTAGAACACACACAAAAATGATGGATCCTACATAAAACTTGATGCTGCAAGTAAAACTATAGCTTCGCATAAGTACAACTACCACTGGTAATTGCAGTGAGGGAATGCCCCTATGTGGAAAGAATGTGTCATTTTTCAAGCAGTTATAAGATCGGTCTAGAAAGCCCCCATTAGCAATATGCTGCTTAGGACTTGAAGAAACGCTTGAACTGGCAATGCTGCCGTTTGCTGCAGCTTTCAAAGGATCTGCATTTGCTTCACAAATTTTCTTGACTTTCTTCTCTTGGACCTGTTTAATTAAATGACAAGCATTAAAATCATCAGATTAACGTAGCTGTTAAATCTGATTCTCCACTCAAGAATTGGCTGCTAAGAAGAAATCAAGTGATATAAAATCATATTTCACATAATTACCAGATTAGTTATAGCACACATATATGCACAAACATACCTCCAATTTTCCTATCATTGCACCCCTAAACCATGCAATCTCATGTCCATATTTAAGTAAACTCTTCTGTTGAACATCTTGTTTTCCCTTCCCATCCATTGTACATTCCCCTATACATCCTCTATACCTATTTCTTGAATTTTCTTAAAATTGGATCAAATATGAACCTAAATATGCAACTTCAATGGTCGAATTCAAGATTTCTAAGAAGTAATGCACAACCCTATTAGTTTATTGAGTGTTAACAATTTAAAGAAAATTTACTCTATGGCTTAAATAATAGCAATTTAGGGAGAGGTTGGGGTAAAAGATTAAACAGGTGCGTTTCTTAAAAGAAGTACAATGCAATATGTAGTACTAATTATTATAACAGGAATAAGAGTGATGTGTTGCGTAGGTGATTTCTTTAGGCAATTGACAATTTTTGGTAAGCTCAGCTAACATTTATTCTTACAACAATATTGCTACTAAAAAACTCCATCTAATTAAATTGTCACTAAAATGACCATAGATGGAAGTCATATCTAAAATGGTTTATAAAATGAATTTCAAGCCATAAATGGAAGTCACATCTAAAATGAATTTTAGATGGAAGTCACATCTAAAATGGATTAAGAAAACTTGCAATTACTGAAGAAATTAATTTATTACTCGATCTCTAGACATAGAACAATGACCAACTAATTAGAATTTGAAATTTATATTTGACAGTGTAAGGAGTTGGATAATTTAAAAATCTCGCATAAATGTACGTTAATACAATTATATGAGATTCTTTATCTATCAAATCAACCGCACATTGACATTAAGCCAATGAGTTTCGAACTCTTGCTATCACTCAGAGCACTATTAAAAAAACATATAATTTAGTAACACAACTTATTAAGCTTTACCTGCTCAAATGATCTTTAATGTCACACCTCACACGAGAAAAGTACTACTTTTCTAGAAATTGAAGTAAGAGCAATTTATGGAAGATTTTTACTGAAGAATTATAGTGTGCTTGTTGCAAACTTCAAAGCATTGTGTACAGCAACCTGAAACAAGGAAGATAAAAGTCTTGCCACTTAACTTAAATATAAATATCAAAATAAAATTTTTCAAGAGTGATAACAGAAGTATGAAACAGAAAATAAAAAGAAGTGAAGCACATGAAAACTCAGAATTTTTTACCATTCGGATGAAAGTTCAACATATATTTTGATCTTGCTATCTTGCTTATTGTCAATTGAATAAGTTTCATGGCAAGCTCCATTGTACAAGAACCTAAGAAATTTGGTAACTCAAGAGAAGAAAGAAAGATAGAATCTTGATGTAATATAATAGATAGACTATGGTAGAAAAAGAAACTTTCAGAAATAATACATCCATTTAATGATACATCATTGAAGAGAGAACTTCATAGTAAACGACATTTTTGGTACAAGTAGAATGTTCTTCGTTGTTAGACAATGGCTTAACAAGAACTTTGATACATTGACTTGTTCTTGCTCTTGATAATGCAACATATAGTTGTCCATGTGAGAATACTGGTTGTGGAAGGTACAACCCTACAAAATCTAATGTTTGTCCTTGGGATTTATTAATTGTCATTGCAAAGCATGGACGAACTGGAAATTGTGTTCGTTTAAAAGGAAATGCAGATTTATCACTTTCAAGTGGAATAAAAGAAATGCGAGGCAAGAATACTCTCTTTCCTTTGTGTTCCCCAGTAGCAATCTCTGCATCAATAACATTTTTTTGAAAGTTTCGACAAATTAATCTTGTTCCATTGCAAAGTCCTTCAGTAGGATTAATATTTCGGAGTAATATTACAGGACAATTTATTTTTAGTAGTAATTCATGTGGTGGTATACCATTTGGAGTCAAAGTATTGAAAAAATCTTCTTATATTGATCCATCAGACTCATCCAATGATTCATCAAAGCTATAATATGTGTAAGTATGACCTGGAAAAAGCTGAATAAGTATATTATTGATTTCATCAACATGTTCATTTTTAGGTGCTAAAATAACTCGATTAATCATATACTCAAGGTTTTCAGCATAGTTAGATATATGAGGAAATACAATCTCAATCAAATTTTTCAATGAATTAATGTTTTCGTTATAATCTATAGTCATATCCTGCCATAGCTTAATCATACCACAAGAATGCTGTGTTTCTGTTCCGTTGCCAATTCGAAGTAAATATTCACAAAACAATGGATCCAAAATAGCTCGCATATTTTGAACTAATTTAATTTTTGTAAAAAATGGCCATAGGTATGAGTTCACAAAACTTGAAGCTATTATATCATTTTTATTTCCTCGTTGAACTACAGGTAAAATTTGTCGAAAATCTCCTCCAAGAACAATTACTTTTCCACCAAATGGTAAATCATTGTCATTTATGTCTCTTAACATTTTGTCTAGAATTTCCACAGCTTGGCAATTTATCATTGGAGCTTCGTCCCATATTATCAATTTTGTAGTCCTAAATAAATCAGCAATAGCAGACTGTTTACTAACTGAACAAACAGAACCACTATAGATTTCTAGTGGAATCCTAAATCTTGAATGGGATGTTCTACCTCCTGGTAATAAACTTGCAGCCACACCTGATGACGCAGTTGCTAACGCAATTTCTTTTATGGATCTAACTGCTGCAAGCAATGCACGGTATAAAAAAGTTTTCCCAGTCCCGCCAGGACCATCAACAAAAAACATACCACTAACATTACTAAATACTTTACCTAAGATAGCATCATAAGCATTTTTTTGCTCTTGATTGAGCTTGTCTGCACAAGAAATATCATCTTCAGAAACCAATATTGCTAATTCTTCATTAACCATTCTTGTAAACATTTCATCTTCTGGAACATTCATATCAAAATCAACTAACTCATAGTCATTTAAAGATCTTCCTAATGGTTCTAAAAATGAATTTATAGACTTCAATGCTTCTACTTCTGCATGATCAGAATGGAATCCTTTTTGTATATAATCTTCAATCATAAATTGTCTAAATTGGTTCCATAATTGTTTAGGATTATTAGGAGAACAGAATACCAAAATAGTAGAAAACAAACGACGTAATGAATATGGCATTTGGTAAGTACAAGCTTCTTGTAAACACAATTCACAATCATTATCACCTTGAAGCAAACCTCGCAACAAAGCAGCTTCACGAAATGATTCCACAAGCAACTCATTTACATATTTTAGACTTTGAAAAGACTTTGGTCCTCTAACATGGTTTAACAAGAGACGAAGGTAGTATCTCTCACCTTGAATAGGATTTGCTGCTGCAATTCTAGCAATAACAACAACTTTTTTCCTTCTAGTCCAAAACTTGCTTTGTTTATTCCATACAAAATGTTCAGGAAACTCTTTGTAGAGCAATTTTCTAGCATCTTCATCTACAACATTCATTGCAAAAAATTCAGTAAGCATTGTTTTCTGGTTATAATCTTTATTAATAACTGTTTCTAAATTGTCAGAATCTTTATATGTAACAAATTGGTTATTTTCAAAGTATAGTTGCAACAAAACAACTGCTGGTCTCATCTCATACATAGTAAATGCATAAATTCTCCATGTTGCTTCTGGTGGAGATATCCATCTTGCAGACTGAAATTTTTTAATTTCATCAATAATATCGCTATCACTATCATCAGCAACAGTAAAGTTTATTTTGTCATGTCCTTTGTAAACATATTTATATAAATATTTAACAGCTTTAATAGTGGAACATATTTCTACATTAATGTGGCAATTAAATTTAGCTAAAAAATACGGATTATAAGGGACAACCCATCTATTATCGAGTAAATGTTTTCTGACATTAATTTTTCTATTATTATTTGTTCTTCTATATCTTGGGTAAGAATTTTCGTCAAATGAAGTATATGAGTTGTATTCTTTTGGGAATTGATATTTACATGTTCCACAATGTTGCATACAAACATTAGTTGGATTCAGTGAACCACAAGGACCATGTATCATATGTTTGGCAACTAATGCATGTAAATGAGGATATTTAGTAACATCAGGAATTTCAGCAGAAACAATTTTATCTATAGCCTCAGGAGTAATAATTTTAAAACCAGATTTCAAAATCAATAAAAAGTGAGCATGTGGTAAACCTCTTTTTTGGAACTCTATCACATAAATAAATGCAGCAACTGGTCCAAACAAGTTTTTTTTCAACAGATCATGTTTCAATTCTTCTAATTTTGCTCTAAAAATACGCGAAGTTAAATCAGGTCTATTTTGTACTTCATCACATAGATATAACTCTCGTTTGAATTCAGGCCAATTAGGGTTACATGTTATTGTTAAAAAAATGTCAGGTTTACCAAATCTTTGTACTAATGCCATTGCATCATTAAACCTTTTTTGCATATCCCTAGGACCACCAGTAAATGATGATGGAAGAACAATTCTCTTACCAATCTTTGCCCCTCTACATTCACCGGTTTCTAAACTATCAACAATGCCTTGATATAACTCAGCACGTATTTCTGATTGGTTGTTGCGAAAGTAATCTAATCTAGTGGTCTCAATTTTAATATACATATCAACCACATATTGTTGTAAAAGACTACCTGCATGTAGCAATATTGAATTATCAAGTGATCTTACTTGTAATTTATAACAATAGTATTCACGGCATGAAACTTGCAGTCGTTTACATTTGCTTTGTAGAACTGAAAATGCAACAAAGAAAACAAAGTTAAATAATAAAAAAAAATTGAATAAATATGAGAGAATAACAAAATAATTCAGAATCAACCTGTTGTTTCATTGTTTATTAGTTCTTGAGGAGAGCTAACAGAATTTGCATCAACCAACATGTCACTTGTAGAATTTTTTTCGTGTGCATGATTTCTTTGAACTTTTTCAATGCCTTTGTGCCATCCACTATCACCATAAGGGAACAATAAAGGATATTGGAGAGGATCGTAACATCCGAAATAATAATGTACTTTATATTTATTCCCTGAGTGACCAAAAATAGCTATATCACGAATTCCAATATTGGCCGATGACTCATCATCGGCCCAAATTGCAGCAACTTGTGATACTACTGGAGCATTAAAAACTCTTTGGTCCATGTTTGGATCACATATAATTGTTATTTTATGATTTTCCAAATTAGGGACATCGCTCAAACTACAAAAGATTTTGACGTACGAGTTAATTTGTAAAATATCAATCAATTTTTCTAATATACTTCGAGACAATTTACTTGAAATTTCTAAGCGATGATTTATCTCATTCTCAGTGTCATAAAAATATAGTTGTAAATACGAAGGGCGATAATCCATTGGAGTTAGATCACTAATGTAATGATATACTTGTCCTTGTACTCTAAATGTGTATATTCCTTTATTTTTTTTGCAAAGATTTTTGTCATACTTCACTCCAAATGACGTAAAAGAAAAATTACTATTGTAAGTTTGAATGTACGTTCTGAATTCTAGTGATTCCTCAGACATGGAAGTAAAAAGATCATGTAATACTTCAGGAGTTTTATTATTTTTCAACTTAACAGAACCATTACTACAACAAAAACCTTTACTTTCGTTATGAAATTTTATGGCTCCACAAAAAGAGCAATTCTTTGGCAGTGGAAAAATATAAGATTCAGTTGGAATCTCTTGTAAAATATTATTCATCATACCTGAAGCATTTATTTTTATGTTTTTTGTCACATCTTCATGCACTTTGAAAGGAAGATGTTCTTCACCTTCTCTCTCAAATAAACTAAATACATCTACATGTAACAGAAATAGAATAAGACATGTAAAATATGCACAAAAAAAAAATGGAAAAAAATATCAACAAGCTAGTTTGTTGCTTACCACAATGATCATCATCATCATTGTTGTGATTAGATGTGGTTGAGATATCATTGCAGGATACATCACCTGAAAATACGATTTTGAACGTTAAATAATTAACCAATACCTAAGTGAAACATGACAACCTATAAAGCATAGCTGCCGAATTTAGATATAACAAAATTTTGCTCATAGGTAATACCACTGGAAAGTGCAATAGCAATGTCTTTATGGTTCAAGTGCTTTATCCTCAATTGTTTTGAAAGATTGTCACATTTTTCATGTCGTTCAGAACGCCTCTCTTTTCGCCGTGTGTCACGCAATTTTTCAACCTCTCGGCGTAATTCCTTCTTACGTGTGTTTCGTGCTTCTTTTGTTTGAGCATACAACTCACGCCGATGTTTGTTCTTTAGTTCTTTCTTCATTCGCTCACAAACTTTAGAACTACTTTCAATAGTATTCATTTGGAAAAACAGCAAATAACTACAGTACAAGGAAAAGAACAAAACAAAATTTGTATTATTTAACAAAAAGAGATAAGAAACACCTGAATGTACATAAATCAATACATACACGAAATGGAAAGTAATAACAAGGCAACACATATTTAACATTTAAACTAAGATTCTTCTATCTATAAAAATGAGAAAGTCATGTAGCCAAAGAAGAAACTTACAAGAAAAAACAAATATAAAACAAATATAAGTCGACTCCAAATTACTTATAAGATAAAATGAGATAAAAACAAATAACATTGCATATATTTTAATACACAAATATATCTTAAGATAAAGAATTCATTTCTATTTTGAGAAAGCAAAAACTTTTTTAAGTTGTGGAGTGTAATTAATGTCTTACATGAAGTATGTCACGCGAATTGATATATAATTAGGGGATCGTCATTAGGATTAGAGTTAATAGATACATAGTAGTTTTCCTTTGAAACATTAGCATCATATATCGAATTACTGCTGCAATTGAAAAACATGACATAGTTTCACATTAAAGTGAACTTGGATAAATATTGTGTGTTTTTTGCGTTTTTTTTTTATTAGTATATTTTTCCTTTATTACTCTCTATATAATTGAATTAGGGTCTCTAATTTGTAAGAAATGCACCAATGACATGTATGGAAAGAAGAGAGAATGAATATATATTGTTAAAGGATCAGTCGAATTGGCATAAATGTACAAATTAAATTCATAAATTCACAAATACAAAAACCTACTATATAAAACTTACAAATACAAATTCACAAATACAAAAACCTACAATATAAAATATACAAATTCAAATTCCCAATTCACAATCCAAAAATTAAATCACAAATAACAATACACAAATTAAATCACAAATTTCCAATTTACAAATTCAATCACAAACTCCCAATTCACGAATAACAAATACAATTACAAAAGTTTAAATTAGCAATCTTATACCTTCAAACAATTGTAGAGAGCCTACGAAACAATTACAAAGAGCGGGCTAGTAAAGAAGGCTATTCCAAATCCAAAGTGTAAAAAAAATTACAACCACCTGTCATACAAATGAGATTTATTCATTTAGTCATTAGCAAAAGCAAAATAGGAAACAATCTAAGATTTATTCATTTAGTCATCACTACAACAAAAAAATGGAAATGTTTACAAAACATCATTTATTTTCTACTGCACTTTTTCTAAAGTAATTATAAAAAAGTGAGTTATGACTTCACTATTTGTTGCTGCACTTTTTCGATTTTTGAAATTGAGTACTGCTTTCTTGTTTATTTCCAATATATTATTTTATCCTATTATATTTCTATTTTACTTCGTGCAATATATCTGTAAAAGAATATGAAAAAACAAAAAACAAGAATCGTCGTCAAATTGATATAAAAACTCATATACGAAAGTCGGTATCCATACAATGCACTTTGAAAATAGATTTTTTGATTTGTTAATATCTGAAAAAATTTAAAACTAACTAACAAATCACAATTTTGAAGTTTAAGTATGTATTAGTGATCAAATCAATATCAACAAATCTACAACCTCTAAAAAAGAGTATTCCAGTTACAAATCCCAAACATCTACATATCAATTATGAAAACCATCTCCGTACTAAAATAATCAACTTAATCCTCATATGAAAAGTCGTCCGAAGATTAAGAATTAAAAAAGCAAAGAATTTGGTAAAAGTTTTTCAATTGATCACCTCCCTTCTTTGGTTTAATTCAAGTTATTTATAGGTGTTACAAGGTTTAGAGTCCTTTTGTTTTTTCTTCTTTTTTGTCACGTGTTGCCCTCTAATTGGAAGGCTCTCAATTCTAGAAAATTCCATGACACGTGGCAGAAAGTCATTGACTCAGCTATCATTGTCTCTACATTTAGTTGTTATTCTCATATGTGTTTTAGTTGTAACTGGTTCGACTACGTGGAGATTCACACAATGGTCCCAGGGACATTCTCTTTATTTAGAATTAGTAAGTAGCACGAGATCTTCGTTTCGTATCTTTTGCTAAATGCAAGTTCCCAAAACGGTGAAGATTAAAAAACATGCATCAAAGTTAGAATTTAATAGTTAAACAATTCATTCATAAATTATTTGCTTTTGCCTATTTGCGGAAGATGGTTTCAAGTTTAAGCGAAGTATACAATCTTTGTTCAATTGAGATGTCTAAACTAAATGTTCTTTCGTCTGCCCAAAACAAGGTATAAGACATATAAAAAATTTGTAATAATGTTTTAAGTATAATAACCCAAAAAATACAATTTTCAACTTAACTCTCATTACATGTCAATTTTGTGGTATTATCGCTACCTTCAACGTCAACTTACTTTGTGTCACAATTTTTGGATAAATACTAATACTACATCACGTGTTACATATAAATAAATTATAACCTCATTAATCACAAGTCACAGACTTAGAAATTCTTCCATGCACTACACATTCATTTAATAATTATAAAGAGGGAAACCAAAGTGGTATAATTTTATATAATTGACACCAAAGACTGAACCCCGCATATATCAATAACACCCTCTGGACCATACAATACAACCTTGAGTTATTGTTATTGTTTTCACAGATAGATATAGGTTTTACATATATATATATATATATATATATATATATATATATATATATATATATATATATATATATATAGAGAGAGAGAGAGAGAGAGAGAGAGAGAGAATCCCACACATTTAATTCTTGCTTCTCATCACCTTCCTAAGATCATTGTTCAATCTCTTATTAGAGAATTAAATTCTCCTCGTACTTCTCAGTTTGATCCCAAGGCTAGAGTTCATATATCAATCTTGTTTTTTTCTTAAAGATATTTCGGTGTTCTTGATTTGAATTCAATTATGGGTGTAAGTACTAAACAGGTTTCGGACGATGAAGGGTTTGATTGGACCCAAAGTTTGCAGCAATCAGAAGCGGTTGACCTGCCAAAACCGCCGCCACTTATACAGCGGAGCCACCAACAATCAGAGCTTTCGAAGTGTCCGAGGTGTGACTCAACGAACACAAAGTTCTGTTATTACAACAATTACAACAAATCTCAACCTCGCCGTTTCTGTAAAACTTGTAAGAGGCACTGGACTAAAGGTGGCACTCTACATAATGTGCCCATAGGCGGTGGCCGGAAAAACAAACACAAAGAGGAAAATTACTTCATGCGGTTGGGTTTTTGGGTTGATCAAACATGAGCAATATCTTTTCTCAAAAAAGCAAGAAACCATCTCAGCAAATACAATTGTGTCACCCTCTTTGCGTTAAACATTGCAAAATCTTTCACAAAAAACACCAATATTAATCGACAGCAAAAAAAATGGGATTATCAAAATGTTTCCCCAAACGATCAAACAGCAGGTAAAAGTACTACTGATCAAAAGTAGGTTTTAGTGCAAAGGGACAAATCGATTACAAATATAACAAACAAAGCAGCAAACAAATTCTCGAAATGACAAACAGAAATAACTTACCAAACAATAAAATCTGCAAATGGAAGAATCGATCATAGACAGGGTATTGGACTGTCCACTCATGAAATCTGCCTTATCTCCTCTTTGTTACAATTGCAGCACGTTGTGCACAGATCAGATTCTGATTTTTTAGATCTGAATAAAGGATCTTGCTTCGATTCGTGAGTTTGAAATAAGGAAGAAGAATCGCAAGCAAACAAGGGTTTGTGAAGAAATCAGGAAGAAAATGTACTGGCCACAAAATTGTGGTGCGTTAATTAAAGATCTTGCTTCGATTCGTGAATTTGATATAAGGAAAAAGAATCTCAAGCAAACAAGGGTTTGTGAAGAAATGGAGAAGAAGATGTACTGGCCAAAGAATTGTGGTGCGTTTTGGAGAAATAAAATATATGTTTAGGGTTCCAATTAAAATGAAGACAGCCACGGCTCACGCCAACACGTGGCAATAGGAACAGTAACAATTTTAGGCTCTTTTATTATAGGTAGATCTGTGACATATTATAGTTTCGATATGAGCACGCATTGGAATGGTAGAAATATTTGAACAATAACTTCTACTCATAGTTAGGATTATTGATGAAAATATGTTGAGGTGTTTTATAACATGCATCAAGCGGTGTGAATGGATTCTCATGCACATGATATATAACAACTAATATTAATTTGATTATTTTACATGTCATGTGTTGCTTGAAATTTACAAGTGCACAATATCATAAACAAATAATAAAAAGTGAGTAGAGTATGGTTTTCACAAGAATGTGTATTTAGCTATGAATCTATCAAATACCATTTTTGAGTGAATTTTAGTTTTAACTAAAAACTACTTAAAATTAAGTTAAAAACACTTTGAATATGAAAAGAAACTAAGGCTTTGATTTCACTTACACTTATTCATTTTAATTTAAATGACCACGTAATTGATAATATTTGTTTATGTTGACGACCCATGTCTCTAAATTATTTGATGATCTCTTTTGAATAGATTCGAATATATTTTTATTTGTAAGAATATGGGTCACTAAATCCACTTGGCACAATTTTATTGAACAAAATGGTTTGTCAGATTGTGTTTGTTTGGATCAAATGTGGATCATTTGATATATTAGATGGATGAGATCTTACAAGAATTTGAAATAAAGTTATGTTTATCTTGTTCTTTTAGGTTAGAGGAGTTACTAGGAAAAACTACTATCTCTTTTTTTTTCAAAGTGAAGTTGGACTAAGTGGTTGAAATTCTTGGTTACCTCCAGCTAGTTTGTTGGTGAAATGCCATTTTCTTAGATTGCATAGCAGTGTTCCATGTGGCACAAATCTGAGTCCACAACTTCAAGCAACACAAAGGCGCAACAATGTTGTATTCTTCTTCATGTTATATTTTTCACATTTAAAGAGAATGAATTGTGATAGTTTTCTTTGTATTTTAACATTGTAAGATTATTAAACTTAACAAATGTCAAATGGTATCAAAGCAAGATTGTTGATCTAGGGGTGTGAAAAAATATGAAAAAGTTAGGGGGTCGAAGCTTGGAACTCGATCTGGGAAGATATAAAACACCTGAAACTTTAAACAAAGATTCCGGCCAAACCACACATCATCGAGGAGATTGGGAACCATATTTGTGTTCATGTTGACGAGGTGAGCAAGACTATTAAATTTAACATTGTAAAGAGAATGAGTTGTAATAATTTTTTTTTCTTTTTGTATTTTAATATTGTAAGATTATTAAACTCAACAAATGTTATCAGGGCTTAGATTGTTAGGGTGTGAAAAAATCTGAAAAAGTTAGTGGGTCAAAATTTAGAATCGGATCCGGGAAGATACATCACACCCAAAACTTCAAACAAATTAAAGATTCCGGCCAAACAACACATCATCTGGGAGATTGATTGTTAGGGTGTGAAAAAATCTGAAAAAGTTAGTGGGTCAAAATTTGGAATCGGATCCGGGAAGATACATCACACCCAAAACTTCAAACAAATTAAAGATTCCGGCCAAACAACACATCATCTGGGAGATTGTGAACAATATTTGGGTTCACGGTGAAGAGGCGAACAAGACCCATCGGTGCGTGGGAACTCCGGCAAAGGCGCGTGAAAAAGGGTCTCGGATATCCTTTTTCCAACGCGTGCAACATCTTTTTTGTTCGTGGTTTGCTGCAGATGCTCCCCCTGGCTGTGGTTGACAACCTGGTGGTCTGGTGGTTGAGCGTGAATTTCAACGGCGACGCATCAACAGATTTAGGAAGTGGGTAAGCGCATGTCTAGTGGTTCCGTCGCATGTTTTTTGAAGTGGGTAAGCGCATGTCTAGTGGTTCCGTCGCATGTTTTTTGTAGCAAATTGCTTATTAACTTATTTCTGACATTCTGGTGGTATTAATTTGTTGACGGTGCAGCTATATTGGTTGTTCTAAGATGAGTAGCGGTGGGCCTTGGAACCCGTGCAAATTTTTGCATCTCTCCTATAAATACGGACATCAGATTTGTGTGCTCGGTTGCATTTTGTTGAACCCTTTGATATTGTGTTAATATGGAAAAAAAAAAAAAAAAAAAACTAGGTGGCTAATGCGTACAACTCCTTAGTATAATTTGTGACTTAATTAAATATTTCTTGTTATCTTTGAATTGTCTTGCATATAATCATTATCGTGTCACTTGTCACTTGTACTTCGATATTTATACTATCTATAATCTGAAAATTGTTATTTAAATTGGTAATACTATCTTTTGTGTTGATAAACTGTGATTGCGTGTCATTTTAAATAGTAATTGGCAAAATATTATTTTTGTGTTTGCATTTGTATGAGTAAAGTTTTTTATAAATTTTTTTAAAAATTATTTTCCTTCATTGGTGATTTTTCATCCATGAGTTCGAAAATTGAATTATCATAATTCGATGAAAATGATGACTATTCAATTTTAAGCACACAAAAAAATATTCATTTTTGTATAAGAGTATATATATTACATTTTACATTTAAAATAGTCATAATTTCAAATGGGTAATTATATTACCACAAAGATTTTTGTTTGGTCCACCACCTTATAAACACACACTAATTAAAACACGTTTTTAATAACTTAATTATTTTTAAAAAATGAGAACAAAAAGTACAGCATCCCCAACCCTTCCCTATCCCCTAATCCCTATTATTTAGGCTGGCACCAACCTGAAGTTCTCATTAAAGAGAACCATAAAAATTGTCATCTACAAGTCAACCACGATCCCATATAACAGAAAAAATCAAAATCCAATTTGTCGAGTCGTCGACATTTTTAAAAAGGAAGGGTGCTATTCCATATTGAAATAACTAATAAAAACTGAGTGAGTGAATCGTAATAGTAAAGAGTGCTTGACAATATAACCTTTTAAATGAGAAAGAAAACGGGACAAAAAAAAAAAGAGATAAGAGTATATTGAGATTTTAATTAAAGAAACGAAATTTGTCTACATTTTTAAAATGGATATTATGGATAAGGGTATATTGGGATTTTAATTTATTTATTAAAAAAATAATAATAAAAAAGAGAAGTTTGTCAACTTAATTAATTTTTGAAAAGCAAGTCTCTAATTATTAATTTATTTCCTCTCCCATCTTGGTTTTTTCCGGGCTATAGCCTTTCGTTGAAAATTCATACCTAGTTTAGTATGCACAAAATTCATTTAAGGTAAGCACATTCTGTTGCTATCTCTCTATAAATTGGTGCAGAAGAGTTGAACCATAATCATCAGAGAAGCTCGAAAATAATCCTAAATTAATCAAAAATGAGTAATTATTTTAGTAGAGTTCTTCCCTTTCTTCTTATTTTCCACATAATCTTAGCTTCTTGTGCTCATCAACGACTGCAGGTAATTAATTATTTCCTTCAATGTATTATTTAAGGGTTCTTTTTTATCGTTGAACACGAGGGAAAGATCATTTATACCGATTTGAATATCTTACAGGTTTATATAGTGTACCTTGGAGAGCACAGCGGTACGAAAACTTTTCAAGAAATCGAAGACTTCCATCGTTCTTATTTGCACTCTGTGAAGGGTAATTCCAAAGAGGAAGCTAAAGACTCTTTAATTTACAGCTACAAAAACGTCATCAATGGCTTCTCAGCATTGCTTAGTCCAGAAGAAGCTGCAAAGATATCAGGTGCCTTTAAAATATTCATACTATATATATTACTATTAGTGCACACATTAGAGTGATTAACGTGCATGACCTCTTTAATGCACGGAACCTCAAAAAAGCTACTACTACTTCTTAGTGTAGTGTAATTTTTGGGCGGGTGTATTTTTCAATCTATTAAATCGGTGGTTTTTTGTTATTTTTCAAAATTTCTTCTAAATATATTCTAAATCTAAAATACAATACTTCCTTCTTCACATCGTTCAAAATTACAAAAAAAAAAAAAAAAAAAAAAAAAAAAAAAAAAAAAAAAAAAAATTCCTCTTCAAATAAATCATTGTACTCACACACACACACACACACACACACACACACATATATATATATACACGAACATATATGTAATTTTATTTTTAAAAAAAACTTTCAAAATCGCTTCCAAGCATGTATTGAAAAGGTTTAAAAACCGTTATTAAAAACTACCCAAAATGGTACTTTAAAATATCCCATAACGGGTACCTTAAAACTCCCAATCAAATCCTGCAAAGCATTTTTGAAACTTAATTAACATATCTTTACACCAAACGAAAAAATAAAGAAGTAATTAGATTTTTAATTCCTGTGATATTATCCATATAATATTTTAGTTTGAGTGATTTTGTTACTTTTAATATTTATTAATGTTAAATAATTTTTCTAAAACTAATATTATATGAGTATTTTGTATTATTATAACTATAAAACATTATTTTCATAAAACATTACGACAAAATTAAGAGTCCTTTACTTTCTTTCTCTTTTTTTTCAAAAATAGTATTTTCAAATACCGAGCCATATCGTGTCACATTTGTGCTTCACGTTTCGTGCTTAATTCGCATAATTAACTAATGAACTTTTTTCCCTTGAATCAGAGATGGATGGAGTGATATCAGTGTTTCATAGTCACCCAACTACATCGAGGCTTCACACGACAAGATCATGGAATTTTATTAACTTACTCGAAGGAATTGGAGATCCAAACCCTCCTAATGCACAAGATTTATTGCTTAAAGCAAATTATGGGAAGGATGTTATCGTCGGGGTTTTGGATACTGGTAATGTCAAAACTCTTTTTTTTTTTTTTTTTTTTACGTATGTTTGAGAAAATAAATAACTTAAAAATTATAGGTTTTACTTATTTTTAAGAATAACCAAACATGCTTAGATAACCAAACATGCTTAGATAACCAAACACGCAAAATAATTAAAATCTTCTAATTGAAGCATTTGGAAGCATTCTTCTTTGGAATATGTCAATTACTTCTTTGGAAGCATTCTTCTTTGGAATATGTCAATTACTTAATCAGTACAAAAAATATTCACCAAGAACAACAATATTAATAAATCAAGCTTTGTTAATTTCCTATAATTAAATTTAGAGTCAAGTATAAGTTAGTTCTTTTGATTCTTTATAGATGTACTAAAATATGCAAAATAACTAAAATCTTAATAACTTCAAGAGATGATGTAGCGACGCACATAGATACGTAACATGCCTCATTCACCTAAACCATTCTCTAAATTTATTATCAATCGATGTCATTTCTCGTTCTTTGCGTATAATCATTTTCAATATTCACCAATGAAAGTAAGAGAATTCTCAATCCATATTTAATTATATGTTAATGTCATACCTATTCAAACTTATCAACCCTTAGAGCTTGTTTGAGAGAGCTTTTTAGCAAATTTTATTAAAAAATTGATGAAATGTGTGATTGAAAAATTAATAAAAGATGAATGTACTATGAAATATGTAATTAAAATTAATAGCAGATTTTAATCTCGACCAAACAAGTACTTATTTTAATCAATAAACTCAACTTAATTCCTCTTAAATTATTTCTATGTTCTTGCATATTGTTTATTTATATCTTTGATTAGGTGTATGGCCAGAGTCTGAAAGTTTCAACGACAATGGAATGGATCCTGTTCCTCGGTCATGGAAAGGGATTTGCCAAAACGGCGTTGCTTTTAATTCATCTCAATGTAATAGGTGAATATTATTATTATTATTATTATTTTTTAAAAATCTTTTTCAATATTAAGTTGGTTGAGATAAAAGCAATAACTTGACACATATATTTGATTATTTGGTTTCTCAACCATCTAGATTATTTGAGAAAGGGCGAAAAGTTATGATATGTTTGATAAGGTAGACTCGATAATATTGAAAAATAAAAATAAGTTAAAATATAATATATTTATACCGTTCAATCATGTTTGATAGTAACATTATAACATATATTTAGGGATCGTTTCACATTTGAAAAAACTTTTTAGCAAATTTTGATAAAAAACTTGATGAAATTAATTTGTAGTTGAAAAGTTGATAAAGGTCGTGGATCCTATTTATGTGTGTTTAAAATTAATTGTTGATTTTGACTTCAACTTTTTAAGCTATAAAGCGCAAACAAATGCTTAATATTTTTGTTTTTGTATTATATAGAAAATTAATCGGAGCTCGCTACTACTTGAGAAGTTACGAGGCTTATTACGGTGCACTCAACACTAGTCTGGACTTTCGATCACCTAGGGATATAAATGGTCATGGAACTCACACGTCATCAACCATTGGAGGCCGAAGAGTTCCTAATGCTTCCTCTATTGGCGGACTTGGCAGCGGCACTGCCACTGGTGGCGCCCCCCTAGTGCGACTAGCCATCTATAAAGTATGTTGGCCGATTCCGGGCCAGACAGACAGCACGTGCCTAGACGATGATATGCTTGCTGCCTTCGATGATGCCATCGCAGATGGTGTTCATGTAATCAGTGTTTCCATCGGTGCTAATACTAGCACGCTGTTCAAAAATGATGGGACTGCCATCGGGGCATTACATGCAGTGAAACGAAATATTGTAGTAGCATGTAGTGCAGGAAATTCGGGTCCTACCACATCTTCTGTATCTAATGTAGCCCCTTGGATCATTACGGTCGGTGCAAGTAGCATTGATCGTACCTTTTCATCTCCAATTGTGCTTGGAAATGACATGATAATCGAGGTAATTAAGGAACAAAATATTAAAAATCGTCGTACATGATTTGACACTATCTAACGAAAGTGATTAATTTAAACCAGGGACAATCAGTAACTCCTTTTGGGAATAGGACGTATCCACTTGTTTATGCTTCAGATGTAGAAAATCCAGGGACAACCACCAATCTCACAACAGGGTTCAAAGTTTATGTTTTCTACTACTTATTTTTTGGGATACAATTTGGATTATTTTTGAAAAGTTCCTTATTTGTTTCTACTTAAATGTCTTTCAGATTATGCCTACACGGTACTCTTTCGCCAGCACTTGTAAGGGGGAAAGCTGTTTTCTGCTGGATAGGAGATACTTTTGAGACATTAGAAGTGCAAAGAGCAGGTGGTGTAGCGACTGTGCTTGGAAATACCTACGATGGACGAGGAGTATTAGGCAGGCCTTATTTGATTCCGGCCACAGTTGTTTATTTTAATAAAATCGACATCTTTAATTACATCGAGACTAATCAGAATCCAAATGTCACGTTGATTCAACCGAAGACCCTGTTAGGCACTAAACCAAATCCATTCATGGCTCCATTTACCTCGAGGGGTCCTAGTGCTATCGAACCTAACATTCTTAAGGTACTATTAATTTAGTAATGTCTATTTACTTAATTTGATACATCCTGATTTTCCACTATATAGCTTGGTTAGTTTCTTTATCTTCCCTGTGCAGCCAGATATTACTGCTCCAGGACTAAATATATTGGCAGCATGGAGTGAAGTGTCTTCTCCCCTAAACGTGCATGCTGATAAACGAGTCATTAAATACAATATTGAATCCGGGACATCAATGGCTTGCCCTCATGTCGCAGCCGTAGCTGCACTTCTTAAGGCTATACATCCTGATTGGAGTAGTGCTGCTATAAGATCAGCTATCATGACCACCGGTATAAATCACTAGGAAACACCAGTACCACCAATCATTTATGAAATGTTTCTCTGGCCTAATACTTTGTTTTTCGTGTTTTTGCAGCGAAAATAACCAACAATGTGGGCACACAAATAACAAACTCACAAGGAAATATTGCAACTCCATTCGACTATGGAGCAGGCCACATCCAGCCATCGAAAGCTGCTGATCCCGGACTTGTTTATAATGCTTCTTACAACGACTATCTTCTATTTCTCTGCAGCAGCACTGGCAATTCACTGGATCCATCTATTAAATGCCCTCAACAGTTACCCTCACCGAGTGATCTTAATTATCCATCACTTTCAATTGCACACCTCAAAGGATCCAGGACCGTCAAGAGAACCGTTACAAATGTTGGCACGAAAAGCTCTTTGTATTCAGTAAGAATAAATCCCCCTCAAGGTTACTTAGTTCAGATTTCTCCAACAACTCTAGATTTTAGCGCGGTCGGAGAAAGTAAAAGCTTTAGCATTACAATTACAGCTCAAAGTACTGCAAAGAAAAGTGTGTTTGCAGTTGGTTGGTATACTTGGAGTGATGGGATTCATCAAGTAAGAAGTCCTATTACAGTAGCCTCACCATAACTGCATTTGAAGAATCCCACTCTACCTCAACATTGCTAAACGTGTACTGTATATACCCTCATCTTGTGCATCTCAATAAGAACAATAAGTAATGTAATAATAATTTTTTTTTTTTTTTTTTTTTACCCTCATCGTGTGCATCTCAATAAGAACAAAAGGTAATGCAATAATAAAGGTTTTCACAGAAGTTCTTCATTTTGCTCTTGTCCGCACGGGTGGAGTTAGAACTTTTTAGAGTGAGACTTCCAAAAAAAATTACACTTCAAAAATTACTTTCCCCCCCCCCCCCCACCCCCCCACACACAGCACACACACACACACCTCCAGCTCTGCTTGTCCATATAATTATTACAACCTTGTTTTACCTTCATTTGACCTCAAAAGATTAAAAGAAATGTTACTCAAGTTAAGATAGAGATTCTCGACCCTATCAAGAAATATAGAAAACAATTATAATAATGTATCTCGACTAGAATGAAGAAAATAAAGAAAAGGTGGCAAACGATTACTTCTATCATTTTATTCTAGTATTATTTTTCAATATGACACACATATACGTACCTTGCACGTATATATATAATTAAAGAAAAAAATATAAAATAATTTAAACATCACTAGATTAATCCTTATGTCATTTGTCTACACATGGTGAAGAGATTTTAAAATTATGATAAGTGTCTCTGTCTATCGATCTAATGTTTGAATTGAATCCAATGAGTTTTAAATGAACAACTACATGTTTAGATTTAAACAATTAATTTGACTTTCTTCATTCAATATAAGTAAAATGTGGATTGGTAACATAGATTGTACTAGTACTACATATTAAATAAGATGTAGTGTCAAAATGGGTGAAGCGGACTTGATCCACTTATAATCAAGCTCTATTTATTGCTTTTTTGTCATTGCTTGAATTATAATTTAAGTTGATTAAACCTGTCAAATATATTTTTTATCCACACATTTCCTATGACCTACAACTTATTAACTACTTATTATCCATACATTCTATAGAGACCCACAACTTACAGGTACTTAAAAATTAATTTTAGCATCCGTCGTCTAAACTTATGAATTGGGCTAGGTTCGGATTGTCTTCCAAATTCGAGGACGACTATCCCACAATTCCACCAATATTGCAAGCGGGGCCGGTCCAACCAGCCATTTTCTCTCCTTTTTTTTTTCAAATTTTTTTTTGGGGGGAATTTAATGCGACTTAAATTAAGTCTTAGTTGAAAAAAATGAATATTAATGAGAAATGGGAAATTCAGTAAAAACTATAGAAGATAAATATATAGGAGTTTTTATAACCAAAAAAAATGATTTTGTAAAAAAACAACAAATCATATTAGAATTTAGAATAAAAGAGTCATTGAGTTGGGACTAAAAGAGGGCTAAAGGCTATTTTAATTTACTAACTTCTAATTTTTTTAATAACAGGACTAACTGGGTATCGTTCATAGATTGTCGAACACTCGAACTAGACAATCAAGTTCGACGCAACTCGTTCTTTATAGCAGGACGGACCCAAAACCGCATCAGGCTGGTGTGGATCTGAATATAAAAAATTTGATAAACAGAGAGATCAATTAAGAAAAAACGAAAATGTCAACGGCTCCTAGAGATTTGAATCACAACATGAAGAGTCACTAATGCATGTTTCAATCTCCGGGTTTTGCGAAGAAACTGTAATTAACTAGATGTAACTATAATTAATTATTGACCTCTTAAATCAATGGTTAACTTTGCATGATCAAAAAATATTCAGTTAACACCATTTTTATTCTTAATTATTATTAAACTGACTCATCTACCATTTTGAATTATTAAAGAGAAGATTCGCTAATTTATTTAAATTTCGTGATAACATGTGTTAGATCTCTTATCCCAAATACATATCCCCTTAGTCGTTCCCCTGATAGAAATTTCACACATCATCAATAACAGTAGTAAGTGTGAATGCATTAAATATTGTCCATAATAATCACCTCATCTAGTTATTTGATGACGTGTACAGTTTTTATTGAGTGGACATGTATTTGAAACAGTAGATCTAGACTCGTGTTAAGTGGTCACGTGTAGATTGGATTCTTTTTCATCAAAGATCTTATCACACGTAAATAATAGATGGGGCAAAATGAGATCAGGGGAGTCTTTTGTACTGCGTTGAACCAGCTCATCTAAAAGTATAAACTATTTGAGTGAGGAAGTGACCTCTACTTAGATCATTCTTGACAGAGTGAGGACATAATTTTTATTTGTTTGTGGGCATTAGTCCATTCTTCAAATCGAATTTATTTATTTTATCTTTGTGTTCAACAGCTATTTATCTATAAATTTTGTAGAGGAGTTGTAAATAATAATGAGCAAAGATAGTTCCAAAGCAATCTAAAGCTTAAGAAAAATGATTAATTACTTTAGTGTTATTCCCTTTCTTCTCATTTTCCAGTTCTTAGCTTCCTCTGCTGATCAACAAAGACTGCAGGTAATTTGTTTCTCTTCAACATTTAGCTCCCTTTTATTTCTCGAAAATGCATTGTTGGAACTGGGTTGGAACGACAAGCAAGTCTAGATGTGACGGAAAGATCATTTATACCGATTTGAATATTTTACAGGTATATATAGTGTACTTTGGAGAACAAAGTGGGACCAAAACTTTTCAAGAAATTGAACAATTCTATCATTCTTATTTGAATCCTGTAAAGGGTTCCAAAGAGGAAGCTAAAAACTGTTTAATTTATTGCTACAAGAGTGTCATCAATGGCTTCTCGGCATTGCTCACTCCAGAAGAAGCTACCAAGCTATCAGGTACATGCTTCAAATATTCAAATAATCAGTTGGCTTAGTAATGGACTTTTCATGCACAAAAACAGAGGGAGAGAATGAGATTAATAGCATTTTTCGCAGATCGACCTAATATTTCTATTAAATAAAGAATTTTTTCACGACGTTTTTTGTGTGTCATGAAAGAAAATCATTATACTGTTCTTTTTCATTATAGTGAAAATATACATGTGAATGCAACTCTAAACGACTATAAATCTGCGTATTTTCTTTTACTTTTTTTTCGATTTTATTTGTTTGTATTGCTCTTGTAACTAAGAATTAGAGTTTAATCTATAATAATCTAGGTTTGCCATGCTTAGTTCAAATTAATGACCAAAGTTCCTTGATCAGAGATGGACGGAGTGATATCGGTGTTTCATAGCCACCCAACTAATATGGGGCTTCACACAACAAGATCATGGGATTTTATTAACTTACTTGAAGGAATTGGAGATTCGACCCCTTCAAATGGAGAAGAGTTACTGCGTAAAGCAAGTTACGGGAAGGACGTCATTGTTGGGGTCTTGGACACCGGTAAAAATTACATAAACTTACTTTTAAGTAATTTTTTATTTTAAAATATGTTTGGATAAGTTGTTTTTTTTATTTTTTATTTGTTACTTGTAACTTAAAGGGATTACTTATTTTTACAATAAGGTATGAGTTACATCGAAAATAAGTGATTTAGTTTAAACTATGACTACAAAAAAATATTACTTATTTACTTATAAGTAAATTGTTAACTTGGGCGAATGTGCACAAAATCCGCTTTCCTTTCTGTGAAGGTCCATATCTACGTCAAGAATTCAAGTATTGTAGTGATATCTTTCTTTACGTAGGTGTATGGCCGGAATCGGAGAGTTTCAATGATAAAGGGATGGAACCTATTCCCAAGTCATGGAAAGGAAAATGCAAGAGTGGCGTTGGTTTTAATTCATCTAATTGTAATAGGTAATTGTCCCAATTTGGATATATAATGTTTACATAAACTATATATTATGCTGGAAAAAAAATGAAAAGTTATTTTGGTATTTTGATAGAAAATTAATCGGAGCTCGATACTACTTGAAGAGTTACGAGGCCAGTTTCGGTCCACTTGACACTAGATTGGACTTCAGATCACCCAGGGACAAAAATGGTCATGGTACTCACACATCCTCAACCATTGGAGGTCGAAGAGTTTCTAATGCTTCAGCCCTCGGTGGATTTGGAAGTGGCACTGCCACTGGTGGCGCTCCACTTGTGCGCCTGGCCATGTACAAAGTATGTTGGCCAATTCCGGGCCTGACCACGGCAGAAGGAAACACATGCCTGGATGATGACGTGCTTGCTGCCTTCGATGATGCCATCACGGATGGCGTTCAAGTAATCAGTGTTTCAATGGGTGGATCGACTAGCAGGCCGTACATACAAGATCCAATTGCAATCGGAGCGTTACATGCAGTGAAACGAAATATTGTAGTAGCATGTAGTGCAGGAAATTCGGGACCTTCCTTGAATTCTGTGTCGAATGTAGCCCCTTGGATCATTACGGTCGGTGCAAGTAGCATTGATCGGATCTTTCCATCTCCGATTGTGCTTGGAAACGACATGACAATCGAGGTATATAATTAAGGAAAAAAAATCATTGAATAGTCCATTTTTTGACAGACAGAAAGACATAATTTTCATTTTTGATTATCAAAATCAGGGAGAATCGGTAACTCCTTTTAGGAGTAGGACATATCCCCTTGTTTATGCTGGAGATGTCGAAATCCCAGGGACAACCTCAAATAACACAAACGGGTACGAACTCTCTGATTTTCTATCTTCTAATAATCCTTAATTCTCTCATATACAATTTCAATTATAATATTTGATGTTCCATTAATTGTTTTTTTAGATTCTGCCTACCTGGTACTCTTTCGTCAAAACTTGTAAGGGGAAAAGCTGTTTTCTGCCGGAGAGGAGAGGTTTTTCAATCATTAGAAGTGCAAAGAGCAGGTGGTATTGCAACTGTTCTAGGAAACAGATATGATGGACGAGGAGTAATCGGCAGGCCTTATTTGATTCCAGCAACAGTTGTTTATGCTGATAAAAGAATCGACGTTTACAATTACATTGAAAGTAACCAGAATCCAAATGTGACGTTAATTCAACCAAAAACCATCTTAGGCACTAAACCGGCTCCATTTATGGCTCCTTTCACCTCGAGGGGCCCTAATGATATCGAACCTAACATTCTCAAGGTACTATTAATTAGTACATTCTCATTATTAATAATTATATAACACTTTTTCGTTTCTTTGCAGCCGGATATTACTGCTCCAGGACTAAATATACTGGCAGCATGGAGCGAGGCGTCTCCTCCCCTAAATGTCCCTTCTGATCATCGAGTCGTTAAATACAAAATTGATTCCGGGACATCCATGTCTTGCCCTCACGTTGCAGCCGTAGCTGCACTTCTTAAGGCCATACATCCTCGTTGGAGTAGTCCTGCTATAAAATCTGCTATGATGACAACGGGTATTATATATATTCTTCATTGTGATCTTCTTGGAAGTACTTCAAATAATTTAGCAAAATTTCCCATGCCCTAATACTTTCGTTCCTTTTGTGAAGCAAAAATAACCAACAATATGGGCAGAACAATAACAGACTCGCTAGGAAATATTGCAAGTCCATTCGAGTACGGGGCAGGTCACATCCAGCCATCAAAAGCTGCTGATCCAGGACTTGTTTACGACGCTTCTTACATGGACTATCTTTTATTCCTCTGCGGTAGCACTAGAATTCTCCTTGATCCTTTTGAGTGCCCTCGAGTTTTACCTTTGCCAAGTGATCTCAACTATCCATCCCTTGCGATTGCAAACCTTAAAAAAGTCACGACAGTCAAGAGAACCGTTACAAATGTTGGCACGAAAAATTCTTCATATTCATTAAGAATAAACCCCCCTCCTGGTTATTCTGTAAAGATATCTCCAGCAACTCTACATTTTAGGGCGACCAGGGAAAAACGTAGCTTCAGCATTACAGTTAAAGTTAAAAATACTGCGAAGAAGAATAAGTTTTCATTTGGTTCGTATACTTGGAGTGATGGGATCCATCAAGTAAGAAGTCCTATTACAGTATCCTCACAATGATCTCCCTTAGAAGAATCCATTTGTAGTCTCTTCTATCCTCTATCAGAATGTTTGCTATCTTGCTCGATCGGGAAAAAAAAGTGCATGTATCAAGTTTGTGAGTTCTTATAAGCTTATCAAACATCATTTTTATCTACATATTCTGCAAGACCTACAATTTTTATCTATTTTTCATCCACAAATTTTGTAGGACTCAATGTAATTGCCAAATACACTGTAGTGCATGTTACACATATAAATAATATTATTTATCACTACTGGAGATGATCACTAGTCTAGTCTGTGTCAATGGAGTCCACTGCAATTGATTCGTACTACATAAATGTATTGTCTCCTCAAACCAATCAATTGTAGTAGACCCTACTGACACATAGATGGATGAAAATAAAAGTAATTTTCAAGTTTTAAAAAAAATAAGATAGTTGTCAAATTAACTCAATAGAATTTACATTTAGGTTGTCAAATTAACTTGAGATAAAAAGTAAGGAAGAAGAAAGAAAAATCTACTCCAATGGGAGAGATCCCACCAACAACTCTATGGTTATTCATAAAATTAATAAATTAACAGCATGTTTGGCATAACTTAAACTTTTTTTTAAACCGTTAAAATTAATGTACTTTTTATCTATATATTTCGTATAATTTATAATTTATTATCTATTTATTATTTATATATTTTTTAAGACTCGTAACTTCTAAGTACTTAAAAAAATAACCAAACAAGCACGGACAAAATGCATGCAAGTATTTCATTTCCACATTCTTGTACACACTACACGCACCTCACATGTATGTACGTAGAAATGTGAGAGCATGATAATCAAAGCTTAAATCAAAAGTCAAGTCAACAGAAGTAATAAAATATACTGGGATGATCTCCTCCACACTAGTGGAGAGCTTATTTGCCCCACTAGGTGACTTGTCCAATTCATTTCACTTTTGATTTGTCCAATGAGAATTGGACAAGTCACCTAGTGGGGCAAATAAGCTCCCCACTAGATGGAAGAGAACAATACTTATAAAATATAACCCAATCTATAATAATTTGATAGATATTCGAACACTTTGTATTAAAAGAGTCCATGTCGGTTGTTCCAAATCTATTTATATCATCAAGATTTAATGGATTTAATGTGTTCATACTTACTGATATTAAGATTAATTTTTTCTGTATATTTGATAATGTATAAAATTTTTATTAGAGAGACGATTGTGAACCTCCCGACCTGGTTGACATCCTCAACTATAATATTCAGATTCTCCATGGACAATCAATATTTATGTTTTCCCTATAAATTACTTCACATTTTCCCTCCTTTTCCCAAGTTCACAACATCCATTTTCTCTAACCCTTCCAAATATCAGCTCACATACATAGTTCTTAGCTCAAGAACCCTTTTTTTTTTCCATGGCAGAAGAATTTCTAGAATCCGAAGTCAATTTTGAGGAGAAAAACAGTACTGGAGATGAAGACAATGAATCAAGGAATAACAAGGGAAAGTGGAAGAAGTTGAAGATCAAGAAGAATTCAACTCCGGTGAATATCCCGGAAAACATGTCGGCAAATTCATGGTCTCGCTACATGGATTCAGATTTTTTCGACGATGAAGATGGTGATTATGGAGAAATGGTGCCACCTCACGACATCATAGGACGCCGTCTGGCCGGAAAAATGATGTCATTTTCGGTGTGCACAGGGAATGGAAGAACTCTCAAGGGAAGGGATTTGAGTCAAGTCCGAAATTCAATTCTCAGAATGACTGGATTTCTTGAAAAGTAATAGCTTAATTAAAAAAGAAAAATTGTAACATAAATGAAAATTCATTCCTTGCTCAAAAGAAAAATAAATGAAAATGAAAGTTTTGAAAGAAAATAGTTTACTGGATTCTTATTTTTGTCGCAGATTAACTGTTTTCTTGTTTCTGATTTCGTAATTTTTTTTAATTATTTGTTGTACATATAAAGATAAAATTTACAAATATGCTTTATTATGTCAGTCTCTTTAAGAATTTGTATATCTCGACAAAGCCCAGAAAATAGGATTTGTACCAACATATGATTCCATGATTTCTTAATTTTGTATTGCTTAATTCTATCTAATACTGCATATTATTAAATTTGATTATCCATAAATCGTTCTTGACAAATGATCAACTCATGTTTGAACTTGCCAAAAAGCATAATCGATGGATAAATAAGTCTCGACAAGAGACGAATAAAGCTAGGTTAGTCGAAAGATGATTACAAACTGGCATTAGCACTATCTCTATAATTAGAATTACAAAATTTGTTTCGTGTTTATAAATGGTGCACGATAAACCAAATAGTTATTATAAAACTTTATCATAACATATTTCTTGTTTATTACAATTTACTTCGTATTCTCCATCATTTCGACCTTTTTATTATATGTCATGTGTAATCTTATTTAATCTATCGTACTGAAATATTCTAAAGTAACTATTGACCGCATGCGTAAAATTGGCATGGAGATAATACAGTAAGTATTACAATTAACTTCTTATGTATTTCATTACAAGTTGGGATTAAGTTAATATCAAAAATTAATTAAATGGAGCATACAGCTAAGAACATTAATAAGGCCATCATAGGCCAGATGACACTTAAGCCAACCCTAATCCTAATTATTGAAAGACCATCAATCGACAAAGAAACAAAATCATTCAGACAGATGATTGAATAACATGCAATTGGGCTATTAAATTTTTAAAAATTCATGTTATGATCAGACCAATCATTGTACAGATTAGTCTTTGTGGTGGTATCAAAATTATATATGAGATTAATAAAAAGTTCTAAAGTTCTTTGCACTTGTTTTCGGCAATGTTGATTATGTTGAACTTGATAAAATTGGATGGAATTGAAGAAGAAAAATTTATAATAAAACTTATCGATAGTCATGTCCAGTCTTATCCAGAGCATCGTGTAACAAACATATTGTTAGCCTCCATGTCATAGTCATCGTCTGCACTTAAAATCTCTGATCAAAGTCAAGACCTTGGAAGAAATGAAAAGGACAAAGTTCTCAAATAGAGGAGGATACAAATATAGTTTTAACCATAAAAAAGATCGAGCTAATACCATGCGACTTACACTGACGAGTGACCAAGGAACGATGAACTCTGACCATCATTGTCGGCTACTGAATTGGATTGCATGAATATTCGATTAGAAAAAGTTCTTAATCATCATATAAACTCTAGCTTTTACGACATCGCAAGGGTGCCTCCTGCTTGGTGGGTTCATAAGCGAATTGGCTCAGATCCAAGTCACAAGTTGAGCTTCATTCAATAGGCATACAAGGTTATAACATTGTTGTCAATTACATTATGTTTGAAGCAAAACCTAGGCGTTAATAATTGTTACCTATTTGTGAAAGTGTTCTTTATATCTTTTAGAGGTGCACGAAGACCACTGGCACGTGAACCAGTTGAGGTAAATCTGAACGATGATATCACCGAAACAAACTTTTCCATTGATTTCTCGGCTATGTCAGAATAATGACCCAAATGAGATATATTGCACCCAAATTTTCCTTCGGCTTTTGTCCCTTCCTCCAGGTTAGATGCGCAGGTACCTGAAATGAAGAAATATATGACAACCCTTTTGCACAATAACGTCCGAGCACAGGCCTTGAATCTTGGAAAGTAAGAGAAGTTTAACCGCAATATCAAACTTTAAACAGGACAAGATGACTTGATTAACCTATCAAAGGCCAAATATGATCTGCATATTAAATGATGTACTTTGTGCTTGCACTAAACAGTATGAGGCATAGAGAGTTCTTAAAAAGTGATAATAGTCATCAATACAGGTTCAAGATTCTTTGGGTTCACTGGGTATGATCAGACGTCATTAAATAAGAAAACTTGATAATAGTCATAGTCATCAATGAAGCATATTCAGCTGTTTAAAAAACAACTGAATACCTAACAAGGTAAAGGGAAATTAAGTAAGAAAACTTGCACAAAACGTTAATTTCAGATAGAGTAATCATCGCTTAGTAAGAAGGACTAGAGATACCCTAAAGCATACTTAATCTCTAGGAATTTCACAGTTACCCATCCTCGGGTAATAATATATAGATAAATCAGTTAAGATATGCATATCGAATATATATTGAGCAGTGATGCTCAACCAAATGTCTTCTGTAGAATTAAATTGATGATATGTTGAGATTCTACGCCCCAGGTTAGGCTATTCAACTGCAAATATTTAACAATGAATTTCCACCAAATCATTGTTAAGAAAAAGAGCAAGACTGGCTACTTTCAGTTCAAGCTCAGATTAGGTTCAAACTCAAATTTGTTGGTAGTGGATGTTATTGAGTGGGTTTTAATAGGCTGCTGGATCCTTATTTGCTGAAGGTTAGATAAGAGATTACCTATGTTTTCTTGGAATGAAGCTTTTGATTGGGCAACATCACTTGATTGTTTGATAATATTTAAATGGCTTGCATTCATCTGATGCTTGCTATACTAGAATTCAACAGTTAAATTCGTGGTTAAAAAAAGGTAAAGTTCTGGTTTCAGTACTCCCAAAACTTAATTCCACAAGAGTAGTGTCAAATACCTTGAAATTTTGCATGTATTTCTAATAGGAAGAGACGTACCTGATGTCAGATTTGCATCATTCACTTCTTCCTGAAATAAGTGAACGAAAATATATAATTTAGCCGTAAAACTAAACAAGTAGTGAAAACAGAGAACGACGTGGTTACACTTGACAGAAGGTCTTACTATTTGAGCATCAACTTTTCTTTTCTTCACTGTGCCTTTAGCATAGTCATCACTTGATGAACTTCCATGAATAGTACGTTCACATATCTCGGTAGTACCTCTGATTACAAGGTCATCAGATGTTTCTTCCTGGTTATGCTCATTTACTGAATTTGGCAGAAAATAAGAACTTCTGACTCTGCCCTTTTTGTTGTCAATTTTTGTTTTGCACTCACTAGCATCAAAGCCAAACATATGCATAGGGACAACGTCCTTCTTCACTACATTTTCTCTCTTGCAAGTATCACTTTCAGTCATGTTCTGAAAATAAGAACTCCGTATGATACCTTTTTTGTTTTCTGTTCTACATTTTCCTTCAGATGATTCTGAAAGAGACTTGTATACGGGATCAGAAAGAATATTCTGAAATCTGTTAGAGTCATTCTCATCCACATCAATCTTATTCTCCTTGTAATTTTCCTTTGTGGACTTGTGCAGAAAATAGGAACTCCTCACAACTACATCTTTCGTTTCTGATACCATTTTACCAACTTCTCGATCTGAGCCACGATCCTTGTGTAACACAACACAAGGCTTATAGACTGAATTTCGTAGCAAGTTATTTTGTTGCATTTCAGTGTCATCTGCAACTTCTATGTTATGTAGTCCTACTCGAATACAAGAGTACGACAAATTAGTAAATTTAAATTCAAGACAACTGTTTTGATGCATGTTTGGCTGAGTTTAAATAATTTATTTGTTACATAAAAAATCTAAGTTTAAAATTTAAATAATCTTATTGTTGGTTGAAGTTGGAAATAAGTTACTTTTTGAAAGTAACCCCTAACTTGTAGTAAAAAAAAAAAAAAGTAACCTTTTTTAATTATAAGGGAAAAAAAAGTCGCATAGCCAAACATGTTTGGAAAAAAGTCTACTTCAAATTAACTTTAAGCTTAGCCAAACATCTTGATCTGTAGTGGGATAATAGATACTCTTACCGTGGTCTACAGACTCAACAAACTCAGGACTATCGATCTTGACGCTATGTTTTACCTGAAATCCGAAGAGGGAATCATAAATGCTCCAATTATCATGTGATACTGTAATGACATGATTTATGATTTACTTACAGACTCTATATGGACATCTAGATCAGGGCTTGAAGTTCCATTGCTTGCATTTGGATGCTTAGGTGCAATTCGAGGGGCCCTGAATTTGCTCTTTGCCTCAAGAGAGGCAAAACCTTAATGTGTTAAGGAAATACAGAACTTTTATTTTTCTTTCTTTATTTGGGTACATCTAATGTATTGCTTTTACAGTCACAGCATTTTACACAACTTTGATGATATAAATCTGATAAACCATGGACAGAATCCAGAGAAAATAAAATGAAAGTGCATATAGTATCAGGTGAAGGCCCATGTCTAACTGAGTCTTTTACTCTTTGATCTTCAATAGATGAGATCAAACCATCAAAAAGATGTAATTCTTATCGTGGACAAACAGCATCAGCAATTCATTATGTAAAATGGAATCATAATTCTTCAACCACGTGTTGAAATTGTCTGAAACCTGAAACGTTATGCTTAAAATGAAGGATCCATAAGACTCCTTGTTGGAGTATTAATTGTTCAACACATGAAATGGGGCCTTGATAGAAGGGTGCGTGTAACAAGGGCCATGGCTTCTAACAAATTAAAGGCATAAATGAAGTGTGTCAGACAAAAGAAAAACACTTCAGATATGGGACAGCAAGTGAAGTCATAAAATACAAAGACAATTACTGATACTATGCCATATATATATGGATACAGAAGTAGTTGGTCAGGAGATTTTTCTGTGCAGGCAAATCAAGCTTTTTCCTTTCACCCTCAGGCTTGAAATTTTTGAGTTGGTAAGTTCCACTAAGTACCTTTTCAGCATTACCACATTCTCTCTGTCAAACAAAGAAGAAGATTAAACACGAACCAAGAAGAGAAAAATACACAAACAGACAGTTGAACTGGAAACAAATTAGAGCTAAAAGTGGAGAAACAAACATGGAGTTGGGCATCTAGATTGGAATAGTCTAACTTTGCGATAAATTGCAATAGCATAACTATTTCCACTACCGAAGTTAGAGTAAGTTCTGCAGCCACACCCCTTCCCTAGCCTCATCTCAAAATCTCGAAAGAGTTTTTATAAACTTCATTTTACCCAAAAGAAGAAAGTGTAAGTATTAAGAGAATTCTCAAATTCAAAAGCAGTATTATACATCGTATGACCATACAAAAACGGATAAAATTAGAAAACGTTAATGTATGCCAACAAATGGATGTGGCACTGATTGAGGATAAATTAAGCAAGTAAATATTAGGTAGTTGGGCATGCCTTGCATATACTTTAAGAAGCTCCCACTCGTGAGTGTGATGTAATCTTATTAGAACGAGTTTGGAAAGAGAGACCAAGATAAAGGGAACTAAGAGCATGTAAATAACTAATTACATCCAAGGAGAAAATGTAGATACAGAAATCAATATAATACCTGGATCGCTTCTTTAGTAAAAGGATCAAGGTCACCTTGTGCTATGCCTTTAGCTACATGCTGGGGAATTGATGTGATCTTGGTTAAGGTATATTTTCAATGACACAATGGAGATGTGTACTTTGAAGAGCATTAAATTGTAAAACAAGCAATAACACAAGGATATGGACCTAAGAAGTCTAAATTGTCGTCGACATTCTCAGATGGCTCAGATAGATGTACAATATCTTCAGTAACGGGATCATAAACTCGTTGATGCAGAAACGTCAAAATTGCTTTCTTGAAAGATTCTTCGTAAAGATGAGTCACTGCAACACTGTTGTATTTCAAATGTTTGATTACCTGTTCAGCAAAAATCAAAATCAGTTCAGAATCAACCAAAAAGAAATAGGTTCAAATTTCATGAAAAGTCAGGCTATAAAACCAGCATCTCTTAATCTATAAAACTCATCACTAACATATGCTTTAATGCCAATATTTACCTTGTCATAAGTTTTAAACTTTTTAACCAGAGCATGAGATTTTTTCAGCCCCATTCCAGGCAGAGACTGCAAATAGTCACAACCACTTAAAATGCACATTTCAAGAATCATATTGTGAGTGAAACCTGTTAAATTTAGTTCCTTGTTGTGTTGTAATTTTGAATACCGAAACTCAACACCTTGCCCAAATTTATCCATCTTGTAGATGATCTGGATGTCATAGAGGTTTAGTCAGTAAGATAAACGCGTAAGAATAGATGCATGAACCTAACAACTATATCTCTTTCAATAATCAAAGTTGCAAGCAATGAAATTAAAGCTTATATAACGGGAAATGAAAAATTGCAAACATAAATTCTAAGAAACTCACTCTGGGACAACCAAATGTTATTAAGTCCGAGTCTTCAGTAATAACCGCATCAACCTGTTTGCTTACTGCCAAAAATGTCATTTGGGCGTCTGCCTCATAAGGAGCCACGATGTATGAAACATTTTGCTGCTTTAAGACCTTCAACAAGTAAATAAAACCTTGACTATTACTAGGAAGGAAAAAGATCCCGATTTACAAAATAAAGAGATTATACAAGTGAGAAGTCATATAGCAGACTTGGGGACATCATATGATCCTTAAAGAATGCTTATAACATTGTTGCAATTATAATGTATTTCATACCTGGATTAGGTCATGGGCAACTGAAGGTGATATATCAACAGCCTTTTGGTAACACTCATAAGCAGCACTCAAATTTCCATTCGACTCATGCTCCATAGCACGAGAAAGGTTTTCCCTCCTCGACCTGCAGTTCAAAATTTTATTATCAAATTTGATTAAATTTAAACTCAAATAGCATGTTGTAAGATCAGGCTTTAACCATCTCATCTGAAAACCAATTAGTGTCCAAAGCATTCGACCACCATCATTTGAATGACCCAATCCATGGGCTTAAGAGCGACATTGTGCTCCCCAACACATGTTATAAACCCAATGAATCTTCTTTTTTCGGCAAGAAAATAATCTATTGGAGGTCAGAGTGAACTTAAAGTTTTCATAAAATCATACACCATCTATTATGGTGTTTTTAGGGATTCAGTTATCACACCAAAAGCACTTCAAGAATTCTCAGACTGATAAATCTGTTGATGTCTGCAATAAATGAATTCAGGACTGGGTATTTCCCCCAAAAGCTCTGTTTCCAACTGAAGAAAAAAAAAAGTAATTCTCAAGGAACCTTTCAACCCTGTTTACCGTACAGAAGAAGCATGTCATTCAAGAATCATAGCTTTTGACTGTGAAGATGGGACGGTATGGGAAATAGGTGAAAAAGGAAAAACAACTAATGCAGCCAAGCAGATTTGACAGACAATATCATACCTGGCGCGCTTGTTCTCTTGGTCAAGCTTCATTGGTAGGGGACCTCCATCAAATACAAGAATGGGTCTAATGCCATAATGACGCAACAAATTTACTCGATGCATGCAGTAGTCAATATGCCTGGAAGATATAAATAAACCAACATTAACATATGTTTTTATTCAACTTACTGCTTCATATAATAAACAAATTGCTCTATTCGCTCTTATTGTCTCCTTCATCCGAAGAAGCCATTTTCAGTAATGCAAGAACTTGAAGATATTGCATTTCAAGTCCGATACACCCTCGCCCCCTCGCCTCCAAAAAAATAAAAGCTATCTTTTGCTAAATAGGTGCCAAGAGATGTGCTACATATTAATGATGTTAAAATATTTTGAAATTCGTAGAAATGTTCTATTTTGATAGTGAACACGAAATTGCGCACACCCTCATCATATTTGGATGTGTAAATGAGATCGTGAAGTGTAGAGATTGATGTATAGGAAACTCAAATAATTCCATTGTCAGTTTACCAAAAAAACAAATGAAAAATGAAAAATCCAGAAGTTGATATTTCTATATACATCTCGTGAAGTCACATTTATACATCTACAAAAGAAATGTAGCAATACAAATATCTTGAAGTGAGGAAGAAAATGTTTCACACAACTCAAAAGACAGGATTAAAAAATAATGCATTTTTATGGAACTCTTGAAGCATATAATTGGTTTTCTAAAAATTCCAAATAAAATGCCTAAATTCCAGGTCACAAAAAAGCAATAACATTGAAAGCAAAAAAAAGCCCAAATATCATGCTTTACAGGAAAACAGAATCATGTATGATGTGTATATGTTCATATAGTATAGACAGGGTACAAATAGATACATTATCCATATGAATTAATTGACAGAAACCCATTATTCCTATCACAAGTATATGTATATATACAAACGTGTGTGTGTGTACATATATCTATTGATAGAAAGTGGGGTACCTGTAGGTGGGCAAGCCTTTGCAGAGCTCGGTACTACAAGAAAGAGCGCCCTTGTGGAGCCAAGAATACGTGTCGACGGCAACGCTGCAGCCCTCCAGGTCCTTCATGTGTATTGGCGTCATTATTGATTTCAACAAAGGCAACAGCCCTGTAATTCCCATCTTTGATTATACTTGGATCTCTAAGAAAAATAAAATCTTTTCTTGAGAATCCAAGATTATGATGAAACTGAAATGGGAGTTAACACACGGTCTTAATTTTACAGGAATACCTGGTAATAACATCCCCATTTTGGAGAGGGAAAGGGGCGGATTTTATTGGGGGAAATTGAAATGGCGGGAAGAATAGGATTTTGGCAGTGGGTGAGCATCCCAAAAAAATAAATATAAATTACTTATTTTAATAATATTGTAAAATTATTTTAAATAGTATAACGTTTATTTGCAGTGGGATCTGATCGTAAAAAAATAAAAATTGTATAGGTAGAAGATTATTTTGCTCGCGTTGAAAATGGAAAAATAAATATTAATAGAAGTTAGTAAGTGGCCGACGGCAAATGGTAATAAGGAAAAGAATTGAGATGTAAATATTTGAAAATTAACGTGAATGGCAAAAAAAAATCGAGTTAAGAATGAAAGATTTGAAGAGATGAGGTATTGTTATCTAAAATAGTAAAGACTGGCACACGTATAGTCCTTTTGATCGTGAGTAGGAGTGAAAAATTTTCTATGTTGTTGATAATAACTAATATTTTATTTAAAAATAATAAAGAATAATGTATCTAAACACATATTTTATTTACTTTAAGTTTAGCCAAACTTAAATTTTATTTTTTTCTCAATGGTAATGCATTGTTATTAGTGAACTATGATCAATTAAACTATGTTAGAGCTTGTTTAATTTCACTTAAAATTTTATTAAAAAGTTTAAGTTAAAGTAAATAATTAATTTTAACTATTCATTTCATGGACCTACAAATTTTTACAACTTTTTAACTACATATTTTATCAACAAAAAAAAAATCCGATTTTAATCAAAATCAAACACACCCTTAATATATGCGTGCATCTTGTAATGGATTTGTGTGCAATTAAATTTTGCGGACGACTTAAATAAATATTAGCACAATTAAATATGTTATATACTTGGTATGAAATTAAGACTCTATTAAACGGTCAAACTAGTTGTCTGCATGTCAGAGGCAGGAGTCTTATTTCAGCTTAATATCTTAGCATCGACGACTGAAGTGTAACTGGTAACTTCGTCTGAAAGAGAATGTAAGCAGTAACACTTGGAGTGAATTGGGATTTGAAGAATATAGCCTAAGAAGACTAGTCTCCGCCTCAAGTCTAGACGATGATCCATAATGCGAATTTTCACAATCTCGTTCTCATATTAGTGCGCGATATCTTAGCGTGCGAAACAAAACATTATGCTTAAACATCATTTTTATTCCCTATAATTCATAAAATAGTTAATTGAAGAATCTTGAAAATTAAATTGTGAGATAATATTGGGATCAAATGATAAAAATAAAAAATAAATAGTATAAAAAATGACATAAATACCCCTGATCGCCAATGTATAAATACTCCATTTATTATTCATAGGTATGCAAATTACACATAGTTTACATATTATACATATATCTTGAGTCAATTTTTTGTCTATTTTATTTTAGCATATGTTTGGTGATGCTTAAATTATAATTTCAGTTGGTCAAATTGGTCAAACATACTTTTTATCCATATATTTCATAAGATCTTCAATTTACAATCCACTTTTTATCCACACATTCACCACCAATAACTTATAATATAAACACTTAAAAAATAATTTCATCACTACCAAATGGTACTACAATTTGAAACTCAATTATGAAGTTGAACAAATTTTTGATATATTCCAAAATTAATTGAATAGTTTTTCAATACTAAAATAAAAATTGTACATTCAGATGGTGAGGGGAGAATATCAATCTTTTCATAAAAAGATTTTGGCGTAAATGGTCTCTAATTTTTGCTCTTAGTATGGAATTTGTTTCAAACGTTTATTTTTTTACAAATAAGTCCCTGACATATATGTTTTAGTACGAAATTAGTCCTTATATGATGAAAAAGACATATATACCCTTAGTTTAAATTAGAAGAAATTATATGCGGATTCCTAATCATTACAAAATATGCAAATATGTCAAATACTTTTATTTTTTATAAAAAATTAAAGAAAACTAATGAGTTTTTTTTTTTTGGAATTGACACTTTAGTAATAAATATGTCACATAAAAGTATTATTTTTGTTATTAAGTAATTATATTATTTAAAATTTAAACTTTTATTTTATTGTTGTATAAAAAAAATAATTTTGTTACAAAATTAATGTTCAAATACTTTTATTTAATTGAGTTATATGTTTATTAACCACAAATATTAGAAATACAACTATATTCTTCATATTTTAATTTATCGTTTTATTTTTGTTCAAAAATAAAACACATAATATGTAAATTAATTTTATTAGTATTTTTATGTTAAATAAAAATGTAATAAGATTAGTTCAATGTCAACAAATTATATATGTCATTTTGTTATTTATTTAACTTAATTTTTAAAGTAAAGAAGGAGAAAATTTTTTATAAGTAAATAGGTAGAAAAATGATTTATTTGACATGTTTATTACTAAAGTGTTAATTCAAAAAAAAAAAAAACTCATTAGTTTTCTTTAATTTTTTAAATAAAAGTATTGGACTTATTTGCATATTTTGTAATGATTAAGAATCCACATACATTTTTTTCTAATTAAAACTAAGGGTATATTTGTTACAATGACTAATTTTGCGCTAAGATACATAGGTAGAGATTTGTTTGCCAAAAAATAAACGTTAGAAACAAATTCTACACTAAAGACAAAAGTTATTGACCATTTGCACCAAAATCCATTTCACAAATGACTAATGCAAAAAGGTATTCAACACGCGACTCCACCTCCACATACACCCAAAACGTCGGGATTGTCGAGTGTCGCCATCGACACATTGTCAATACTGGTTTTGAATTGCTACATCACGCGTCACTACTTTCCATATCGTTGTTACCTTATTAGTCGGATTTCTCATTATGCTATTACACAATAAAAATCTCTTTTTGAAATTCATTTTTCCATTCTACCAAATTACCGAAAGTTACATATTTTGTCTCACTTTGTTACCCTTGGCTTAAGACATACACTTCACATAAAAATGGATCACCAATCTCAACCATGTGTCTTCATCGTTTACTCAAATGCTCAGTTGACATCTTCGTTTCTCTATTCTCTTAAATCTATAAAATTTCTTACTTTATCCTCTTCTAAATTAACTCTTTGTTCTCGATCCTCATCCACATAATTGGGTACTCGTTAACACGAACCATCTGCATCTCCTACAAATGTTGTTGTAGTTTCTTAGAAAAATGAGTTGAACTCTTTGTTGTCACCTTCCATCTCTTCATCTTATCCATAGCCTCATCTAATGCAAACACGTTCTTGTAACAATATTTTAATAAAAAATAAATCTACTAGCCACAATTGTAAGCCCACATAATCTTCCAAAAAGAAAAAATCAACTTTTGAAGTGCAAATTTTGTTTTCCTTTTAACAAATACTGACTCTGCCACTACTTGGACCCTTGTCAACCACTATCACAGTTTATGCATCAATCCGCCATTAACCATTGCAACTCTATCAAACAAGTATTGCGCTACTTGAAGCACGCGGTTAACCGTGGGTTTTTACTCAAAGAATCACCATCTACGCTTCATGCCTACTCTGATTCAAATTGGGGTGGAGATCTTGATAATCAATGCTCACCAAATGCTTATGTTCTTTGCTTGGTCTCAATCCTGTTAATTGGAGCTCACACAAACAAAGTCAGTTTCTAGGATGACAGACAAATCTATTGCCAACACAGCCACGGAACTCACTTGGGTTCAAAATTTATTATACATTTAATGTATCTCCTACATTTTTTCGTGACAACATCAATGTCGTCTATTTGTGTTCTCATCATGTTTCTCACTAAAAATAGAAACATATTGTAAATGATTACCATTTTGTGCGGGATCAAGTTGCACTATCCAAAGTTCAATTAATCACTCATCAGTCCAAGCTTGAAGTTCTCAATGTAACCCAATCTTGTAAGGGCAAATTGAGGCACAATCTTCTCATAAAAATAATTCACTTTATTAGATCATTAGGGATGTGCTCAAATATCATATAGAACCATCTTATTTAATAATTTAAATTGTTAAAAATAATATACTTAACTATTTAAATTTAATCTTGAAGTGTCGTAACCATTAAATTTTATAAATTATATAAAATATTTTTTGAAGTTTTATCTATTTTACACGTGCAACATGACTTGTCAATCTATTATATAGAAAAAGAAATAATTGTACGAAAAGAAATGGAAAAATAGTTGTTTTCCATATCAGAATGACTCACGAGATATTGGACGATAATAAATAGATTAATGAATAATTGGATTAGTACATTGGAATGTTATATTATATTCACATGTTGCATCACAGCCAATTCATGGTTGGAAGGTGGTGGGCCATTGTACAACCTTGCTTTTATTTGTGTCCCTATTATGATAAACCGCGTTCTCGGTTTAAAATTGAAATTATTACAATCTAATCCTTTTTTCATATTGTAAACTAAGTAACTTCAAAATTAAAATTATTACAATCTAATCCTTCTTTCTTATTGTAAAATAATAGTTTGTTTGGTACAACTTAAATTATAATTTTAGTTGATCAAACATATTTTTATTTTACAAATTTCGTAAAATCTACTTATTATTTACACATTTTAAAAGACATACAACTTATAAATACTTAAAAAATTTGAACACTACCAAACATGCACTAAGTAACTTCAATTAGAGGGCTTTTTTCGAAAATAAGTTTGCTATCATGTAAATTATTATGACTATATTCGATAAAAATTATAATTCTTAAAATTGACTTGTATAAAAAAATATGTTCAAATTACTGTAAATTTACAAATCAGACAAGGGTAGTTTTCATAAATAGACGTAACTTTCTACAATTAACGGCACGTGTTTTAAACATAATCCGGCGTGGTTTATTCAGTGGTCGAAATATCAATAGTCCATGCCCCTATTGGGTCCCATTAAGACCTGTTGCTCCACCTCAAAAACAACTAAAAAATCAATTCATAGAAATCATGTGTTACTTCATTAAGATTAGTGTCTGAAGTCTGATATTGAAAAGGTTGAACGATGTCTGAAGGTGGCTTGTTCTCAACTTATTCTGTTTGCAGTTCTGGAGCTGGAATAGCAGGTACTCTCTTCACCCCCATCTCTTGTTTCTGGGGTTGGGGTTGGGGCTGGGTCGGAGTGGGGTTCTGCGGCTGGAATTACAAGTAGTTTCTTCACCCACCCCATCTTGTGTATATGGTAATGGTGGGGTGGGTTTATATAGGGGTTTCTGGTTTGCTATGATCATTAGGTTTCTTGCTCTACAAATTGGCTTGGCAATAATGATCTACATTTGGGATTCTTAAAATTTCAGCTTTTTTCTATTCTTGATTCTTGATTCTTGCTTGATGGGTTGATTAATTTGTACATAATTGCTTAATTCTCTATTTAATCTTTGGGAAAATGGGTATTCTACACTCAAGAACATGTGTTGAAAATTAATTATTATTTTTTTTTTTTTTAAGGTGGAAAGGATTGTCTGAAATGATGAAGGAAGTTGTGAAATTATGATTTCTGGTTCAAATCATAGAAGTCAATGCTGCTGGAAAGTATTAACTTTTGTACTCAAACTATGGATTTTAGTATTTTAGTGCTATAACAACTAGAAAAAAAAACAAAAGGCAGCCATGGAGATTGGAGCATGTTTGGCTAAGCCTAAAAATAAGAAAAAGTTACTCTTTTTGTTTCTGAACATGTTGGGATAAGTTACTTTTTTTCTTATTTTAAGTAAAAAAAGTTAGTTATTTTGAAAATAAACTTTTTCCTTAATGTCAAAATAACACACATTTTGGCTGTCTTTGCAGGGAACCTCCTTGCTTTTGTGTTATTTGTATCACCCATGTAAGACACTCAATCTTTCAGAAACTACTGAAGAACAAGTTTTCAAATTATTGATTAATTAATAAGAATTTTTTATATGTTTCTCTTGCAGACCAACATTTACGAGAATAATCAGAAGCAAATCAACCGAACAATTTTCCGGGTTGCCTTATATATATGCCCTCTTGAATTGCTTAATATGCCTTTGGTACGGGACGCCTATTGTCTCTCCCGGTATAATTTTAATTGCCACTGTCAATTCTGTCGGAGCCATTTTCCAGTTGATTTACATAATCATCTTCATTACCTATGCAGAGAAAACAAAAAAGGTTATTAATTCTTGCATTTTGGACATACTTAAACTCATTATCGCAACCATATTTGTTATTTAATTATGTAAGTTATTTATATCTGCAGGTGAAGATGCTCGGCTTGTTACTCGCAGTTTTTGCTGTATTTGGGGCCATTGTGTTTTTGAGCATAAAAGTCTTCGGACCACCTAATCGACAACTTTTCGTTGGATATTTGTCCGTCTTTTCTCTTATATCCATGTTCGCTTCTCCGCTATTTATTATTGTGAGTTCATTCGAGAGCTTAAACCCTTTACTTCTATTTTAAGTATTTGTCGTCTGTGCTACTAACTCAATGCTTGAAAATAACTTTTATTGCAGAATTTGGTTATTAAAACAAAGAGTGTCGAATATATGCCATTTTATCTCTCGCTTGCGACCTTTTTTATGAGTCTTTCTTTCTTTGGGTATGGAATGTTCAAGCAGGATCCATTTATTTCGGTAAGTGTTTGTACTTAACCATCCCTTATTGCATTCTGTACTTTGAAGTTCTTGTGTAATTATTTGTTGCCAGTCAGATGTGAAAGAAAAATATTGTATTTAGTGTTATGGATTAAGCCCTAATATTTAGTGTATACAGTAATAATAAACAAAAAATCAATCAAAAAACGAGCTAAGTACCCATAGATTTATAATGGTTCATCCTCAATGTGGATGTCCACTTGCGGCTGCGTTTTCACTATAATGGAGAAGACTAATATAAGTTTTCCTATCCAGTCTCATGTACACAGAAGTGCCCCCTAATGAATCCTTTATAGAGTAGGAATATTAGGAACGTGTATAAATGTCCAATGCACCACCCTTATAATTAAAAAATTAGCAGTCGAGAAAAGAAGTGTAGAGTATGATTAGGCTCTTCAGACAAACATTTAGTATGAGAAGTTCAAACCACTTCTTCAAGGACGCCTCTTTTCTATTGCAAATCATCTATAAATTACACTACACTAGCATCTTGGAATTTGATGCTTTATTAGACGCAGGTCTAACGTGACAATGAACGACTTCTTGAAAGTAACCTAGCTCGTTTTCCTTTTTCCTGTTGTAAAATCAGGTTCCAAACGGGATTGGAGCAATTCTCGGTATTATACAGTTGGTTCTGTACTTCTGTTACAGCAGAAAATCTGGGGAAGAGCCACGAAGACCTCTGCTCGAGTCCTATGCATGACTAAAATGGTTTGGCGGCTTTTTACATTTTTTAGGTTTTTTTTTTTTTCCGTTATTGGTGTATGATTGATGTGGCGTTATTGTATATTGTATGTTGCTGTCATGCTCATAGTTGTTATTCATTACACAACTATTAGCCAAGAAATTAAATAAGAGTTGTTCGTTTTGGTTGGTTTAATGTTGACAGCTCTCAAATTATTTCAATCTGTAATATGCTTCCCATTCTTGTACTATTGAGGCTACTCGCTCTTTGTACTATTTAGCAAAGAGTGATCTGGGGGAAGTTCTCCCTTTTTGTAGAACATGTTTTCATAGTTAGTTATGTTAATTACTAATTTCTCAAGTGCTGTAAACTTTTGGCCGGATTGTTGAAACTGCGTGTTCGTTGGTGTCTGTGGAGAACGGTCCGATCAGACGTGTTTTGGGGGGCTTACTGTGAGGGAATGGTTCGTTCAATCTTGACCAGTGAGCTCCTAAGTAATTTGCTCATTTAGACAAGGCCCGGGCACGTCATGTTGGAAAATAAGTGAATGAAAAGTTTAAACTCTTCATTTGTTTGAGACTTTCCATCTTCTCAACCTTTCATATTTTGTAACTTTTGTAACTCTCTTGTTAATGGTGTATTTGGAATTGGAAGGTCACTCTAAGGCCTATATAAGGATGTCCATTTTCATCATTCTTCACACAACAATTCAACATTTCCTCCTTAGGTTCTTTAGCATTCGTTTTCCTCTTTAGCATTCGAATTTTCTCACGGTGATATTGTTCGGGTAGTAGGTCGAATCGCTGGTACAACCAGTTCTACTATTGTATCCTGGGAAACAGACGTTCATAACCTACGGTAAAGAACGAATCTGTTTTAAGGAAATTGTACTTGTACAGGCTTCGGTTTGCATTTCTCTTCAATTTTAATTCTGCAATTATTCTTAATCCATTAGTTTACTGTTCATTTTAATTATAATATGTTGTTTAACGTTTTCCAATCGACGTATGGATTAAAAATGTATAACAATCTTAAAACAAATTCATGTTAAACTTATATTACATAAAAAATGAAAAACAGTGAAACTAGTTTGGTTGGAGTTTTCTTGATTTGTGTATTCGCAAAACTGGAAGGCTTTGTCAAAAGGACCTAAACTGTCTAAGGAGAACTTGGGATTTAAGTGGTCCACTTGTAACCCCCCTCCTCACCTGGAAGCCTTCTAGTTGCGTGTTATTCAAATCAACAAAACGAAAAGAAATGAGTTAATTTGATAATTGCAAGTGTAACTAAACAGAAAAACAGATTTGTTTATTCTGTTTATTTAAAAAGTGGAACTAAATTTTTCTCTTGTTTCAGAAAATGGCAACTGATCCGATTATTGAAGTTGTGGCTATTGAAAACCAGACTGTGGCACAAGTGCCAAGTTTTGCTGCGATCCAAACTTTGGCTCCAACTGGTCATGTAACTGTTCCAGTTAATCATGGAGAAAAACCTGAGAAGTTCAATGGATTGAATTTCAAAAGGTGGTAGCAAGAAAATGCTATTTTATCTGACCACCTTGAATCTTGCGAGATTCTTGACTAAAAATGCTCCGAAACTTAAACAGGGTGAGGGAGACATACAAGCTGTCAATACTGTTGAAGCTTGGAAACATTCTGATTTCCTATGCCGGAATTATGTCATAAATGGCTTGACAAATTCACTATACAACGTGTATAGTACAATAAAAACGGCGAAGGAATTATGGGAGTCTCTAGACCGAAAATATAAAACCGAGGATGCAGGGGCTAAGAAATTCATTGTTGGCCGCTTCCTTGATTATAAAATCGTGGACTCAAAATCTGTGATCAGTCAAGTATAAGAATTGCAAGTGATCTGGCATGAGATTTACGCCGAGAGAATAGATTTGAGTGAAACTTTCCAGGTGGCAGCTATTATTGAAAAGCTACCTCCGGCCTGGAAAGATTTCAAAAATTATCTCAAACACAAGAAGAATTAATTGTTAGACTTCGCATCGAAGAAGACAACAAGGATGATTCTGGCATGGCTAGAACACAAATAGATACCAGTCAGCATCTATCAAAGAACAGAGGTGAGAGTATCTCTCAAGTAGAATACTCTAGAAATTTTGGAAGTCTGATGTACTTAATGAGTTGTACAAGACCAGACATAGCCTACACAGTTAGCAAACTGAGTAGATATACAAGTAATCCAGGAGCTGACCACTGGAAAAGAATAATAAGAATACTAAGGTATTTGAGATATACTCGTGATTATGGGCTGCACTATACTAGATATCCGGTAGTTATTAAAGGATACAGTGACGCTAACTGGATATCTGATATAAAAGACTCAAAGTCTACGAGTGGATTTGTGTTCATACTGGGAGGTGCAGCTATATCATGGAAATCTTCTAAACAGACGGTTATAGCCAGCTCCACTATGGAATCTGAGTTTATAACCTTGGACAAGTGTGGTGAAGAGGCTGAGTGGTGACGTCACTTCTTAGAGGATATTTCTAGATGGTCAAAGCCTGTGCCAGCAATTTGCATACATTGTGATAGTCAATCTGCAATTGGTAGGGCACAGAGTAACATGTACAATGGTAAGTCTAGACACATACGTCGGAGACATAATACCATAAGACAACTACTCTCAACTGAAGTTATCTCTATTGACTATGTAAAGTCAAAGGATAATATTGCGGATCCGCTAACTAAATGTTTGAATAGAGAGTTAGTTGAAAAGTCGTCGAAAGGAATGGAACTTAAGCCTTTGGAAGAATAAGTTAATACAATGGAAACCCAACCTAGTTTACTGGAGATCCCAAGATCTAGGTTCAAAGAGACAACCTAATTGTAAATACTTAATTAGATCAATGTGGGAGTTCTCTCCTACCCATTCCTATGATGAAACAGTGACACCCGTAGAGGAAAGGATAAGCAATAGGCTTTTAATGATTCTTACGCTCGGAGTAAAACGGGCTACTCTTAATAAGAAATCACCTGTGTGAGAGAGAAGTGGGGCCGCTTCAAAGAAAATTGTGTAAGGCGTAATTCTTAAAATCTCTCACAGAACCAGGCATATGTTCACGGCCATAAATGAACATAATAATGAGAACTGAACTATGTCAGGATGAATTCTGTGTGAGATATATTATCGTTTACACAAACGGCAGAACAATTCAAGGACATCGCGTCTACTGATCAGCTAGTAAAGTAAATATACTTTCATAAGGGAAGGTTCAAAGGGTAACACCTACCTATCCTATGCAGGATTCAGACGTTGAACTTTATCACCAAGTCTTCCGTGTCTCTTTCAATTTTTTATTCATGTGGGGGATTGTTGGAAAATAAGTGAATGAAAAGTTTAAACTCTTCATTTGTTTGAGACCTTCCATCTTCTCAACCTTTCATATTTTGTGACTTTTGTAACTCTCTTGTTAATGGTGGATTTGGAATTGGAAGGTCACTCTAATGCCTATATAAGGATGTCCATTTTCATCATTCTTCACACAACAATTCAACATTTCCTCCTTAGGTTCTTTAGCATTCGTTTTCCTATTTGGCATTCGAATTTCCTCGCGGTGATATTGTTCGGGCAGTAGGTCGGTTCGCTGGTACAACCAGTTCTACCGTTGTATCCTGGGAAACAGACGTTCATAACCTACGGTAGAGAACGAATGTGTTTTAAGGAAACTGTACTTGTACAGGCCTCGGTTTGCATTTCTCTTCAATTTTAATTCTGCAATTATTCTTAATCCATTAGTTTACTAGTTTACTGTTCATTTTAATTATAATATGTTGTTTAACGTTTTCCAATCGACGTATAGATTAAGGGCTTGTTCGGTAGAGTTTTTTTTGGGAAAAAAATGGGTTTTTTTTGTTACTTTTTGACTTTTCAAAGTTTTTTGTAGTGTAAAAATGGTTGAAAAGTCAAAAATTGTAGGCAAAAAAATAGATTTTTTGGGAAAAAAAACTCTACCGAACATACTCTAAAAATGTATAACACGTCTTTCAAGCCACACGGCACGCATATGGAGGTGAGTATGTGTAGCATTCACTGGTACGTGTATTTAGACAAGGTTCAGAACGTGTGGCATTTACCGGATGATTTAATGGAGCTTCGACTTCGATAACAATATCATGATCATTTTGAAAGTGTATTCCATCAAATAATTGTTTTTATAGGTCGTTCGAACGGCCATCTGCCACTCATGTTGGCTTCGTCTCAACATCAACCACAACAAATGCTTTTGACATGTGTGGAACAAGATCCACACATCCAAAACATAAATATAAAATCATAATCAAACATACATACATGACAAAGTAACACTTCCCCATTCAGCATAAAATGTCAGTTTTCAATGCTATATAATATAATCAATCCACTTGTCTCGACTAAGTATATAGATGTAAATCTCTAGTATGAATTAGAAGATTACAACTATTAAATGTAGAAAAGGAAAACGAACATAAAAAATAAGTTTGAGGTCATTTGTAAGAAACTTTAATTATTGAAAAAAGAAAAAATAATATCTTTAACCTGCCACGCACTCGAAAGTCTTAGGGTGTGTTTGATTGCAACCTATTTTTCATGGAAAAAATATTTTTTTCACCTATTTTCCAACTGATATGTTTGGTAGCTACATTTTTCCTTAGAAAAAGTATTTTCCCACCTATTTTTCAACTCATGTTTGATTGATTTTCATTTTTTTCAGGTAAAACGTTTTCTCATTTCTACATAAATGGCTACATTTTCCTTGAAAATAAGGAAAACGTTTTCTTAGGGGGGGGAGGAGGTTTTATTTTCCAAGTAAATTTTGTCTTCTAATTTGATATTTTTCAATTAACAATTTTTTGGCAATTCAAGTTCCTGAAATTCATTTTCTTTTCACCCAAATTCAATGCTTGTAATAAAATGCACCCTTAAAGTTTAATAATTTAGAGCCCGTTTGACAGGGATTATAAACTATTTTATAAAACAAATTTTGATTTATTTGACCAATATTGGTTTATTTGAGTTGAAATTGTTGACTTTTCATGTTAAAAGTGGGTTGAAAAGTCAAAAATTACTGTTGAAAAAACCAAAATAGGTTTTTAATCTGTGTCAAACAAGCTCTTATTTGTTGTCTACTAAAATTTTCACGTTATAAACATGTCTAGTAGAATTGTCAAAGGCATTGATCAAAGTGTGTCGTGTACAGTGGTGGAGCTCGCCCTCCATATGTCTCCATCATTCACTGGTCGTGTACTATGAGAGAGGCAATGAGATTGAGGTAGATTAACATTTAAAATTAAGGGAAAAAAATAAATTGTTGATCTAAAAGATATAAACAAACTATTTTTGAAATCAAATATTTGATTAGTTTTCTTTATCCAACCGTAACAATGGTGGAATATTTTTTAATACTCACAAAAAGAAGAAAATACAACAGTTTAATGTGAGATGGGAATGGTAAATTGGGACGGTATTCTCCTTCTCTGTCTCGTCGGAAATTTTTATGAGACGGGATGGAAACGAAGCGAGTAAGGAATTAAAATATCACCATATATCGATTTGTTTAATTTTTTTTTAAATATGATTTAAATTTAAAAAAATAAAATAAATTAATCACGGTGAATTTGGAGAATTTGAAGATCATGTTTTCCGTCCCCGAACCGATTTCTTAACGGGGGTGGGAGTAAGATATTTTACCTTCCTAAATTGTGACTTAAAGATAAAACGTAACTTGTCTATTTGATTGGGTGTTGAAGAAAGAAACAGTAAAATTACACTTTTATACATCTTTTCCAAAAGGTTGCAAGTTTTTTATAGTTCCCAATGTAATATGAAAGCAAGCTAGGGATGATTTACGTTCTTATTGATTTATTGTGTATGAATCAAAATTGAATTTTATTTAGGAAAAAATGGGGATGAGCTCTTAAATATTTTACCTAGTGTGGTTCTAAATTATCAACCTATCTATTTAAATTTGTGATGTAACCAAAATGGTTAATATGAACATAAAATCGCATAGGGAAATTGGCGCAAATGGTTCCTAACGTATCATGTTATTGCGCAAATGGTCCCTAACCTTTTATTTTTGGCGCAATGGTCCCTAACCTATCTATTTAGGTGCAAAAATGGTCCTTGTGGACAGATTCCGTTAAAAATCTGTTAAACAACCTTTCATTTTGGTGCGCAAATGGTCCCTCTCAATGTTTTTGTCTTTATTAGTGGGGTAAAATTGTCAAGTTACATCTTTCTTTCAATTGGCGCAAATGGTCCCTAACCTTTACCTTTTTCTGGCGCAAATGGTCCCTAACCTATAATTATATTTTGGTGCACAATTAATCATAGTTTGATGAAAAAAACAAAAATATATTTACTTTTAATTAAAGAAATTTGCAATTGGATTCCTAACCTTTAAAAAAAGTAAAAATGAGTTCGATACTTTAATTTTTTTTATTAAAAAAATTAAAAGAAAAACTAACAAAAATATACTAAATTATTTTGTATATTTTATGAACTATTATAAAATAACTAAAATTGAAATTCATAATTATTAACGAGTGTGCTAATTAAAATTATTTTACTATTATTAAGTAATCATATTATTTAAAATTCAAACTTTAATTTTATCATTACAAAATAAAAAGAAAAATAAATTTGTCACAAATAAAATTTTAATTATGCTCAACCCAGCTCGATTTTATACGATTTCATATTTACTGGGTCAATCCAACTCACTTTTGAGCCACAAATAAACAGGACCAGTCTTATTTTAAAATTTAATTTATTTTTACATTTAAAAAAAAAAGTTTCACCCCACCCCACCCCACCCCACCCCACCCCACCCCACCAGACCGGATGGGAGGGGAGAAATCCCCTACATCCTATTCACCACAAGATTTCTCTTCACCGCCCCTACATCCTCAGCCGCAACACCACCACGTGATGCCGTCACATCCCACCGTTCTTCTTGGCGGTCAGCCGCAAACCCAGCTCACTCAACCGCACAACAATTCCTACCCCAACAGTACTGTCACTCCAACAAACACCAACGTTAACAACACTAGCGGTATGATTCAGCACCAGCAAAATCCAAACCCTAGGTTCCCGTTTAACTCCGTTGGTGCGCCCAAACCACTGGATCATTACCCTGATGGCTCGCCTTCTGCTGGTGTTGGGGGCTTCAGCATTGAGCCGTCTCGGAAAAAAAGGGGTCAACCCAGAAAGCACTCTCCTGATAACAGCATTGGGCTGGGACTTTCACCTACTCCTGTCACCCTAAATTCCTCTGTGTTGTCCATGGGAATTCTGCTGGTGGTGGTGGGATCCCATCTCCGGAAACCCCTGCGAAGCGGAACCGAGGCAGACCTCCGGGTTCTGTAAAGAAACAGACGGGATCATGTGCTGTGATTACTTTTTTTTACTTTTTAAAATATCGGACTCATTTTTACTTTTTTTAAAGGTTAGGAATCCAATTGCAAATTTCTTTAATTAAAAGTAAATATATTTTTGTCTTTTTCATAAAATAAGGATTAATTGTGCACCAAAATATAATTATAGGTTAGGGACCATTTGCGCCAGAAAAAGGTAAAGGTTAGGGACCATTTGCGCCAATTGAAAGAAAGATGTAATTTGACAATTTTACCCCCACAAATAAAGACAAAAACATTGAGAGGGACTATTTGCGCACCAAAATGAAAGGTTGTTTAACAGATTTTTAACGGAATCCGTCCACAAGGACCATTTGCGCACCTAAATGGATAGGTTAGAGACCATTGCGCCAAAAATGAAAGGTTAGGGACCATTTGCGCACTAACATGATACGTTAGGGATTATTTGCGCCAATTTCCCAATCGCATACAACTTTAAGATGAATATATTAGGCTGTGTTTGATTGCATCATTTTTTATGAAAAAAATCACATCCATGGAAAATAATGTCACTTCAGTGGAAAATGTTTTCCAACTTTGACTGTTTGATAGAAGGTGGAAAAAGAAAATGTTTTCTAAAGTAAAATCACTTAAAGCATGTAGTTGGCCATTTTCTTGGAAAATGTTTTCTCACCATTTTGGTGGATTTTTTTTTTCCACCTTACATGAAAATTGTTTTCCTTTTCCACCCTTTTTCATCATTGCCAATCAAACACACTCTTAGAGATAAATGTTAAGTGATTTGATGGTTTTCCTTACGGCTTTAAGTCACGTGAAACCTGCGTTCGATTTGATCATCCACATCGACGGTTTAGTTATACGAGGACCTAGTGTCATATATTTAAATAGATTGAGATTCAGAACCTCACTTTTAAAGGTTAGAAATTCATAACCACACAAACTAACCCTAATTTTTCCTTTTATTTAAAAATAAGTTTGCTCTTAAAGGTAAAACTTGCTACATTGGTTCTTAATTTATTGTCTTGAGTAACAAACTAGCTAGTCTCATTCTTTAAAAAAAAGGCAAATTCGCCTTCAACATTTTATTATAGTTATACAGTTTTCAATGACAAAAACCATCCAAATGATATTAAATCATCACACTACACTCGTGAAAATGTGTTTGGCTTCAAATTTTTAGGGGCCAAACTCATTGAAAATAAAGCCTAATTTCATAAAATTGGACATGTAAGACACATACACGATGATTTAGCATAGATTTAGACGATTTCTATTGTTGAAGACTGATAGTGTAACTGTAATGAAATGTTGAGGATGAATTGTTACTCGAGCAATCAATTTAGAACCAGTTGAACAATTTATCCTTTTAAAACAGAACAAAAACTTCAATTCAAGTAAGAATTAAGAAAGGAGTAAAATAGAATGAAAACTTACATCGGAGTTTCATAATATAAACAATAATATTACGTATAAATTCATATAAGCTAGAATTTTATTGTACTGTGTGTAATCTAATCCACTATTTGTATACATATCACATTTCAAAATCCAACAACATAAATATATTTTCATTATATTCTACCATATAAATTCATATATTTTTTTGGGTCAAAATAGTTTTTTTTTTCAGTCAGTAATGTTGACTTTACAAATCAAATGGTGACTGAAATGGTCAAATTATTCTTAATCAACAAAATATGTAAGCGCATTTTGGTCATTTCAGCCATTATTTGATTTGAAAAGTCAAGAATGGCGACTGAGAAAAACTATTTTGGCTTCAAAAAATCAAACCGAACAAGATCTTGGTATCATATTTTTGTTATATCTTCATGTACTCAAGAAATGATTTCCCATCGAGCTTCCTGGAGAAGAACTCTTTGACATAATTTTCCATTTTCATTCTTTTGTAGAGTGGCTTCTGGCTTGTAATTAGGGAAGGTGAGGGTCCCACTTCTGCTTCGAATTTAGGGTTGAAAAACATAGCAAGGGAAATCCTCTCCTTTACTGAATTCACTGTCGCCCTGTGCTCAATGCTATTGTACGACCCATTGCTCAATATCTGCATCCATGCCATGCATGCACAATTTAAAAAAAAAAAAAAAAAAAACTTAAAAGTTGATATAAATGTAATACATTATTGTAAAATATATGTAACATTGCTACGGGTTAAACCACCTTATAAAAAAAATTAAACGATATGGTCAACAGTATGCAGATCTTTGGATTCCCTATATTTTATAACTTGTAGAAGCAAATTATTGATTTAGATGTGGAAAATTAATAAATTAGGTCTCATAATTGCGGTTGGATCAATTTCGAATCATGGTAGAATCCATTGACAGCCAAGATATATCCTTTATAACTAATTTTATAGTAGCACTAATGGCCGATTTAGTTTATTATCAATTATAGTACTATACTATATATTTGTTAAATATGTAGATCGATTATCGACTAGACATATTTGGTACGTATATATTAGATGGAAATAAGATATTTATTGAAGATAAGATTTAAATGAATATATGTTAAGTACTTTCTTTAATAACTTAAATTTTTAGGTAATGGCATCAAAATTCAGTCTACGTAAGAGGGAACATGTTGAATTACAAGATTTAAATGAAGGCGTGTCCTCCTCTTACAGTTTTAACTTTTTGACGAGGTAGATTTTAACTTATTTTAGCTTTTCTTCATTATTATATTGTCTAACACTACCAAACATGCATTGATCAATGTTTTGAGAACCAGATCATACTAGCCAGTTGACCGGATACATTAAGGGCATGTTCGGTATAATTTTTTTAGGAAAAAATGGGTATTTTTAATACTTTATTGACTTTTCAAACTTTTTTGTAGTGTAAAAAGGTTGAAAAGTAAAAAATTATAGGAAAAAAAAATGATTTTTTTAGAAAATATAGCTACCGAACATGACCTAAGAATCGGTTCAAAGTTTGGTCCGATTATAATATAAAATCAATGTTTTAAAAAACGTAAAACGTAGTTAGATGTGAGAATTGAGCTTCAAATTTTTCGGGTCTAGGTGAAACAAGGACAAGACGTGGATACTGCGCCTTACGCCTGAGCAAACTTTTTAGAATAGTATTAAAAAAAAAATGTAAAACCCATTAAAATAATTTCAAAGCTGGCCGGTTCATCCTGGAAACTCGTTAGTTCTACAGATTCATTATTTAAAGGAAAAACTCTGTGTTTAATTTTTTTTACTAATTCAATTCTTGACCATTTACCTTTTTTAGTTTAATATATCTTAAGTTAGACTCTGATTCAATTCTTTGATCCTTCACCTTTTTCAGTTCAATATGTTTCAAGTCTAGCTATTATTAAAATATTGGTAATAATTAGTGATTGCGTTCAAAGTCTGGTGACAAACCTCTAGAATGTCTCCCAAGTTGACAACAAAGGCATTTGGAAGGATCTTCACCGGCATCCAAACCCCATCTTTCTTTATTTGGAGCCCTTCAACTCCATTAACTTGCAGTAGAATTGTGATTCCGCTGCCGTCGGAGTGCGGCGTCAGCCCAATAACTTGCTCCGGCTTCGGACATGGCGGATAGTAAGTCATCCTCACTGCTTGCATCCCGTCGTCGAATATCTCTTCAACTTCTCCTCTTTCAATCTTTAGGGCTTCCGCCAGTAATACAAATAAACTCATGGAAAGTTTTTGCAGATTTGACATGTAAGCCTCCAAGGTTTCCCTGAATGAATTGAATAACACTATAGGTAATGAGAAGACGATATTGTTTAACCATCTCGTTTAGAACTTAAGGGTCCGTTTGACAGAGATTATAAACTAGTTTATAAACCAATATTGATTTTTTTGAGTTGAAATTGTTGACTTTTTATATTAAAAGTGGGTTGAAAAGTCAAAAATTACGACTGAAAAAAACCAAAATGGGTTTTTAATCCCAATCAAACAAGCTCTAAATTATTAGAAGATAAATATTTTTTTCCTTCTCTTTATAAGGATAAAAATTTTCCTCGTTTTTAACTTAAAATTAATATCTGGATATTAGTTTTATCCAAACAAGATAAAATAAAGTTTATATATTATCTTTGTCCATTGACGCAGGCCGGACTTTATGTTTTGCATGCGTGAGTCGAAATTTAAAAATTGGGCCCTCAAATCATAGTATGTATTTATATTTTTTTTCTTCATAAAAGTTTTTCGGAACTAAATCTATAAACTCAAAATCTAACAATAAAACGATAAATAGAATGTAATACCCAACAATAAAGAATGCTGTGAATTTTTTTTTTTTTAATCATAACCAATTTTACAATAATTTAATCTGCATATAGATATATTTGAGGAAAAAAATTCGCCAATCCAAAATATAATGTCAACAAGAAATGACAAAATCAAGTTTACCTTAATCAATTCAATTGGTTCAATCATTACCAAAAAAATATAATAGGTTAACTCCTGGAATATATACATTATATAAAATAAAACAGAATGTGGAAAAGAGAAATATCGCTTACAACTCTAATAACTATACTGATTCAATGTGGCTGGATTAGAGAGGGAGATTGGTGGTCTGAACTTTTGAAAGGTTTTAACTTTCAAATTGGGGAGGAGATAGATTTTGAAGTTGACTTTTTAATTGTATAAATTTATTTGTTAGATTTGGACTTGAGTTGTCCTAGATCGATACTTTGAAATAAACAAAAATAAATATATAACACAATTTTTTAAGATCTATGGACCCTCAAATATTTTGGGGTCGAGGCAATCGCCTCTTATAAAGTTCGAGCCTGATTGATCGTTTACCAAACGGGCCCTTAAAGTATTAGATATGGGACTATCGTACTTTGATGAGTACACATGCGTAAGAGAGAGGAGGAGGAGGAGGACCACCTGAGAGACGAAGGGAGCTCAGGCAAAAGATGAGGTTTCCTTCTGTGGACAGGGTTGACAATCATGTAAAATCTGTCTGCCCAGTCGATTTTTTGATCTTCAGAATGAATAATTGTTTGACCATAACCTTCAAAATCTCCTTTTTTAACCTTGTATTTTAATCTCTCTTCTAAAGGAAGCTTGTAAAATTCATGAATCTCATACTTCAATTTCTCCACCAATGAATCCACTCCATGGTTTACCAACTGCAAAAATATTATCAGTCAGAAAATTTTCGACAGATGGGGGGTCATGTGCATGATTCATGGACAAAAAATAAGGGGAAAAAAAAAAAAACCTGAAATATGCCCCATTCTTTGCTTGTTGAGTGCAACTTTTCGAGCTCGGAAACTTTGCTTGCACCAGAAGAAAGCAAATTTTGCATGTCAATAGTGGGTATTACTGCGAAGGAATCATCCTCCAATGAAATAGAGGTTTCTTGATTCACAAGGTATCTTCTGGGAATTTCATTAATAGGGTTTTTAGCAAGCTCCTGAATACTTAGTTCAGCCATGGCTAATTTGGATATGTTTAAAATGCAATGAAGTTGGGTGTATTTATAGATCGAAGAAAGTAAAAAAAATTTCCATAATTGTGTAAAAATTAATTATATATATATAATCAAATTTAGAAAATAATCTAATGTACCTACTAGAAGATTAACGGGAACAATAAATTTCAACTCAACCGTGTTGAATAATGTATTAATGACATGATTATGACATGTTATAATCCAAGCATTAAAATGCAATTTCCAGGGAAATTTTCAGCCAATTAATCCAGCCCCCACCCTCCCTAATTAAGATGTTTATTTATTTATTTTTGTTTCATAATATTTTAAAGTTTACGTATGTCTGTATCACTGTATATATTCATAGATAAATACACATTTGTTCATCTTAGGATCCACGGACTAGACAGTAGACACGGTGACGGTGGTCCACGACAACCAACACGGTGCATGCGGAGAAGAAGGACCATAAAATTTATCAAGAATTGACTTCTTCAATATATATGTCACGTGAAACTAATTTCCATATTCAGTTTACACTGTTTTTTCGTTGATTCCTTCTTCTAAAAGAAATTGAATAATTATAAAAATAATGTTGAAAAGTATAGGGTAAAGTAGCATCACATTTTACTTACATAAAAGTTTTTAACTTTTATTTATTGTCACATTTATGTCATTAAACTTTTATTTTTCATCGAATTCTTATATTTAACATTCTATTAATCAATACATCTTGTTTCTACTAACGATTTTCGTCTAAAAATTTCATTAGTGTGCTTTAAAATGATAAACAAATATTTAATCGAAATTTTCTATTTATTTATTTACTTACTTATTTAAAAATATGAGGAGAAAATGAGTCTTTTTGTTCTTTTTTAATGAAATTTTTGGACAGAAACTATTATCAGAGACAATATGTACTAATTAATAGAAGGTCGATGATGAAAATGCGATGAAAAAAAATTAGAAACATAAATGTAATAATAAGTAAATATTATAGACTTTTTATACAATTTAAATGTGTACTTATGAAAAAATGTAGTGTGAATATATTTAACCTTTTTTGTTTCATTTTTGTTTTCAACTTTTGAGAAATTAGCATATTCAATACCTCTTCATTATTTGACAATTTATTTTATGGTGGTTATATTCACACTACAATTTGTTATAAATGTAAAATATTTTAATTGTATTTAAGATTATCAACTTTTGTTCATTATTGCAATTATGTTCTTAACTTTTTGTCATCGAATTCTTATCTTTAACTTTCATTACTTAGCACATTTCATCATTGATGATGGTTTATATCGAGATATTTTGTTTACGTGCTTTGAAATGAGGAAAAAATATTTTATCGTATTTTTGTATCTATTGTTTTTTTTTATAAATATGACAGACAAATAAGTCTTTATACGAATGCTCAACAAATTTTTTTTACGGAAACTGTTATCAAACACAAGATGTGCTAATTAATAAAAAGTTGAAGATAAAAATGTGATAAAAAAAAGTTGGAGACATGAGTGCTATAATGTTAAAAGGTTAAGGATGTTAAATATAATTAAAATATAGTGCAAAATATAAAAATTGTTGTGTGAATATAATTATCCTTTATTCTATTAATTCGGACATGCATACTACGCACTTCATTTTTATAAATGGTAAAAAGGTCGAGACACTTAGGGCTTGTTTGGTGTGCATTTTTAACCAAAAAACCCGTTTTCCATTCTTCTATTTTGGGCCCACATTTGCTAATATAATCACACTGGTGTCATCTGACACATAAATTAGCTGTCGCGGAAAAATGACAATTTTGTTCCTACAACGTGTAGGCCTTTCAATGAGGGACATAATTGTCAAAGCCTGCCACTTTCAACATATGTGTCATTGCATACAAACCAATGTGGGTCAAATTCAGGGGTTGGAAAATGGGTTTTTTTATGGTTAAAATGCACACCAAACAGTCTCTTAAGCGCCCGTTTGATTTTGCTAAAAATCATATTATTATTTTTTTGTAAATTATGATAAAAATCAATAAAATATATTGTTAAAATTAATTATCGACTTTGACTTTTAACAAAATTTGAAACCAAAATCAAACAAGTCATCAATCCATTAAAAAGAATAATGAACAATTGTTATTTAAAAACAACAACAACATAATAATAATAATAATAATTTTATTACATTAAACAAAAAATAAAAAGATGTACCCCCAACACCACCCACCGCCTTCACCACTGCCAGCAGTGAACCTCATTGTGTTTTACTCACACCATCGTCGGCGATGGTGAAAACCAAGGAAAATACCTTCTCATTACACGGTAGGGGGAGGGGGATGGTGTTGAGGAATTTTGTTTTTCTTTTTTCTCTTTCTTTTCCCATTTTTTTGGTTGTTTTTATTTATTTAATTTTGTTTTTTTTTTTTTTGTTTTTATTTATTTATTTTACTATTGGTTTAAGTGGGTAAACAATTTTGCCCTTCATTAAAAGGCATACTTGACTTAACCCCTGAATTGGATGGAAACTATCTAGATGGACTGATTTTGCAAATTTCTCAAAGGTTAAGAACAATATCACTACTTTGACCAAAAGTTGGGAATATATTTGCAATTTATCCAAAATAAAATAAAATAGGTAAACATTTTCTAAGATTTCTATCTTTAAACATATTCAAACTCATTCAAGATAAATTTTAAACAAATACATGTAGGTTTTTTTTAACAACTTAAACTATTAGACGAGATGATTAATATGATACTAGGCAAAAAAAAAATTTAAGTTCAAGTCTTGACGATGTTCATTTATTTAAAATTATACACGTATTAAATTTAGATGAAAAACAATAAAATTGGTATGAAAATAAAATACAACAGATGATAGAGTATATCAAATGCATTTTTTTGATAAAAGGTTAGAGAAGTGTGCACATTTTTTCTAAATAGATAGTAGTGTCACGAACTCAAATTCTTTGCATGACGATTTGATATCATATTAGTTTTCTCACTTAAAAGCTTAAACACTTATAAAAATTAATGTATTTATTTAGATGTGATCTTCAACAAATGAAGACTTCATTGCATAATTAAAAATAGGGTCTCAATCTTTTAAGGTTATCTCAATTCGTACTAATTAAATTTTATTCGTATCATATCATTCACAACCTTTCAATAATTCGTGCATATGGTCATTTTTGACAATTTTTCCCTCCAACTTTAAAAAAAAAAAAAAAAAAAAAAAAAAAAAAAAAAAAATTGCATTAGATGTCCCAAATTTTTCAAAAATGTACCGTAAGGTCCTATACTTTCTAATCCTATCACCTAAGTCCCTCTCCAAAAAAGAAGAGAAAAAAATAAGCAAATATTTTTTTTAAAAAAAAATATGTTCTTCTTCCCCGATTCCCCTCCTCTCATCGCCGTCCCACCCCACCACCCCAAACCCACCTATGCTCTACCGTCACCAACCAAAGGAGATTTCTCTTTTCTTATTTTCGACCCAGTTTTTGCCACGAACAACCACCACCGCTAACCCCTATACTCAAAATCAAAAAATAAAAAAGAAATAATTGAGAAATTCACTCCATCAAAACATCCCGAAAAACAAAGAAATGAATTCGAAAATTTGGGGATAAAACTTTAGAAATTTTCTATTCAATTTGGAAATAATATTCAAAAATTTGGGGATAGAACTTCAAATTACACCTGGGGCCCATCGGGATGGGATTCGAGACGGCTAGAATTTTGTTGGTGGTAAATATTCGGTGGCAGTGGCAATGGCAGTGATAGTTGGGATAGGATGGGATGGATACAACCAATCAGGGGGGATTCCCCTTCATTCTTGGCTGGTGATAGCGTGGTGGCGCAGCCGCACTATTGGTTTTTGGTGGGGCGGGAAATCGGGGAAGATTAAGATTTTTTTTTTTTTTATTTTCTTCCTTTTCTTTTTTGGGACTTAGATGTTAAGATTATAAGGCTTAGGACCTTACAATACATTTAAATGTTTGGGACATATGCTACAAATTTTCCTTTTATTTTTATTTTTTGTTATTTTAGTTTATTTAAGTTAGAAGGCAAAATTATCGGAATGACCATTTGTGCAAATTATTGAAAAATTAGAGTTGATAAATACAGATAAAAATAAAAGATAAAAACAACTTTCAAAGGTTAAGAACCTGAATATAATTTACCTTTAAAAATATATAATTATGGTCGACATGTCAAGTCATGAGTCAAGACCTAATCTATTTTCTTCCAGAAAACAACTTAATTAATTGGAAATTTCATGACCCTTAGAGGCGAGTTAGTGACAATTAGATAACCATTGAACTCGTCCACATAAATTATGTAAGTCATTAATGTTGCTATCTGGCCTATTGTGGTTGAATAGAGGCGCCGTTTCTAATTAAAATATTTTACACTAAATAAACGTGTATGATCGTGGAAATTTTGTTTTAAGAACGTGTTTTGCGCCTTGATTAGTGCACCATATAAAATATGTCAATGAAGCACGTTTATGATTAAGACGTGCTAATTGCTGGCAGATTGAAATTTTAAACTATTGAATATGAATCGTCAATTCGTCACTGGTGATGAAACAAGATATTTTTTAAATTAAAAATGAAAATTGACAAGAAAATAAATAAATATATAAATTAGTGAATCAGCATGTTATAAAATTTAGCTCACAATGTTATTTATGAAAATGATTCAAATGATTGTGATCCTTGTTGCAAAATTTCAAAACAACTTGCGTGTCGTGAAAGTTTAGAAGACTCAAAAGAAACGAATCTTACATTGAAAAGTTATTCTGATAAAAGTGTTCATAGATAATTGGATTGTATGCAGGGTGGATTTAAGGGGGCGGGACCAGGTTTAGTGTAAAGAAAAAAAAATTAGTAACACTCGAATCTTCAAGTGAGCAGTTCGATCTCCAAAAAATTCTTGAATCCGTTCCTGATGGTATGTGTTTAAATTTAATAAGTGTTCCTAGATAATTGGATTGTATGCAGGGTGGATTTAAGGGGGCGGGACCAGGTTTAGTGTAAAAAAAAAAAATTAGTAACACTCAAATCTTGAAGTGAGCAGTTCGATCTCCAAAAAATTCTTGAATCCGTTACTGATGGTATGTGTTTAAATTTAATAAGTGTTTATTTGATAAATTCTTTTATAGATTATAATATTTGGGTTCTGTGAAATATGTGAATAAAAAATAACTAAAAATTACAAATTCTATAAAATATTTAGATAAAAATAATGTTTAACCAAGCATTATCTGGAGTAGCTCTTCAACAATGTGATAAGGTGCAAGGACGGAGCCTTGCATCATCACACCCCAGTGTGGATATTGTGTTGGAGGTTGATCCAGCTTCTGGTACAAAAGGTGGTTCAAAAAGTCAAATTTGGTGTACTACTAGAGCAAAGCAAAGGCAAAGGAGCTCATAAAATTGAGAAAGAGGCGCGAGCCCTTGCTATAGTACTGTAAAGAAGCTTTGGGCAAGGGTGTGAGGTCGAGGGTTGCTTTTTATTACATTACATCGCCTCAAGTCAAATGTTGTTTCTTATGTATGTAATGGAAGGACACGTCTTGTGTTGTCAATTTCAGATAATTACAGTTTGTAATATTATTGAGACTCTTGAATTTTTGTGAGTATATTGTCGCGAGGTACACAATTCAAGGCCCGTCGAGCCATTTCAACTATTGATATGAGCTTATTGAAAATTGTCTATTAAAAGTCTAGATCTACAACTACTCAATTTTGATATGAGCTTATTGAAAATTGTCAATTAAGAGTCAAGATCTACAACCACTCAATTTTAATGACATTAAGTAGGGATGGCAATGGGGCGGGTCGGCCCGACCCTACCCCGCCCCATCCCGTCCTACGACCTGCGAATTCGCGGGGCAAGACAGGTCAATCTTTTGACCCGCCAACCACCCCACGATTTTTTTTTTCTTTTTTTTTTTATAAAACTGAAAAGAAATAATTAAAAAAGATTTTTTTTAAATATTTGTAGCAAATAAAACAAAAAAAAATTCAAGAATAGGATTGTGGTGTAATTGTTGAGATTTATAGTTTATAATTTCAACCTGGGTTCGATTTTTCTTTAATCCATTTCTAACAAAGTTTTAATTTGTATTATATTTTATGATTTTACAAAAAAAAAAAAATTTATTGGTTAGGCTGGTCGCGAGGTGAGCGGGTGGCCTGCCCCGCCCCCACGAACTCCGCGGGGTAGAAAGACCCGCTCCGAACCCGTCCTTATTACCTGAATATGCGGTGCTGGGCGGGGCGGGGCGGGGCGGGGCGCTTTTGGGGCGGTAGATTTTTTTTACCATTCTTAAAATCAAGTGATTGAGCATATACAAATTAATAGAAGTGAACTCAATAGTTAGATCACACGTAAAGTTAATTAATGCTAATCAACTAGTTTGGTTAATTAAAATTGTAGATTAAAATATTAAATTTAAATAAAAATAAATTGCATTGAAAAATAAAAATTGCTTTCTATGTGACACAACAATTTGGCAACCATCATATATATATTCAACACTTTTAAATATGTTTTCTTTTTTTTCTTTTTTTGCCCTTTTTGGAACAAACAATTTTTACTTTATTTCTCATTAAAAACATTGTAAAAAAACTTTAAAGTTAAATATTTTTTGGAATATACAAATTACATTTAGTTGGCCCGATTAAAGAAGTTAAGACTAATTAATAAAAGGATAATTATATTCACACAACATTTTTTATTAATCATACCACATTTTAATCTTCAACTATTTTTCATTTTTGCATTTATGTCCCCAACTGTGTTTTATTACATTCTTATCATCAACCTATTAATTTGAACATTTTATTTTTGTCTTTGATAATGATTTCTTTTGAAAAAGTTAATTAGGAGGTGTAAATTTTTTTTTTTTTTTTGCATCTCGCATTTTTAAATAAACAAAATAAATAATAGATACAAAAGTTTGACAAATAATTTGTCCCTCATTTCAATGTACATTAGTAGAATATTTGGACAAATATAGTCATCAGAGACAAGATGTGAAAATTAATTAAAAGTTAATTATAAAAATGCAACGAAAAAAAATTGATGACATAAATGCTAAAAGGGTATTTAGCACATTTTGTTCCTATCATTTGCTCTCATTGTGCAAAACATCCACATCGTTTGAATTTTAGCATTTGAACCCTTAAATAAAAGTTTGTGTACCTTTAATTGACTTACTTTTAAGTAAAAAGTACAAACTGTTAGGGTGTGTTTGATTGGCACATTTTCAATGGAAAATGTTATCACATTCATAGATTTTCTTTTCCACTTTTGGTTGTTTGATTGCACATAGAAAAGAAAATTGATTTTCAATGTACAATCACTTAAAGCACATTTTTTCCCACTTTCTTGGAAAACATTTTCTCACCTATTTAGTAGAATTTATTTTCTACCTTAGATAAAAAATATTTTCATTTTCCACCATTTTCCATGCACACCGATCAAACACATTCTTAGGTCTTAATTTTGTCTTATCCTCTTTCGAAGCATCTGTTCATCAAAATTAGACACAAACTTGAGTAAATTTCTATTAAGCTGGCAAGTTTTTTATGATTGTGGACCAAAATAAAGCAAACAGAGCTTATTAGTCAAAAAGCATATAGTAGACAACTGAGTAAAATTGAATAAACAAATTTTTTTAGACAAATCTAAAACATATGTTCATATTGAAAATGATATCAATGTATACATTAGTCTTATAAAATTTTCAAAAGAACACATGCATGTTGTGAAAGTTTGAAAAACAGTAAAGAAACTAGTCTCACTTTGGAAAAGTTGTACTACAATAATAGTATTTATAAATGATTGGACGATAAGAATTTAAGAGTTCGTTTGAAAGTGTTTTTAGTATATTTTGACAAAATGTTAATGATGGTGTCTAGCATCATTGAGGATTTGTTAATGGGCGGTGTCTTGCATCATTGATAAAATGTTAATGGATGGTGACATTATTGAGATGTTATTGGGACTCCCTCGATCATAAGCACATGAATACGAGTACATAACTGAGAACTTGTTTAAGGTTTTTAACTATCGATACAAGTTGATTGAAAGATGTATTGACTGATTAAACTTGATCAATAGTCAAGATCCTCCAATCACTCCACTTGAAAAGTCAACAAGTCAAAAAATTGTGATCCATGTTCAGATAAATATCAACAAGTCAAAAAATATAAAAATATAGAAAAAAATAACACAAAAATTTACATGAGAACTCCAAAATCAAAGAAAAATCACGGGTTGTCAACGATAGAGATATTCGACTATATAAAAATTGTTACAATCATGTAGAATCTCTCGACCATCCAACTCTTTAAGCATCGCAAGAAAAATAACATAAATTTTACCACACCTGCATATACGATTGCATGTTTATTTGCACTTTACTTTTTGAGAAAGTAAAGGCTGAAAAGATTTTTCAATAATTTTAAAAATCATGTCTAATTAAATAAATAATTTAAAAGTAATTTTCACTTATTTTTAAACAAAGCCAAACGTACTCACATTACGAACTTTAATTTGTGGGTCCTAATTTCTTCTAATCCTCTTTCGAAACATCTTTTCCTTAAAATTTAAACTCATTTTGGGTAGATTTCTAATAAGCTGGCATGTTTTTGTGGATTTTTGACCAAAAAAGAGACACATGCAAAAAAATAAAAATGGAAGAAGAAGAAGAAAAAAGAAACTTGTTAGGCTGCTTATTGACTAGTCAAAAAGTATAAAGTACTTTTTGAGACTTTATGACAATGTAAAACACAATTTAATTGTACGTTTGATAAATATTTTTGTAAATTATAAATAGTAAATTTTACAGAATGTGTAGATAAAAAAAGAGTAAAAATTGTATTACCTACAAAATATATAAATAAAAATAATGTATAACTAACTTATAAATACTTACAAATACACAAACACCTCTAAACAAAATTGTAATTCAACATTATAAAGCATGATATCTATGCTAATAATATTATTATGGAACTTCTAAATTCCTTCAAAAACCTTCTTCAATTATTTTCCTTCAATTGTTTCTATTGCATTAAGGTATCTTTGGACAAAATTGATGTGTGAATACATTTTTATTTGGATAATAATTTAAGTAAAAAAATAAGAATGAGTCTTGTGCTTTTAGGTATGTTTGGACAGAATTAATGTCTGAATACATTTTTATCTGGATAATAATTTTAGCAAAAAATAAGAATAAGTCTTGTACTCGAAAAGTACAAAATTTTAATTTAGATAATGATTCACTCATTTTTTTAAAGACAAACATACAATTTATATTATAGAACAATTCTATTATTGAATTAGGGATGGCGGCCGTGGCGGGGGGAGGGGGAGGGGGAGGGGGAGGGGGAGGTCCCCGTCCCGTCACGTCAGGGAATTTTTTCTCCCATACCCGACCCATTTCCCGCTTAAAGTGGGTCGGGGCAGGGGCGATGTAGCTTCATGCTCCCCTCCATCTTTTGACACTTGTAAATATGATTTTTATTGAATTTTTATCTAATTACGTTTAAGACTCGATGTCCAACAAATCAAGGGGTAGTGGTGTTGTGTTATGAATTTAAATTATTCTTCCCAACCGGGTTCGACTTTAGTCCCATTTTAGCAAAATGGTTTTTAAACTTTTTAGAATTTTGATAAGAAAAATAATAATCTATCCAGGGGAGTAACTCCGCCTAGTACTTGTCTCAGGGCAGCCATACCCGCTTCGAATACCCGATTGTTCGAGCGGGACAATCATAAACGAGGTGGGTCGCGGATCGCGGGTCAATTTGACATCCCTATTTTAAACATTCATACCTCAGGATAATCACCACCGCCACGGCGCTACCCTTCGTCGCTCTACCGGTTTTTTTGTTCTTTTAGTTTTATTTATTTATTTATTTTCGTTTGATTCTTAACATGTGTAAAATTATTATTTTTTTATGAAAATTTACTTTTTAACAATGAATTTTTTTCATTCTTACACATAGTTAAACCAAACAGAATAATAATAAACCTATTATCCAGATAGATAATTTTATCCACAAACCAAATGGACCTTGAGGGTAACATTTTTTTTCGATCACTTTGATTAAATTTTAACCCGACAACTGTCATTGATGGTTACAATGATAAGAAATACAACTTGAGAATAGAATTACAAATAAGGATGGTAAAAAAATCCACCGTCGCCTCGTCCCGAGCTGCCCAGCCCCCACTATTCGGGTAATAGAAGTGGGTCCGGAGTAGAAATATCTTCCCCGCGAAGGATTTGAGGCGGGTCTGAGGGAGCCCGCCCCGCCCAGCGACCCGTTTATTAATTTTTTTTTTTTGAAAAATCATAAAATAGAATTACAATTTACAAATCACATTTTTCTAAAAATTGGTTTAATAAGAATCGAACTCGAGTTGGAATCGAACTCGAGTTGGAATTATGAAACTATAACTCTTAATTACGACACCACAACCTCAATTTTGTATTTTTTTTTTTTTTTGTTTTATTTCCTAAAAATATATAACAAATTTTTATTTTTTTAATTATTTTTTTTCAATTTGTAAAAAAAAATTAATCGAGACGGTTGGCAAGTCAAAGCCTTACAGCTCCCCGTCACGCGAGTCCCGCAAATTCGCAGGTCGCGTGACGGGGCAAGGCCGACTCACCCTATTGCCATCCCTAATTACAAATGATGATAAAGTTTGAGACGACATCAATAATTAGAGCATGTTTGAGTGGACTTAAAAAATGACATATTTCTTATAATTATGGGTTAATTACAGTAATAGACTCAATTCTTTCAACTTTGTAACAATATCATCCCCATTTAATTTTATTCGTAGATGTCGTACTCATCATTTCATTTATTCGTACAGGTGGTCCCCAAATAATTTTTTTGACAATTTTATATTTGACTTAAATACATTAAAGAGACAATAAAATGAAAAAATTGTATTTGAAGTCTCCATCATTTTAAAAAGTATAAATAAATCATAAATATTTTATTTTTACAAATTAAAAGAAAAAAATAAAAAACAAACCAAAAATGGATCATCTTTCAAATTAAACATTTTATTTTTGTTTTTATTCTTTTTCTTTTAATTTATAAAAATATAAAGTTTATGATTTATTTGCACTTTTTAAAATGATGGGGGACTTCAAATGCATTTTTTTCATTTTATTTTCTCTTTAATGTATTTAAGTCGAGGGATAAATTGTCAAAAAATCATTTGGGGACTATATGTACGAATAAATGAAAGGATATGAAAGATATCTACGAATAAAATTGAATGTGGATGATATTGTTACAAAGTTGAAAGAATGGAGACGGCTAGTAGAATTAACCCTATAATTAAATGGTTAATTACACCAATGGTCACTGAAGTTTCTAATTATGACATTAATAGTCACTTGGTTAAAAATATTAACCTAAAATACATAGCATCGTTAAATATTAATGTGGACAAAAACGACGTTATATATTACACCACGATAGTCAGTCGGTTTAATTATGTCAATTGTCACTAAAATTTGGAAGTGGTCATTAAAATAATTTTGTTACAATAGTAATTTCTAACAGATCATCCGATTAAAAACACTAACTTAAAGAGTTAATAAGTTAAGGTTACATAATAGTTTCTTACTCACAACAAGTTGTACAAGAAAAAGCAAGAAACCAAAACACCCTCAGTTGTAGTTAATTAACCATTTACGAGATAGATGCAATCAACACAAATATTACAAATTTAAAATTTAGTTCAACTCTCAACAATATCTTTTCAAGATGTTGCCATTCGTTTTCAAGCCTCTATCGTTTGTTTTCAACCATTCGCTGTTCGTTTTCAACTGCTGTTCGTTTTCAACCCATTCGCTTTTTCTAAGCAAACTATATATTAACTACTTTTCTCGAGGTGACATTGGAGAGTCGACCTAAACAAAGTATTTTACACGTGCCAGAATCTTACAAAATTAAGTACAAAAATATCGCACAATAATAATTAAAATACATTCTTATGTGATCTTAACTATTGATCACGAAAATGGTAGATCATACAACCTTTAGTTTTGACAAACAAATATACAAAATTTAATTCACTCCTGAATTTACTTTGAAATTTAATGCACTCGAGAAAACTTGAACTTTCCCATTACCATGAACCTTATTATTGCAATGATCTTACACCAAAGTTTACACATCCCAATAATCGACGACTCGAATTAGCTTCAGTCCATGAAGTATTCATCATACAACTTGTCCCTTAATGCCACCTAAAACAATAAAGGCTCGTGAATCAAATTCTATTTCTATTTCTTTTAGGCTGTAAAAATTGGGTAATTTAAAGAAGAATGATATGGGGTAACACAATTTTGTAAGACGATATCTAATATATTGTTTAATAGAAAACTCTAGAACAAAGTCTGATAAGTGCATTTTGTGCACTTATTCGAACTTCAAAACTAAGATATTGTCCCGTTATTTTATAGATTTTTTTACTTAATTTAGTGTATTTTTCTTTCTGCTTCAATTTTAGACCCGTTTATAAGCAAGTGGAGAAAAATGGATGAAAAGAGCAATAAATTAGAAGATGTTTTGGAAGTACGATGATCAAATTTCACTTAATTGAAGCTTGAATGACCATATTGGAGATTATAGAAGGTTTGGAGGACTAAAGAAGTCAAAATCCAAAGTTGAAGGACTAACTTGCTCAGTTTGAAAAGGTTAAGTTGGGCCATCACCCAAGCTTATAGCTGGGCGAGCGTCAAGCACCATATTTTGACAACAGAGACTTAAAACTAAACCTGGGCGATCGACCAATGTATTTTCTGACCAATAGAATTGTGTTACCGTTTTGAGTTCTAATCCAATTAAGAAACCTTTTGGCCCACGATTTTTATAATATTGTTGACGTCAGATTCTGCACTAACCACGTATCAATAGATCTCCAGTCAATCATCTACCAGCTTGTATGTTACTTGCACACTAGGACGACTGTTAGGCACCAAGATTATCAAGGAAAAAGGGTCTGGCGATCGTTAGTACTCGGACGATTAAGTCAACTACCGGTATATGTAAGAAATAACAATATATGGAGATAATATTTGGGTGTGGGAGTGACAAACAGGCATGAATTTGAGTAGAGTTTAAGGGTGAGAATAGTGCATACCTTAAAACAACTTGGGCCGTTGTATTTATAGCCTCATAATTCTAATTGATTTTGGAAAACAATCAATTAGATATCTAATTGGATTATCATTCCTTATGGGATAAGGATAATTGGTTGTCAATGCAATCTTTTAGATTTTATCCCCTATTTGAGTTGATTCCTATTATCATGTTGCCTGATCTTTAGGAGATTGATATTTAGTTTCCTTGCAATAATCTGTGTACCAACCAAGCACAATCTCAATCTCTATTTAAATATATCTCTGGTTATTCTGAAATATCATAATGCCATGGATCTGTGACAGATTCGGTAACCGGCGAAGCGCACCGGGGTCGCCATGAATGTCGAGGCTCTTCACGGGCTTCATCGTACTTAATTCGAGAGTGCCAATGTGTTGTCGGGCCATAAATGCCTTCACGAGGCCCTCGTTAAGTACATGAGGCTTTTACAGATTCAAGAGGCCTTTGCGAGGCCTAACTTGGACCTTCACTTAGCCTTTATGGGGCTTTTATGAGGTCCTTACTGACGTGGAGGTCTTACCAAAATCTGGTGGTAACAAATATTTTGGGATCATTTTGGACAACATGAGGATACTATATATGTGAGTTCTTAACTCATAATTGGGGAGTCGAATTATTGTGAGAATTCAAGGAGAAAAACAAGAAACTAAGATTGATCAAAATCCACTCTTTCGAGTTTTATTCTTATTCATGTGATGGCTTTTATATTTTCTTTTTGTTTTCTTCTTCTTAATATGCTACGCTAGATTATTTTGTGTTAGGATTGCGATGAAACTTATATCGTGAACTTTTAATTTTTTGAACCTAGTTTTTGATAATCAAGCATATTTTTAATTCTGAACAATTGATATTGATTTCTTTTCATCTACAATTATGTGCGCAATGATTGTATGATTTTTTGTGGCTTGTTTTATCATCGAGAGATTGAAAATAAGTTAAATATAGTATTAATTGTCGTAAAGTCCGATAGAAGATAGAGATATATCGCTATGCTTTTTCAATAAGTATTCATAAATTATAATGCATTCTTGTGTGTTCGCATCCATCATAGAGATATAGTCAGGTCACATGTATGGATATGTTTAATTCTACTCGAGAGAAATTTTTAAACAAATTAGAAATATTGATCTTCATAATTAAATCATGTTGTCAAATTCAACGGTTCGGGTTAAAGAAAATTAGTACAAGTGAATTTGGGATCCTAGTATTTTCATTTTCCATATTTAAAGTAATTTGACGTGAACTTAATATTTTATTTGTTTAAACTATAATTAGTTAATTATTTTTAGTTAACTTCCATTCTTAGTTCTTAGGCATTCAAACTTCAAAAGTTAAATTGATTCGGTTAAGGTTAATTTAATTGTGTAGATCTATTTAAATTCTTGTGTGTACGATACTTGGATTCTAAAATCTATTATATTACTTGTGCGATCTGTACACTTGTAGTACGAAATAAATTGCTAACAAAGTCAATAAGAGAAATTGGGAACGAACTTGGAGAATTAGGGTAACCGATAAACCGGAAAAAGAAATTGGAAAGGAAATAAGGTATAACATTAATGTTTTTAAACAAGTGACCATTAGTATAAATGTTAGAAACTTCAGTGACTACTACTGTAAGAAAATTATTTCAATTGAAATGTACTCCAAACTTCAACGACCATTAGCAATTTTAATTCGGCTCTCGTGTCGTAATATATAACGTCTTTTGTGTTCACGTTGATATTTAACGACGCCGCACAAGATTTAGAGTGTGTTTGGTTGGGTTTAAAAACCATTTTTTTAAGGGTGGTCAAAAAACTATTAATGCCGGTCCCACCAAATTCATTTTGTGTAAGAAAACAGCGTGAGGATATTGTCAATTTTACCCTCATCTTGAGCCACCATATTTTGACCGTTTCAAACAAGAAATTGCAACCAAAAAATTATGAGCCATGTGGGACCGGTTTATGACTTTTCAGCTTTTGCTTTTCAGATTCTTTTTGAATTTGTTCACAACATGCTTTTCAGATTTGTTGACCCAAAATGCATTGGATGAAGAAGTGAACACAAAATAAATAATACAATTCACACGTAAAAATGTTCATATTACCATCTGTATGCACACAATAATGAACATTCATTGTGAACAGAAAATTGATATTATTAATTAAACGTCCACATAAAATAATTTATTATTAATTTATACATATTGAGAATTTGACATCGTCATAGACATTATATCATAAATACACTATCTCATATTTTGAGTAATATGATCCCGAAGTTGGTCCCATTCTGTGTTCGGATTACCAGGCGCAAATGTATCAGTCGCTGTTTCCTCTGGTTCATCTGGCAAATCAATTTCTGCTGCGTCCACACTTCATCCACGGCTTGGAATGCCCCGTCCACTTGTCCAGCGTGCCGTAGAAAATTATGTATTGCCATTGTAGCCACAGCGACCGAAGTCTGCTTACGAAACGAATAATTAGGTATACGATCAAGAATTTGCATCTCTTCTTGAGGACACCGAACGCACGCTCAATCACGTTTCGCAAGGACGAGTGATTGAAGTTGAACCTCTCCTGCGCGTTCTTGAATCTCCTGCGTTCACCATTTGATACTGGAGAGAACTCTTGAAAATGGTATTTGATGTCTGCGCCTTTATACGATGCCATATACCCGGGCCTATGCGCAAATCCTGAGTCGACGAGATAATACTTACCAGTTGCTGGCAACGGAAAATTAATTTCATGACAGTGAATTGCCCTAGCCAATATTCGACTATCGTGTACATTTCCAGTTGTGCCTGGAAGGACAAACGTGAAGCACATATTGAAATCACATGCTGCTAATATATTTTGTGATGGATATCCTTTCCTGCCTATAAAGTGTAGTCGCTCGTTTGCTGGTAGCACCGCTTTCACATGTGTGCCATCAATTGCTCCAATACAATCCTAACAAATATATAACATTGTTTTAATTTAGAGCAAAACAACTCACAAATAATATTGAAGTGTCGTACCTGGAAATACGGGTGTCTTGAAGGTTCGGGTCTGTGATCCGTTGGACTTTCATTATAGTTAGGTTTCGGTTTAATTATTTTCGCGCCAAGTCTGACAACTGCTCGCAACACAACATTGAAATAATGGTGAATTGTCTGCAACGAATGACCAAACAAAGTACGTATTTGTCTGTAACCTTTCCCATGTGCCAGTATACACAAAAACATACCAACTTGTTCGTATACATCCACATCGTGACTGCTACGAAATTCATACTCGTCACGTAATAGATGTGTAAAGTGCACAAACATTGGTGAATACATTCTAAACTCACAGAATGCTATATATGGATCTTCCTCGAGTGCCTGTATCATAAAGATGCGCCCATTCCTAGCACTTGGAAACCTGGGAATCCTTGCCCTTGAGCGTTCGATGTATGCACTAACAATACTTACGGCAGTACATAAGCCATGTTAGTGTATCACGCTTCAAATTAACCAATGTTTCTTCGTTTGAGCTGTCTGAATCGGAGTCCGATTCGTCATTTGCTGGTGCGTCAGAAAACATTTCCTCTTCTGATTCATCAGCCATTCTGTTGTCACAAATTTTATAACCTGAAAAAACAAAGGAAATTGCAAACTTGTATTTAATTACTGAAAGAAGTAAGTTATTGGGTTATACGAGATCTCCCACTCACCTCTTTTGTAGATGATGTTTGGCAGTCAAAGTGCAGCAAAGTTGTGAACACGTGTGTGCTTGTAGTTAATGTAGGTAGCTGTAAAGTACAAACAATTGTACTACCATATACATGCATACTAGTCAATCACCATGTGAAAAAATACATGTTCCTTGACGAATCAAATAGTAATCTGCAGGCAAAAAGCTCATGTCATGCATCAAAGAAAAAAGTACACATATTTTCTCAATAGCAGTTATATAAATAAACCCACATTATCCGATACATGAAATCATAAATGAAAGAGTCTCTTCTGACGAAAATTACAGAATGCCCAAAAAAAAAAAATCAGTCATCAAATGCAGCAGCATTCTTAAGGCACCAAGACTTGTTGTTGAATTTAAGGAACTTCATTTTCATTTGTGGGGTTCTTGAACCTGTGTACGAAGTCCTGTGCCGCGCCTTATCGAAAAACAATAAGGCGAACAAGTGAAACTTTTCATCACCTTCCAATAAGGCAAAGCTCTGCAACTCGTCCATACACTCATCGAACGAGGGCGGGCCCGAATTCACTTTCAAATGCACCAAGACTTGTTGTTGAATTTAAGGAACTTCATTTTCATTTGTGGGGTTCTTGAACCTGTGTACGAAGTCCTGGGCCGCGCCTTATCGAAAAATGATAAGGCGAACAAGTGAAACTTTTCATCACCTTCCAATAAGGCAAAGCTCTGCAACTCGTCCATACACTCATCGAACGAGGGCGGGCCCGAATTCACTTTCAAATGTCCTGCGATAAGCTCATTGTCGACGTTAGCCAGTTTCTCAACTGATTCTGATAAGGCAGAGCGGGAGTCGAGTTTCTTCTTTCCTTTCGCAGAGCCAGATGAACATTTTCTCTTATCGCCGCTATGCAAGCCTGATATATTCATTGCTGACCCACTGCATTGCACGTTGGATGGGTCGTGCTGATCACGCATTTCTGCGTTTACAGGCAACTTGTCGCTAAGGCCGGCCTCTACCCAAAGGTCATCATCATCAAATCCTTTTTTTGATAGCTTAGAAGGGCTTAACGCATATTTTTCTAAGTCGTAAGCATCACCGAAAAGATGGCTGTACTTATGAAAAATTTCTCCACAATCTCGACCATGAAATTTAGCAAATTCATTGTTAACCTACTCCAATAAAAAGTATGGGTATCTGATATTAATGGCCTAATCAAGAATTGCATAATGACCAATTATAAATAAGGAATAATCACATGTATCTTTTGATCCCACCACCAATCATCAGCAACAATTTGATTGTTAGTCTGATCATATTCTATACCCGTGCAACGTAATATTTCGTGCAGTTGCTAATACTCTTTTCGCATTTGAAACCAATGGTTCTTCAATTGACTGCGGTTCCAGTCCTTGCTGGTTTCGGTGTTGAACATTGCAACAAGCTGCTGCCATTCGGTCTTGGAGAAACACTTCTCTTGACGAAAGCCTTGTGCAATCACGAGTTCACAGCAGTTCACAAATATTCGATGGACAGCATCGTCCCATCTTGCATTTAGATGTTGCACTGGATCGGTCGACTGTAAATTTGTAAATCACAAAAAGTATGTATACATTCGCAAAAACAGTCACATTCGTTAATTGAAGACAGACAAGAGACATGATAAATGAAAAACCAAAGAAAAAATGATAAGGCACAAATGTAATATGACCAATACAACACTTTATGAGAAAACAGTAGCCAGTGGCTTTGGTTCTATTCATTTTCTTCTTGATCCTTAAGAACTGCAGCAACTAAGAAATTGATATGATTTTCTATTAATCTCTTATTACAGCTAGAGAAAAAGGGAGATGGGGTTGAATATTTCTTTCACAACTCCTCTCCACTCTCCTTAACACCAGTCCTATGGCGCAATGGGATTTCTTGATGTCAAACAAAGAATAACATAGTGTACCTCATTCTTTTCTTTTTCACATTTTATGCAGTACAAGGAAGCCATTTTGGGTTATGCGATTGTACTTAAAGATGAGAGTAGCCAGGTTAGCTTTTATTTTCATCATACTTGTGGATAAATCTACCACACTACGTTGCATAATTTTGGAAGGAAGAGAACACATCACTGGATTCGTCACATAACCCACAACACAGCTTCAAGAAAGACATAATATATCTATTTGGGACAAATCATCAAACATGTAATTTGCCATCAAAAATGTCAAATGCTGTTCTTAAAAAATGCAGAGACATTTTCTCAAATATGGGTATTTGTTTTTACAAAAATAGAGACGAGTGATTGAAGAAAGGAGCCCAACAAGTTCATATTACAATCTACTTCTTCCTCAAACAAAATCGGGTTTTATTCTCACATTGGCCGGAAAAAATGTCCAGTTCGGGTCTGGTTTTTTTTCCCCACTTTGGCCGTCGGCAGAAAATACACTCCCAGCCACAAAAAGTAATGGTCTGCGATCTGTCCCTGCGTGTGTCCAGAAGGGAACTCAAAATTTCCATTGTATGTATATGTGTAGTTCTTTTACAAATCTTGAGCCACCATAGTTACATGCTATAAAAAAAATTGTAAGAAAATCGGCACCTACCATTTCTGCTCCCCCTTCAAGAAGTGTTTCCTGGTGGTTGGAAAGTGAAGTGCTCGCACGCTCAGGCGACGACGACCAACTGGTGGTGTGCGACCTGATTTATTTCGCCGGTGAGAGAACCAGTTGAGAGTGAGAAGGTAAAGAGAAAACATTTTTTTACTTTTCTGCAGAATTTACCGTTTGTATGGAGATAGGGACAAATTGGGAAGAAATTGTCTGAAAATGTCAAGATTTTGTTATGCAAATGAAAGTAATTGTGGGCCCAGAATTTAGTTTATTTAACCTACCCAAAAAAACTGTTTTTAAACCCAACCAAACACACAGTTAACATTAATGTTTTAATTGAATGATCATTAGTGTAACCATTAGAAACTTCAGTAACTACTAATGTAAGAAAATTACTTAAATTACCATTTCGAAATTTACTCAAAACTTCATTTTGAGTAAAGTTTGCATGTTTAGGAGAAGTTGTGAATTCCATTTATTTTTAAGCAACATCATGACAGCCAATTACTAATACCCTTTATGTTGAAATGAAAAGATGAAATTGTTGTAATTTCCAAAATTAATAATAATGTATGAGTAAAATGGTAAAAATGTCTATCCAACCTAATAATAAGTCAAATATATCCTGGAATCTAGGGTAAGTTGTCAAGTAAATTGAGTTATAGATGAATTAAAAGAGAAAAGCTCTAATCTTCCATAAACCTGAAAAAAAAGTAAGAAATGACAAAATCTGAGAACTCTATTACAAAACCTTCCTTTTTAATTTGGACATAGAATAGATACCATAAAATACAAGTCGAATCAAAACGCATTCAAGAGTTGTCTTGTACATTACTTCATTTCTGAAAATAGTAATTGTCGAAAAAAAAAATACTAAATCTGTAATTTTCTTTTTAAAATAGACAAAGAGTGTCAAGTAAGTTAAGTTGTGGTTACTCATTTTAAAGTGGCTGAGGTTATGATGAATATTGGTGCGTCTGCCGAGGCCGATATGCAGTGAAATTCTATGGCATGATGCAATATCATACAAGAATGGTTCCCTGTATTACTTCCTTAGAGTGTAAACTAAGCTGGATTGCCACGAGCCACTTTAAGGCGGCCGTGCAAATATTGGTGAACCGGGCCAAGGCCATACCCGATAAAATTCTATGGTGTGATGTGGTCAATGCAGAGCTGGTTGGGTCGGCTGGCGGCTGTGGACCAGCAGAACTTGACATTTTTATCGAGTAGTCCACATACAGCAGGTGATGTAGGCTGAACTTTCAAATTTTTGTTCTTTCAGACAAGGGATAATTGCATCAAAGATCCCCAACGTTTCAAAATCGTTGGAGATATGCCCCTAACCTAAAAAAATAGCACCACACATCCCAACGTATGAAGAAATAGGCGTCGTAGGTCCTCTTCACAGTTTCCGTCAATTTTGTCTGTTAAAACCAGAAATTGTAGTGCACACGATTCATTTCTCCCAAAAACGCGAGTGGAATTCTTTGCAAATGAATTTGGAAGAAATTGTGGTTTCTTCTCTTCCTGCCTCTGCAAGCAACTTAGCTGCAGCTACCACGTTAAAACCAGACCCAATTGCACCACCCACACTGCCGTAGCATCAGCTGCAGCCACCACGCTCAAAACGTTGAAAACTAGACCCAACTGCACCACCCATATCAAAACGTTGAAAACCAGACCCAACTACAGCCACCACGTTAAAATCAGACCTAACTACACCACCCACACCGCCGCCGCATCATCTACAGCCACTACGCTCCTCCTTCAGCTGTGACTGCCATCCTGATGAGCAATTTATTGGCTTCTTCCCTTCCTGCCTCTGCGAGCGCCTCACCACATTAGATCAATCATCCTCCTTCACCCCCTCCTCATCTTGCCGTCCCTCTATCCCCGACGTTGCCGCCACCGCCATTAAATCTCTATTTCCTTCATCCTTTAAAGCTACAGTTACCAACAACAACTACTACAACTTCCCCCCATTTCCCTCCCCCTGCCTCAGCTATCTCGCTATCACTATTTTTGAGCTTCTTGATTTTTCGGCACTGGATAGTGAAAGACTCCGGCATAAGTGCTACGAAGTCATCATGGATCCCATTTTTAACCACGTCAAAGTCAACCATGAAGACCAGTGGTTCGGGTCTTATTTGATTCCTCATCTCTTTTTCCTTCTTCTCTTTCTCCTCAAGATAAATGGCATTTTGACTACCAGATAGAACATGAGTCGCGTTTTTTGGGGAGAGAAAGCGCGTGCAGTACAATTTCTAGTTTTAACGGACAAAATTGACGAAAACTGTGAAGATGGACCTACGATGCCTATTTCTTCATACGTTGGGGATGTGTGGTGCTATTTTTTTAGGTCAGGGGCATATTCCCACGATTTTGAAACCTTGGGGACCTTTGATGCAATTATCCCACAATCCAAATCCCTGTCATCTCCTACCTTCCGCCGTCTCTCCCCTTACTTTTGGTACCAAAACTAAATTCTTGAATCTTTATCTCCTGCTTATTGACTGTCGCGTGTGGTAAATTTGAAAAGCATACATGGTGATTATGCATATGCCCGCAACCTGTTCGTAATATTATTTGAACGGACTCTGTCTATTTTGTGCTATAATTCGTGTGTAAGTTGCAATTTTTTATTCACAGATATTTAATATTGTACTCTTTGACATATCAAATTTGCGCGGGAGGATTCATTTTTCAGTCAATTGCATGGAATTGTTGCTTAGATTATTTGAGTTTTCGTTGCTCTAATAACAGCAGTTTATGGTTTTAGCAATTGCTGAAGGGGATGAAAACCTATTGGCTTATGGTAATAATTCATGGTAGACTTGTGGGTATCTGGTTCTTGAAATTACAGATAAGTGTGAGTTTTTAATGTAGGGAAACGACATGTAATCTTTCTTCCTTGTGATTTTATGGGATCAAATTTCTCAAGATAGCCTGTAGACAAATAAGCTTTAAATTCTTCTATGATATAGCATATTATTTGGCATATTCAATTGGAAGCTTTCTTTGGGAAAGGATATGTAGTCACGAAGTATTTAGTGAATGTTCTAGTTGAGCTGTCTTTTTTAATCAAACAATAATGTCATAGCTCTTGTCATAAAAATTGGAATGCCAAAAAATTTGAGCCTTATTTCTAATAAATTTGGAGGTTGGCTTTACAAATCTTTTTCACCACTCCATTTGGCTCATTGCTACCTTTACTAGAAGATCCAAGCATTTAGATCCTTAATAACCACAACACACCATGTTAACTTTGACCTAACATAACCCAGTTTGTTGATTTGTGCTCCCTCTTTGGTGTTGTTTGCGTCTTGATTTTCATTTTGGGTTGTCTCCATTGTTTAGCCTGCAAGAAAAAATTGTAGTTTTTGCTCCCTAGTCAAGTGTTTGAGATCATCCAGCTTCCTTTTACCATTAACAAGCACTCACATATTAGGAAAACAAATGCTGCAAAACTACAGTTCCATGCGTATGACCCAATGTAATGCTGCTGTTGCTTGAATAGATTAAAATTTGTTAGACCCAAACAACTATGTGACAACAAAATATATGAAAGGTGAAACTTAGGCACGGATAACATGTTCCTCTTGTAGTATTCTGTTTTCTTGATTCGTTTATCCCCAGTATGTCTTAGAGCATTCTCTTATGTGAATTTTTTGAGTTCCTTTCTTTCAAGGAGCCTGCCATTTTTCTCACTATCCAAAGGAGCTTATATATTATAAGGAAAGCTGGTTTCTCTTGCCTTACTTTCTACCACTGTTCCTCTGGATAACTCTTCAAGTCCATGGAGTCGTCATCAGAAGTAGTTAACTTTGGAAGGTCTCTGATAGTCCCCAGTGTCCAAGAGCTGGCCAAAGAGCCCATTGTTAAGGTCCCAATACGATATTTGCGCCAAGACCAGGACCCTCCAATGGTCTCCAATGACATGCACGTGCCATCCGTACCAATCATCAATCTCCAGAGCTTGCTTACAGGAGAGTCCATGATTTATGAGCTGGAGAAGCTTCATTCAGCTTGCAAAGACTGGGGCTTCTTCCAGGTTTGTTACCTTTTATTTTTCCCAATTGTATCTTCTTGCATTGCAAGATGTTAGCTCAAAGTTGGGACTTGAACTAGTTGACTAGAGTTATACCAGTAGGAAAGAAAGATAGTCATTTTCTCTGTGAGGAAACACAAGCAACAAAAAATTAGCTATTACTTTTCGAAAGTCTAAGCAATGAGACAGTTGCTACATTTCATTAAGGTAAGTCCAATTCTACGTTATCTTCAAATCAAATGTTCCAACTCACAAAAATTTTGGCTACAAAATCCATCTAACAATTCTGTGCCATGTCTACCCAACCTCAACATCAACTGTTCTTTTGAAATTGTGTCCATGTAATTTACAAAGGGGAATAAGGCTTAGTTTGTTGTTGCATAACGGGATCCTAAGGGTTCCTCATCCTCTTCCCCTCAGCCCTGCCCCTCCCCATTTGAGACGTGCATGAAGCAAAGTTTTGATACAGGTGCTACTAATGGTGCAAAGCTCTTAAATCTGTAATTCATTTTTCTCATAGTAGATCATAGACCATGGAGTTTCTCCTTCATTGCTAGAGGAGTTTAGGAGGCAAGTTATTGATTTTTTTAACCTTCCAATGGAAGACAAAAAGAAACTATGGCAACAACCAGAAAACCATGAGGGATTTGGGCAGCTCTTTGTTGTATCTGAAGAGCAGAAGCTGGATTGGTCAGACATGTTTTACATAACAACTCTTCCCGTCAATCAAAGGAAGATTGAATTGTTTGAAACATTACCTACAAAGCTCAGGTTCTCTCTCTGTACATACACAATGAACTTCTTTTGCTTATCGTAAAGGTTTTAAGCCAATTGAAGTGATTTTTCCATAATCGGTGTCTAGGGAAATGATGGAGGCGTACTCCGAAGAACTGAAAAAGGTAGCCATGACTTTGTTAAGTCAAATGGCTAAAGCTCTAAAGATGGACGATAATGAGATAGCAGAACTTTTTGGAGATGGGGTACAATCAATGCGGATGAATTACTATCCTCCTTGCCCTGAGCCTGAGAGGACCATTGGCTTCACTCCTCACTCGGACGCAGTTGCTCTAACAATTCTCTTTCAGCTCAATGAAACTGAGGGCCTTCAGATTCGAAAAGATGGGAAATGGGTGCCTGTAAAACCACTTCAAAATGCTTTCGTGGTGAATGTTGGTGACATAATGGAGGTAATTCTTTATAATCTTTTAACTAGCTCGTGTAGGCATTCTGGAAAACCAAACTGGTCTATTTAGAAGTATCTCTCGTTCATGAGTCGTAGGTTTCAAAATAATCTTCCAGGCAAACGCCAAGGTTCACAAGACAATTGACTGTCACAAAATAGGTGACTCAAAAAATAGGGGAAAAAATGTGTGGTCTCCCCTTTTTAGCTATATCTCTCCCTTTTCTTGGAGGCTCACTATATTGTCTTGTGCAATTCTTCCTCTGGCTAAGCACTCTTTGTGTTTATCTGGTTACTGCTTTGCAGATAGTGAGTAATGGTGTGTATCGGAGCATTGAGCACAGAGCAACAGTGAACTCAGACAGTGAGAGGCTCTCAGTTGCCACATTTTATAGTTCCAACCTCGACTCGGAGTTGGGCCCTGCACGTAGCCTTGTTGGACCGAATAATCCACCAGTTTTCCGACGAATGCCCATCGAGAAGTACTTCAAGAACTTCTTCGCCCGAAAACTCAATGGTAAGTCTTACCTTGATTTTATGAAGTTTGAAGTTCCAGAAAATGGGAGTACAGAGAATGATTGCTAAAAGGTGAAAAGGATTTTTACCGCTGTAGATGAGAAAACAATAAAAATTATGCGTCACTACGCGGGGCATGCGTGTAATTGCTTCACTTTTAATCACGTTGTCTGTTAATAATGTCAGAAAATTAATGAACTTAGAAATAAATTTAGCATTTTCGTCACAATTAATACAATCCGGCTAGGGGTGGGCACGAGTCGAGTTGGATCTGTTTTCGATCCAAACCGACCCAAATCGTGAAAAAATCAGTTTGGCAAGAGCCAAACCAAAACCAACAAATATTGAAAAATTTGGGCATGAATCGGTTTGGGTTTCGGTTTTGGCCCAGTTAAAGCTTAATTTTTCTTCCAAAACCGAGTCGGTTTCGGGCAAGGTTTTACCCAACTCAAAACCGACTTGACTCGGCCAAAAAAACCGACCTAAACCGACTCGAGTTGGTTTGGCTTAGGTTGCGATTTTTTTGCCCGGCCCTAAATCCGGCTGGAAAGGAAATAATTAATTTTGTATGGATGACTAAATTAAATAGTTCTCATTCTTGATTCATTGATGAATTAATGGATGATATGTATAGCAAAATAATTAGACTTCTAAATTAATAATACTAGTATATCGTTTTTTCGCGGTAGGATCCGATCGTATGTTTTATTATGATGATGGATTGATACGGTGAATAGATTTTGGAGATGATTGGTGGAGAGAGATAATCGATTGAAAGAGATGGATTGAGGTGATGAACAGATTTTGGAGATGATCGATTAAAGGAGATAATTGAATTAGAGAGATGGATTGAAGCGGTCAACAAATTTTGAAGAGATGATTTTGTGAAAGAAGAAATTGAATATGCTAGTGAGCATGAAATTAATTCAATTTCACTTAAATTTAATCAACTTAAACTCATTTGGATGCTGGAAATTAGAGCCCTAAAGTTAGTATTTGATTAAAAAAAATGTTGGTATAAGAGTTTAGTCTTCTTATACTTGACGAGTAATTTAGAACGTTAGACTTCTCTTCCACTTAAATTTGATCGGCTTGACAACATGTGATGTGATTCAGTGTATGTTTAACAAGGCTTTAAAAATTATAACTATGACTAAGTTACTTATTGGTATATAAATAAGTGTTAAAATGAATAAATTGCTTGTTTTTATAATAACTATTTTACTTTTAAATAAGAAATTTGTGTGCAATAATTGGGTCTTGTGCATACATTTTGTAGCCAATTTTATTCATGATTATGATTAATAATTTAATATGTTTCCACAATTTTTGGGCTTGGTTTGGTATTGCTGTGCTTTTAAGAGAATCAGCTTCTGCTGTGCTGCAGAAAGAATCAGCTGTGGGAAGAATCAGATAAATGTTTGGTAAACTCTTGTTTCAAAATTGCTGTATGTTTCAAAAACAGTATTTGAACGTTTGGTAAACAAAAGTGATTTATTGCTATAATGATATTAAATTACTAAAAAGGACATTGAATATAATAATGTTATTTTGTATTATTATTATTGTCACGAGTGGTAAAATTCATTTTTTTTCCTAGTCATATATTTTTTAACAAGACAATGCATTTATTATTATTATTTTAAAATAAAAATAATAAACACATAATAAATTTCAAATTTTATAAAAATTACAAAATAATAATATAGTCATATAGTGCAAAAATTAATTACATTTATATTATTTTTTTTATGCATCAACTCGCTTCAATTCAGTTTTCAAATGAGATTAAAGAAAATAATTTAGTTAATTAAGGGTACAATGGGTATTTTAATAATATATAAATGTAAAAGCTAAAAGCAGAATCTGAAAAGCTGTCCTTTTGCTGCTTCTCAAAATCTGCTGTCAGGAGAGTCAGATTATTTTATAATCACTTTTAAAAAATTTGCCAAACGCTTAAATCAACTTCTGATTGTTTGAGAATCAGAAGTTGGGCTCCAAAATCAATCCCAAACGGGGCCTTGGACAGCTAAATGGAAATCACATCAACAATTAAAGAAAAATAATTAATAATTTAGGGAAAGGAAATGTTATTGCTTTTTTTTTTTTAAATAAAAGAGGCTTACCACGTATTTCAATGGACATAAATTATATAAAAATAAATAAAGAATAAATTACACCCAATATCCATTCTTTCAAGTTTGTAATAATTTTATCCCTGTTTAATTTTATTCGCAAATATCATCTTCAACCTTTCGATAAATTCATGCATATGGTCCATTTTGACAATTTTGCCCATAACTTAAGAGAACATACAATAGGAAAATTGTAGTTGATGTCCTCAACTTTTTTAAAAGTGCAAATAAATTATGAACTTTTTATTTTTATTTTTATTTTTTTACAGTTTTTCACTTAAAATAATAAAAAATGCGTCATCAAGCCTAAAACCTTTTAATTATGTGCATCGAAACGACATATGGAGTCTACTTCGTCCAAATGTCCGATAAATGACAAAAAGTCAAGCAAGTAACTTCGGGAATTTTTGATTTGCTTGATTGTGAGATACCAAATTGCTAAACTCATGAAATGCGTCAATTCACGTGTTTGGTAATGTAGATTAGATAGCACTAGACTTTATAAGATAAGAAAACAAAGTTATCAGATTGTCTAGTATAATATAATACTACGTACTGAAGATATACTGAACGTTTTGAGGCAAAAGAACTGGAAAAAGGTAACCGAGAGGATCTCCTCGGATATATGTTAATGTCTTCAACATTGAACTAATATAATACATTCTTGTCAGTTGTAGATCTTGCAGGTACAACTTTTTTTATTTGTGTTTTGTCTTTTGGGGGCCTGTTTTACCTTTTTTATTTAACAATAATTTTGCATTGTCAACTGAGAAGTAAGATATTGTTAAGTGATTATATGATGCTACATAATGTTGGATCATGCATAACCTCATTTGGTGCTACAAATGTCATTTGTTCCTTGATCTTCCTATAATTCATTAACAAAAAGTTAGGTCTATAATTTAAATTCATTAGCAAGGGAAAATAATTTCAACGTGGGGAGCCAAATCCATATAAATATAGAAGCAAAATGGCGACGAACCTCAAAATAGATTGTAATTAGCTCAACTTCTTGTCTAATAATATTTTTTCGTCCAATCTAATAAACGAAACATACCAAAAACTCCAACCCCACTCAACACTGGGGATGGCAACGGTAACAACAGGGGCCACGACAGGAGGTTCATATTCCCTGCTGTCTCGTTCAGATTGTTGGGATATTGACTAAAAAAAAGTGCAAAAATAAATAGTATCTATTTTAGAAGGAAAAAAAAAGTTGTGTTGGAGATTTCCTTTGTGTTGGATCCGATTCTTCCTTGGAGCACAAGTTACCAAATTGATTTGTTGACAATTTGGAGTGGAAAGTTGGCAAGAAAATTTGGAAAATTCGCTTATGTTTCAACCGGAACCAAATTTCGGCAATGGTTCCTCTATAGATTGACATAGTTTTTATCTCGGGTACGTTACAAAGAATTTATTGGGAGGAAAAATGCAAGCCTAACATCCTTGTTTTTCTTGTTCTCTTTGTGGGTGTGTACAAATGGTAGAAATTGATAGGTGTGGTAAAGTGACGAGAGATTTTTTAAGAGAAAAAATGTAAGCCTAACATTCTTGTTTTTCTTGTTCTCTTTGTTGATTTGTATAAATGGTAGAAATTGGTAAGTGTTGTAAAACTTAGCTACTTACATATTATCTTTCCTATGATATTTGAGGGTTTGGATTGTGAAAGTTCTAACAATAATATAAATTAAACTAAAAAGAGAATAACAAAAAGAGACAAAAGAAGAACCAACTTTATTAAGCAAACGACATAATGAAAATACTGATACAACTAATTTATATAATAAGGTAAATTATAATCTATATTAAGTAAACCAATCAATTAATATATTCTAATATATTTGGGACAATCTTCTAATATATTTGAGAATCCTCTAATATATATTCTAATATAGATGAGTTTGACAGTCTATGATTTTTCTCCGATTTTGGAATATTCACGTAAATTCTTGCATTATTTTTCTTCATCTACTTTATTTTTTCACTTCTTAATATTTACCTGTTCAAGGATCCTATTAAGGATGGCAAAAAAACCCGCCGACCCGAACCCGCCCCGCGCCCTGCCTCGTTTATTCGGGTAATAGGGGCGGGTCCGGGGCGAGTTTTTTTGCCCTGCGGAGTTCGCGCGGGCAGCCCTGCCCCGCCCCATCAAGAATATTTTTTTTTTTTTTTTGGGTGAAATCATAAAATGGAATACAAATTAAAACTTTACTAGAAATGAACTAAAGAAGAATCTAAACCGGGTTGAAATTATAAACTATAAATCTCAACCGTTACACCACAATCCCATTCTTGATTTATTTTTGTTTTGTTTGCTACAAATATTTTTTTAAAAAAATTATTTATTTTTTAATTTTATAAAAAAAAAAAGGAAAAAAACTTTCGTGGGGCGGTTGGCGGGTCAAAAGATTGACCCGCCCCGCCCCGCGAATTCGCGGGTCGCGGGACAGGGCGGGGCTGCCCCATTGCCATCCCTAGATCCTATAGACAATTAAAGAATTGATCTCAATTTCCAACAGTTGTATCAGAGCGTCAAGTTCAAGTTATTCAGAGTATTGAAATAGAGAATATGTATATCATATGTCAAATACGACATGAAAAAATTCAATGGAAGAATGAAATTTGACTTGTGATAAATATAAGTCAATGATATTTTGATTCAATCTAGATTATATAAGGATTTGGAAAGAAGACTAAGCCATGTTTTCATCTAAGTATGCATTGACTACTTACTACTTACTTATTATACATTGAATAGAACTGACATTTTATAAACACTTAGAAAATAATTTCAATATTACCAAACATGCCCTAAGTAATACATATATGTCTATTTTATTATGATCCGATATTTAATAAGTGCATATAAATATTATAATAATATAATTATTCAAAACATATCAAGCACATAATTTAACATAAATTTTATAAGTAACTCGATCAAGATTATACTAGTCATACCAAAAATTTTAACATGTTCATTTGGAAAAAAAAAAAGGATTGAACTTGTTAAAAATGAAATAAATATGAGAACGGACGGGAGAGTTTTGAAAAAATGGGATTTGTACAAAAAATTAATATAGAAAATGGGATAACAACACACTCTAGGTACAAAAAAGAACTCGTATTTGCTTTAAGGACAAGAAAAAATGTATGGATGGCGAGAAGTTAAACTTAAGTGATTCTCTAGCTTTGCCCCCTAATTTTGCATAGATATTCAATTTCAGCCTTAATTTTAAAATATGTATTTAATTTCATCATTAGTCTCTTACTTCAATGACAATTTATAAGTTAATTTCATAAATTAAATATTTAATTATGATTTGTAATCGGCATTAAGATTTATAAAATAGAATGGAAATGATATTAAATTAACTATGTCTACCGTGTAAGATAATAATTTACATAAAACGGTTTTTAAGATATACTAATTCTTTTTTTTTTTTTATTAATATAAATCAACTTGATTTGGTAATTTATAGTTGAGTGCATTTATGTATGATAATAATTATTGGACACAATTAATTTGGACAAATCATTTTTAAAAGTAAAAAATAATTTTTAAATTGACCTATCATATATGTAATTTTGTCATTGAAAATTGACTTTTCTTGTTATATGTGTAATTTTTTTTTTTTTATGAGATTTAGGGATATTTGTGAATATTTACATTTGTAATTTTTAAATATGTTACACTCTAATTATGACATAATAGAAGATTTGCAAGATTTGCAAATGTAGCCAACATTTGCATTCAAGAATTTTTAGTAGTGTGCAAGGGATGTCTGGGTAGGTGTGTGAGACGCAAAGAAGAAAAAAGGCTAGACATGAAAAATGCAATCAATAGCTAAAATTAGCTAGCAATATAGGCAGCCGACCTACTTATTTGACAAAACTTTGAAGAGATTTGTGAAAGACTTTAGAAACATAACGAATCATGTAGAGAACTTTTCAATTCTAGGAATTTTTGTGGAAGAAACTTGTTGGAGCATTCTAGACTTAAAAAATAGATATGCAATAAGATTTTGTAACTAGACATCTCATTAAGAGATTGTATAACATTCGTAATAATTATCTATAACATTATAGAAACAAGAGAAATTTACAATTTTTGTCCTCAACCTTTTTAATCTGTTACCAATATATCTCCCAACTACTTTTTATAGCACCAGACATCCTCAAACTTTTAATTAATTACAAATAATGTTCCTAATGATAGATAATGATTGATTTGCCATCGTCTTTAAATAAACAAAACTAATAGAAAGATAAAAACAACAAAAAATACGAAAATAAATGCAGAAAAAGTCTCATATCATTTCAAAAGAACAAATTATCTTCTTCCTCACCCACCCACAGCTATCACTTCCACATCACCACCACTTTCACGCCGCCACTAACACATCATTGTACAACGAATTTCTTGTATAAAAAAAAAATTGTTACAAATTAGAATTTTGATAAATTACAAAGTGGGTGTTCTTTTTATGGCTGTGTAGCTGCAACATTCTTTGATTAACGATCCGAATGTTGAAGACGAAGGGCTACGTGGCTTGAATCATGGACTTCGAGACTTGTTGAAAATTTGATTTGCTTAAACTTTCAATGCTTGGACTTAGCTTGAATGTGAAAGAAGATTTTGATCTTCTTGAGATTCCCTAGAATTTGGATTTTCTTCTAGGTTGGGAATTTCTTTTGAACTTACTTATGGACTTCTGAATTATCTTCTCTTGGAGTTTTTAACTTGTGATTTCTATTGGACCTAATGTCATATTTATAGAAAAATCTCAAACCACCCACTTTCTATTGATAACCGCCCACTTATTATATTTAAAATAAATATTAAATATAAAAGTGGAATAGACTTTCTACGTGCGCTTGTTTAACAAGAACGGGTCATAGTATACTTGAACTTTTTAATAATTTAAGTGGACTATTATTTTTTAATAGGCTAAATCCATTTATTTGTTTGATTTAATTTTTTATATCTACAAATGTTTCCTCGAGATTTATCAATTTATTATATAAATAAATGAATAAATTTTGAATTCACATGGACTAATATTCTAGTTTTGATAATTAACACAAAACTTCACTATCTTTTGAAGTCATTGTGCAAATCGTCTCTACCCTTGAAATTTTGGCATTTTCACCATCATCTACACATTTTCTTGCGCAAAAGGTCCTTTTCGTCTATTTTTATCCAAAAATTGCCGTTAACCCTCTTCTACAACACAACTCGTACTACAAAAGAAGGGTAATTTCGTCCATACACTTTCTTCTCTGGCACTAATCTGAAACTAAATACCAAATAATCAAACAAAAAGAACTCTGGGTGATCTACACGTAAATAGGTTTTCAAGATTCGCGAGTCGAAAAAGACTACACGCATATGGCTAGGGACTTACGTTATACCGGAGATGGCCATAGCCGCTTATGATTTGACGGTGCTTGCACGCTACACAGCTTGAACTTTCCTGATCGTGTTAGTACATATCCACTTCCAGCTTCACCTTCACCACCAGATATTCGTCAAGCAACCACCGCTGCAGCCGCATTGATAAAGCCAGGAAGCAGTGATTGAACCGCTGGGAGATGGTGGCTCTGCAAATGCACAAGTGAACATAGTTAGTGGGAATGAATTTATGGAGGAAGAGGCACTTGTTGATATGCCTAATTTGCTGGTGGGCATGGCTGAGGGAATGCTTGTTAGCCCACCAAGAATGATGTCTCAAACGTCAGATGATTTGACGAAAAATTTTGATGCCGAAAGCTTGTGGAACCATTTACTTCATCAAGATCATCATATCCAAATAAATTTACACTATTATCCTCTATAGGTCTGGTGGTGTTGCCGAATAGGTGAAACAGCAAAAATATTTTATTGCAAGAGAAGAAAGTGTATGGATGAAATAGACGAAATTATCCTTCTTTTGTGGTGCGAGTCGTGTTGTGGAAGAAGGTTAATGGCAATTTTTGGATGACAATAGACAAGAAAGACCTTTTGCGCAAGAAAATGTGTAGGTAAGGGTAAAAATGCCAAAATTTCAAAGGTATGGACGATTTACACAATGACTTTAAAAAATATAGACATTTTGTACTAATTACCCTTCTAATTTAAATAAGATACAATAAGAGTTTCAATAAAATTGTACAATTTGAATTTTACTAGGTTCCAAATAGGTAGCTTACTTATCATGTACCACAAAAGCATAAATAACAAGCTACCGTCAATAATTGTGGAGTCTAAGAAAATTGAAGAGAGAGTAAGAGAGAAAAAAAAGTAACTTTCTCAAAACAATTCTTCTTCTTCTTTTTTTAACTCTATCGTTTAAAAGAGACAATAAAAATACAATTTAAAGTTTTGTTTGATAACAAAGAGAGAAGAACCATAGTCTTAAACTTTATTCCATGCACTAGTTGCAATTATTGCAAGTATTTTTTATTTATTTATTTATTTATTTCACAACCTGTCACGTTTGGGCAATGCCAATAAAATAGCCATTTTTTTGGTCATGTCAAGCACTTTGTTGATACTTTCCAAATTTTCCTTAGTACTAATATTATAAAGTGTTTACAAATGGTAAATGGTAAATATGGAAATCAAGATAAAGAGTATAATGGAAAGAAATAATGAATTTGCCGTTTTCATGAGGTGGCCAGTTATACGTACATGCTGTGAAAGGACTTGTCACTTTCGCAAAATGGTCAAAAGTGCTACTTGTATATACAACACACACATATCCATACTACAAAATGGTCAAAAGTGCTACTTGTATATACAACACACACATATCCATAATATAATATAAGTAAGAGCTTGATTTTCTCTCTATGATTTTATGAGATATAACACTTACGAGTGAGATAGCTAAATATGATTAGTAAAAAATTATGAGTGTAGGGCTATAAATTATGAGTCAAGATCTACTGTTTCAAATGTATGTCTTCTAAGCTGTTATATCAATTAAAAATGTACACATCATTCAATAAATATAAGTCAACATTAACATTAAGTATGAACACATTAAACAATTGTATTTATTGGATGATGTGTACATTTTTAATTGGTGGAATAGTTTAAAGGACATATATTTGGGACAACAAATCTTAACTCATGAACTACCAACTATGTGATGCCACATCAGCGTGGGTATCATAAGTAGGTAGAATAAATGAGTAGGAGATCAAAACCAAATATAAGTATGTATGGGTTCTTTACTATTTATCTTATTTTCAAAACTAAATAAATGACCACTAAACTAATTAGGAGTTATTATCTGCTCACTCAACTTGAAAAAACTTTTCAATCACTTACCAAACTTCTCAAATAGTTTACCATCCATGACTCATTGTAGAAACGTTAAATTGAGCGGACAGAAATTACCATATGACGAATGAAAAGTTGATATTAGCATAATTAAATTGTTAAAATCACCTTCGTAACAAGATCGTAATAACCAATCACGCTTTAGATTACTTTAAAAAACGTTTATCCAATTCTTAAAAAACGTTTTTAGCTTGGAAAAATGTTTTTTAAAGCAAGCTAAAGACATGTTTGACTATTGTAATTTAGTTACGTAAATAATTTTAATAATTTAATTATGTCATATTAGTTTTTCATTAACTATGTGGCAATATCTTTTTGTTCAATTTAACCATTTTGAAATGATTGACGAATGATAAATTATTTGAAAATTTGAGTAAATAATTGAAAATCTTTTCAATTTGAGGGAGCAAGTAATAAGAGTGAATATTTGTTAAATTTATCCCTTTTTTGTTTTGTTTTTTCCACTCTCCAGTAAAAAACCCTCTCACATGTAGTCCAACTCAATTGCCTGCCATTCCTGTCTCTGTCCATAACCTACATGTGCCGCTGTGCGCCGTTTCTTTGTTAAGGGAAAAGTCCCGAAGAAGAAACCCCCCACATGTGTTAGAGGTCCATTGACCAGGCGGGTTGTAAATCGAGGGATGTGCACGAGTGGTAGGGATCTAAGGGAGAGAGCTAACATGCCAACCCCAAGGACAGACCCCCACAATATTTCAGTGAAAATATGTCATACGGGAATCGAACCTGCGTTACCAGAGAATTTCTCTCCACGTCGCCTCAGACCTTACCAACTCGCCTATACCCCTGGGGGCACTGTACGCCGTTTCTTCCTCCATCTTTTACTGGTGAGTAATTTCTATTTTTTTTCCCATAAAGGAACCTTATTTGCTATTCAGATTGTGTGTGGATGTGTGCAGATCGTTCTCACCTTCAGACTTCTCATTTCACTTGGAACACAAACCTCGGAAGCCCTACCCGTACGCCATTTTTCGTGTTAATTTCTTCTTCCTTGAAAACACAGACCGCTGAGTTACCATTGTTTTCTGTTTTGAAAAAGCTTCAATATTAAAATTGTTCGTTTTTTGTTCAATTGTAGAAAATTTAAAATTCTTATCAATTTCTTACTCGTTCCGTCGAATTGGGGATATTTCTGGACTTTTGGGTTTGAGAATGTTCTAATTGATACAGAAATCGCACTGTTTCGGCTGTTTTCTCATTTTACAGATATGTTGGTTCTTTCAATTTTTTGCTCGCCGTCGAATTGAGGATATTTATGGACTTTTCGATTTAGGTATATTCTAATTCGTACAGAATTTTGCACTGTTTCGACTGTTGTCTCAATTTACAGGTATGTTGCTTTAACCTTTTTGCTTATTTCATCGATTTGATTGTGTTTTTGGACTTCTTTTGTGCAAATAATGCTTAGTGTTGTGCGGTTGAATGGTTATCCCGTGGTATATGCAAAGTTTTAAAATGCGTAATGCACAGCGAGGCGGCGACGTCACTCATTGAACCTTGGTGCGTCTAAGCGTGGCAATGCGCGACTGATGCACAAAAATGAGCGATGCGGGGTAAGGCGGCAAGGCCAGACATCAAGCATTGGTGCTATGCGAGTATTTTAGAACACTGGGTATATGACATTTTGTATGGCTTTTTTGTGGGTTTTAATAAAATTTTGGGCATTTGAGTTACATTTTATCTTATCATTCATTTTAAATGCACTCCCTCCTCTTACCATCTTCGTATAAACATAATCAGATTTGGGGTCCATTTTAGCAATTTTATATATAAATTTTGGACATTTGTTGCAAAATACTTTTTTTTATTGATTCTTTACATCACACATCTTTTTATAGTTGTTTCATGCGTTCTCTACAAGACATAATTCATCCAAACATGTGAATCTTGTTAACCCATACCAATGATGCAGCACCTTGGATATCTACGACATATTTGTCGGTGATTAGTTATCGAAGCACTAACAATATTGTGATCGGTATTATCGACTGAAATGCATTAGTGATCACTTAATTCAATCGAAATCACCAATATATTATCTAAGTTTAAACTTGATAATAAATGGAAATTTGTGAAAAGCTGATTTTGTATTATAATTTTCAAAATCTAATTTACAAAAGCTTTTTCTACTATTTGAACTCACACTTTCGTTTCTTGGTTTCTTCGAAACGAGGTCCATTCGACCTTTTTTATACATCAACGTTTATAATAGACAATACATATCAACTTAATTATGCGACAGCAAAAAAAAATTCTAATTCTTTGCACCTTAATCTAAGATATTTTTTAATACAATATTTTAGATTCTTAAAACTTTCATATAATAGATCAGAGTATTATTATCCAGTATTTCTCAATACTTCATTACAAGAATTTAGAACGTTGTTACACGTCCAATTTTTGCATTCTAAAATTTCAAAATTAAGTATTACAATTAGCGGTAATGATCTGGGGAGGAGATCTAAAACCCACATGAAACATATAAAGAATGATCTAATGCTCCCATGTGGGCATTATAAGGTGCCCAACTTTATCATCAAGTGTCCATATGTTGCCACATCAACATGTGCACTTTATTATCTGGGCACCTTATAATGCCCATATGGAGGATAGGAGATCACCCTTGTGAAACATATCATGAGGACATTGGAGCGAAGAAAAAGTGATTGACATTTTGTCAATCACTTATCTGATACCCACATCATGACACATGACATGTGTCACGTGGTTGAGATTATTACCGTCACAATTAGATAATAAATCGGGTCATCCGCCGAAATACCCGTACTGCACTTACCAAACCAAGAAAAAGAACTGAATTCCCATTACATGCTTCAAATTTGGGTCAAACTTGGATCCATCCCGAATCTCCGCATTTAAAATTTAGGGCTTCGTTTTCCTGTCCGGTTTATTTTGTGAAATCCAAGTAAAATTTCTCCGGCAAGAACACCCTGTTTCGATCAGGTAAATCGACGGCGTTTTACCTTTCTCCATTTCATTTATTTTTCTATACATTTATACAATCCAATTTTTTTACCTGTAGCTTTCTGACCAAAATGGACGAGGAGAAAATTGAGGAATTGAAGATCCAAACGCAGAAATGGTTGAATGAGGCCCAAGAATTTATTCAGAAAGTTCCGCCAATTCAGATTTACTCCGCAATTGGAGTAGTCTTGTTCACCATATTTCTATTTATTATCAGTAATTCCTCAATACTTCACTGTGTTCAAATTGATACAAATTCTAAGTTTGATGAATTCTATTTTCTCCATGTTGTTAATACTTTCCTGTATGCATTTTTTTTTAGTAGGATCTGTTGATGTGCTATTTGTTGAAATTTCTTTGGTATTATTGGCAGTAAATTGGGTGTTGTATTGAAGCTTGCAATTTTATGTAGTTCTTAACAAGAACATCTTAAAATTTTAGTACTAAGCAATATATTGACAACTTTGCACAGAAGTTTCTCTTGTTGCATGCTATGGCTTTTTTGGATCTTGGATTCATGAAATCCAAGAAGACCTTCATTTAGTAATGTAACCTTAATGTTGATTCTATTTTCCATAGTTTTTAGGTATTAAAGTGGCCCTTAAGTTGAAACTTGCAATGTAGTTGGTATGGGGCTATGGAGTAAGCAATGCAGTCTGAAGTAAGCAAGTTTAGCTGAGAGCTACTGAACTGGAGTGACAAAGGACTTAGGCTCCATGGATCGAGGCAGCAATGCCACTATACTCCTATACAATACACCATCACATGTTAAGTAGTTTGCAATGTCTTCAAAGCTGCCAAAGCAGCACATCCGCCAAGACGGCTAGGCCAATGACACATGTCCCTAGGAGCCCAAATGTCCCAATTTGAGAACTATGTTGGGAATATTTTCCCATTAGGGTTTAAGTCATAATAAATATAATTGCCTTTGAATTGATGCCATCTTTTTAAAATTTCATTTCCATTTCTTGGTTAATAACTTTATCCTTTAATTAAAAAATATAGATTTCGTCACAGGAATGAGAAGAAGAAAAAAAATAAAGGAAAAATAGAATGAAAGTATTCAAGGAAAATATTATTTTTTGTGTCAGAAAACCCACAAGAAGTGAATATACAAATCTAAGGGAGAAAATTTGAAATTTACTCATTAGCATTTTTTTGTTTTATAATCAAGGGTGCATACAACAGAAGATACCGAGATAAATCTCTCATTCATATTTGGATCAAAAGGGAAATTGAGGGAAGCAAATATTCAAGTGTAATTTGAGGGAAGGATTTCTTTATGTACACAAGATTTTTATTTCAAGTTTCACAATGCTTAATGCCATCTGAAAAACGTTAGATATTGAATTTCATACTGTTAGGAGAGAGGAGAAACTAAGGGAACTCAGTATTCTCTGCTTTTGAGAATTTCCTGCAAAAAGGAAAGATTGATCCAGTTGTGGTTTCAGTTATGTTGAATTGGAGGGATTACTGATGGGATGATCAAATAATTGATCTTCTGACTTCTTTCTTGGGATGCACGAGCTTTGTATGCTTTGTTTTCTTTCATCGTTCCTTCGATGTAGAACTCACTTCTCTAGTGAGCACAAGTCTTTTTATTCCCAAATTTGTTCCCGGCCAGAAGCTTAAATGTGATTTCTCATAAAAGATTTTATTGCTTTGCAGTTCGATTATTCAAGCGCACATCATCTAACACCATTGTGTTAACTGGGCTTACTGGATGTGGAAAAACTGTTCTCTTTTACCAGGTCAGTCTCTAAAAAATGGTTAGTGAAATTTTGGATTATGGCATGTGTCCCAACTATTAAGATGTAAAATGATGTTGATTCAGCTTCGAGATGGCTCCTCGCATCAGGGTACTGTGACATCAATGGAACCAAATGAAGGCACTTTTGTGCTACATTCCGAAACAACAAAGGTATTGCATTCTATTTGCTGGCAACATTCACATATAGATATATTCTTCCTGTCATTTGGCAAGCGTGCTTACGTGCATAGGGGATTGCTCAGGTTCAGAAAAAAAGGATATTATTTCTTCTACATATTTGAGAAATTACACTGGATTATGTCTTCCAAGACTAGTAGTTTAAATACATTAACCATTTCACCGATGACTCTTTCTTTCACAAGTTAATGGAAAGATTTGCATAGCTGAACCCAATTTTGCGTGCATTGCAGAAGGGGAAAGTAAAGCCTGTTCATCTTGTTGATGTTCCTGGGCATTCCCGTCTTCGACCCAAACTAGATGATTTCTTGCCTCAAGCAGCCGCAATTGTTTTTGTGGTGGATGCTGTGGAATTTTTACCAAATTGTCGTGCTGCTTCAGAGTACATACAATCTGTAACTTGATTCAAGCATACACATGCACATATATACACGTGAGTACATATACTTAACACATTGACTCTTAACATCTCATGTCTTTTTTTGTGCCAAAGGTACCTGTATGATATTTTGACTAAGGCTAACGTAGTGAAGAAAAAGATTCCACTATTACTCCTTTGCAACAAGGTGGATAAAGTTACTGCACATACAAAGGATTTTATCAGAAAACAGCTGGAAAAGGAAATGTAAGGAGCAGTTTATACGTCATTAGGCTTTCAGTAATTAAATTGTTACCTCTTTCACTTTCATATGTACAATCCTTTTTAGGATGGTTAGTTTCTGGCTCTTCTGCTCATTATTTTTATATGACAAAATGAACATTTTTATTTTTTCATTGAGTGAAATAGATATTTCAACAGAAAGAAGGTAACTAGAAGCACCCCTTAGATAGAATGACGAATGCAACCACATTAAATTCACAGAATGAGCCTAGTGCTAGGAGGAATAGGATGGTTGAGCGTGTTGAAAAGATAGCAAAGAGGTTTTAGGATCAGTAGGTGTATGCCGTGTAGTTGGCTAATGAATGGAATAATGAAAACTTTGAACCATTCAGTCATGCATAGGAAAAACTAGAACAGTAAGTTAAACATAAATGAATGCTGAAGTGATTGTTTTTCTAACTTAGACACAAGGATGAGAGAGAAAAATATATATAAACTTGCAAAGTTGGAAATTTTAGTGATATTGGGCACATTAGAAGTAACAGGATGCTGAGAGTTAACAAGGAGATTAGGGAAAGGTAGAAAAGGTACTTTAAGGGAAGGAAAACTAAGCCAAAATATTAAGAGGGAATAAAATAATAATAATAACTCTAGGGAAGGATGAAAATAAAAAAAAATAAAAATCTTTTCTCGTTTGCAGAATTGTCGTATCTGAGTTACGAGGAAACATTTGAGTAATATACTGACATTGAAGTGGTGAGGTTGAAGATGATTTTTTGTAACATGAAAAATCACGTTGGGTAAGTGGCATGCATGATTTTGGATTCTTTGTAATCACAGCTACAAGATTACCAGGGAAAATTTTGTAGGAGAACGATAAGATCAGTAATGTTATATGAGGATGCTGTGCAGTAAGAAGTAATACATGAATTAAATAAGCATATGAAACAATAATGTCAAAGTATATGTTTGTTTAGAAATGGGAAAGGATAAAAAATTAAAATTAGTCACATTTCTGACCTTGTAAAGGTAGCACCAAGGTGAAACAAAGTGAGTTCTTATGGCAATACTAAGATGGAGGTAGATAAATGAAAGGATATGACCATAATATCATAAATGGAGAATATGACCTTATATCATAAAGTGAGTTCTTATGGCAACACTAACATGGAGGTATATAAATGAAAGGATATGACCATTATATGCTCAAAGGAGAGGTTGGCCCTTGATTGAGCTAACAGGAAAATAAGTTTCATTTAGAGCTTCTTTGGCTAAGCTTAAAAAGTTTACTTATAAATAAATAATTAAATTCTAAAATAAATACATTTTCATTAGTCAAAGTTAGAAATAAGTTACTTTTAATAAAAGTAATTTTTCAAAAAGTAAGAAATAAGTAAGTTATCGGAAACAACTTTTACTTACTTTTAAGCTTAGATAAAATGTGATCTTAGTAATGTTGTTGATTTGAGAAATTGCATATGATGGATGACATTAGATTTGATCTGATCTTCTTCGTATCTCATACTTTTCAAACCATTTGTATGGCGTAATTCTCTTCCCATTGTAAATGAAGCTCAAGTTACATTATGCAGTATGCTGTTGTTCAATGAATGTGTGTTGGCTAATTTACTTGTACACCAATTACTACTGTTAATCCTAACTCCATAAATTGAATTGCTGCCTGCCTTTTTTGATTTAGTGATAAGCTTCGTGCATCAAGAACCGCACTATCTTCGGCAGACATTGCTAATGAGTATACGCTTGGGGTACCTGGAGAAGCTTTTACATTTTCTCAGTGCCAGAACAAAGTAACAATTGCAGAAACATCTGGTTTGACTGGCGATATATCTCAGTTGGAGCAATTTATCAGGGAACATGTAAAGCCTTGATAAGATATGCAGGACTTCGGGAAGTAATGATTTGCTTGATTGTGAGATACCAAATTGCTAAACTCATGAAATGCATCAATTCACGTGTTTGGTAACGTGGACTAGATAGCACTAGACTTTATAAGATAAGAAAACGAAGTTATCAGACTATCTAGTATGATCTAATACTACGTACCAAAGATTCACTGAACGTGTTGAGGCAAAAGAACTGGAAAAAGGTAACCGAGAGGATCTCCTCGAATATATGTTAATGTCTTCAACATTGAACTAATTCAATACATTCTTGTTAGTTGTCGATCTTGCGGGTGCAACTCTGTTGATTTGTGTTTATTTTTTTTGGGGGCCTGTTTTACTACTTGTTTTTTTTTTTTTTTTGAGCAATAATTTTGCATTGTCAACTGAGAAATAAGATCTTGTTAAGTTATTATATGATGCTACATGATGTTGGATCATGCATAACCTCATTTGGTGCTACAAATGTAAATAAATTCTGCGAGTGGATCATTTGTTCCTTGACCGTCCTATTATTCATTGACAAAAAGTTAGGTCTATAATTTAAATTCATTAGCAAGGGAAAATGATTTCGGCTCTTGCTTTTATAGTCATGTCCTTAATGATTGAGTTGTCGTTGTGTGGTTATACCATCTAACTCAGTGCTGATGAATATTGAAGGTTCTGATGACTGTTAGTTATTCTTCAATGTTGATTCTTTGACAAACACAGTTTTCGAAAAGGCTCCTGCCAGCCATGTTATTTGTACTCATTTTTCACACACAAACACAATCAAATTACAATAGTGAATACATGAAATGCCAATCCCTTTTTGAATTGTATAACATAAAAGAATCGAAAATTCATAAAACCAAAAAATAAAATAAATACAACACACACTAATACACAATTGAAGACCATTCTCCGCACTCAATGTCTCCTTATTGTTGCACCCCCATGAATTGCAGCTATGTACAAGAGTTGAGTGGCTGAAAGGATAATTAGAAATGCTTCCATAGTCCTCTGTGGAAAATTAAAAAAATTAATCATTTGTTAGGACTACAAAGTTTTTTCACATTAATTATTGAATCTGTTTACGTCTACACAACCAATATACGTTGGCCCTTACCAGACAAGCGTTTCTGTTTTGGAGTTCAATCTCTTTGCAGGCGAAGCTGCACAAAACTCGGTTCTTGTTAGTAGAGAACTAGAAAAAACTAAAACGGAAAACATAAAACATGATACCACAACGAAAAATTCAAAGAGATTTTCAATAAATTTAGAGTCGGCATAAACAATGTCAATCCATAATTAAGACATGTAAACTAAGTTTCTTGGAGAAGAATGATTTGAATTGAAAATTATGCAAGTTTTGTATAAATATAAGTTACCCCATGGCAAGAAGAGTCAGAGTCCAAGCAATGGTAGCAGCAGAAGCTGCAGCAGGCAAGCTATCCATGCTCCAGTAACGAAAATGGTTAAATCCAGCAATGATTGATGCAATTCCAACTACACCAGCAATCATCGCAAACGTTACCAAGAAGCCGGTGGCTGCATTTCCCATCGGGAAGTATATTGGAGAGAAATGTGCCGGCAAATCGAATCCAGGACCTGTTACATAAATAACAAGGCATTAGTCCAATCATTTTTCTTCGTAGAGATGTAAATCGCCCAGTGGCACACCTAAAGTTTTCTGGGTCTGCACGGCTAGACCGTGCCATGCTGACCATATTTCTTGGCACATGTGTATACTGTATACATGTTTTGAGTCGGTCTTTGTTAGGCCGCAATGGCCTTTTGCACAACTAAAATGTTTTGGGTCTGGCATGAATGGGGCCATGCTAGGCTGGGTTTTTGTGTGTGCCTAAAGTTTTCTGGGTAGCCGTGCCGTGCTGACCATATTTCTTGGCACATGTGTATAGTGTATACATGTTTTGAGTCAGCCCTTGTTAGGCCGCAATGGCCTTTTGCACGCCTAAAATATTTTGGGTTTGGCATGAATGGGCCATGCTAGGCCGGGTTTTTGTGTGTGTATGTGCGCATGTGTGTGCACACGTAGAACGTAGAGATACATAGAATTTTCCATGAGAAACAGCACATACCAATGATGAAACCATGTTCAATGGCTGTGTTCATTGCCCAGCCACCAATGCCCAAAACTATTGCATACATGCAGAAATTGAGGACCAAAAGCAGTCCTGCAACAGATTTTAGCTGCTCGGTGGCCATTCTTATGGATATATGAAGTCACAGGAACAATAAATGGTAAAAGAAGAAATTAAGTTTAGTGTACAAATGCATGAGTATTGGGAAATTGTAAGAGGTCTTTATATAAGTGCCAATGTAAGAAGGTTAAAGGTTTTGGGTTCCTTTCTTGTAAGGCTGTATGTTCTAAAGGGTTTTTGTGGGGCTGTAAATGTAATACTTTGTGTTCAAGGAAGGGTAAAAGATTCCAGATTCTTTCCTGCCTATACCAATCGGATAATTATATTCTTTATCTCTACTTATGATGTTTCTCAAACATAAAATATAATTCTTTGTATTTCTAGTCGTTTTAAGTTTTAACTTTTTAAGGAGGTGAACAACTTTAATAAAAACATTTAAATGTCCCGTACCACCTATATCCACAAAAATAGTACACACTTTATGCAATTAAGTCGACTAAAAATCCAATTTCACAATAGCTGTTTTTGAAAAGTATAAGCTGGGAGTTACAACTATTATGTAGAATATACAATTTATTTACTTTAAACTATAAAAAATAGTGAACCTTAAAACTTATAAGCAAACTCAAACGTATAGTAATCTAAGGGTTGCAATGGGCCAACCTGGGTCGACTCGACCCATTACCATCAAGGCCCAGCTCGGCCTCATATAAAGACTAGTTGAGCCTAGGCTCGGTTCGTCTCGTCTCGCACATGCAAACCCGGTCCAAACCATGGCTTGTGGGCCTCATGGACTGAACTGAGCCGGCCCACAAGCCCAACTCGTCAATTTTATTTATTATATTTTTAAATGCAAAGCATTGAGTCGTTTACAGGAAAAGTACTGACTTCTTCCCTTTTCTTATGCTCGTGTCTCTTCTGAAGCAAAGGAGTAGCGGCAAGGAAGGAGTGCATACCCGGTTAGCCCTTGCTCCTCTTTGATACTAGGAATTTATATAGAAAAACAAATGACCGTTTAAAATAAATAAATTATGGAGACTAAAACAGTCATTTTTGTAATCGTTGTAGCCCACGATGGTCCACTGACTCGACCTAATTGCCACCAGTAAGTAAGCCTACAAAGTTAACTACTCCAAAGTTCTTGACTTTAGTGAAATATTGCGCTTATTTTGTTAATTTCCTACCGTTTTTGGAATGATTTTTTATTTTTAAACTATCTTAAGTGATGTTTTTTTTTGATCGGAAACGTAAATATATTAATCGATCAAGAAAAGTACAAATACACTGGGCATCCCCACGCTAGCAGAAAAGAGTACAGATATGATGTCCTATTGGGGGTACATCAAAGAGCAAAATAAACGACTATAAAAGCTAAATAATTACAATTAAAGACATATACACCAGGCATACCTGGGAGAATCAAAATAGAAGAACAATGTACATGAGAGGGAGCCCTAGAAAACAGAGTGATAATCAATCAAAACATTTGGATACAAAGTAAATAAGACTCTGTATACATATGTTTTGATTTTCCGAACAACTGCACTAGGGGTAATTTTGAGACCCTCAAAAATACGAGAATTCCTAGCCATCCATAATTGGTAGACTGTTGAAGCGAATGCCAATCTCTTGACCTTACTGAACCAAGTTGAACCCCGAGCTTCATTTTTCATCAATTTGAGGGCACTAGAGATAGTAGACATCAATCTTGTAATTTTCAACCAAAATCTGATTGCAGCCCAAACTTCACTGCTGAAGCAACACCGAAAAAACAAATGGCTGCTGGATTCATCCTCAGCCTCGCAGAAAACACAGCTTCTATTAATGTCAAGGAATAGCAATTTATCTTTAGTTAGCAGTTTGGAGTTGACTGCCAACCAAAGAATAAAAGAATGTTTAGGGGAAAGATAAGACTTCCAAACATCCAAAGACCAAGATTTAACCGATTGCTTAGCACGAAAGTAGTCATAAGACAAAGAAATCCGCGCGCCAGCCCCCGAATTCAAAAAAACCAGTCTGCTGGCCGCCGACTGTGCATCACCTTCAACCCGGCAGATCTGCTGCCTAATTTCCCATATTTTCTTGAGCAAAGGGGAGTCAGATTTGTGTGGAATCCAGTCCCAAAACGAGCAGCCACGGAAATAAAAATGATTAACCCATTTGACCCAAAGAGAATCCTTCTTCATATGAAAGTTCCATGCGGATTTGGACAATAATGCTAAATTCCAGCATTTGATGTCCCGGAAGCCCAGCCCCCCTTCGCGTTTCGGTAGACACATGTCTTTCCATGCCACTAAAGGCCTTCTAAATCCCCAAAGAAATTTTCTGCAAAGTGAAGTGATTCTGTCAATTACCGTGCCTGGAATAGGAAAGATCGAAAGCCAGAAACATTCCACTCCCTGGAGCACTGATCGAATCAATTCCGCTCGGCCAGCGTAAGACAAGGACGCTGAAGTCCACAGATTGATATATTCTGAAATTTTGTCGATAAAAGGCGCATAGTGGATAACCTTAAGTCTTTCCGCAGCTATATGAACTCCAAGATAGCGGAAAGGCAAAGAGCCAAGAGGAAAATTAGTAAGGTCAACAATAAGTTGAAGATCCAATCCAAAAATCCCAGCCGAATAAAGAGCAGATTTCAGCGCATTTGCTTTCAATCTAGAAGTTTCCCCAAAGTGCTGAAGAGAATTCATGAGGATTGCAACTGAAGTATAGTCCCCTCTCGCAAATAACAATAAATCATCCGCAAAGGCCAAGTGGGTAATATTTAATGGCCGACATTTAGGATGAAAATTGAATCCACTATTGGGAGCCGTATTCAACTTGAATGATCTAGAGAGATATTCCATACATAAAACAAAGAGAAACGGGGAAAGGGGGTCACCTTGACGAAGCCCACGTTTGCCTTTGAAGTGCCCAAACAGATTGCCATTAATAGCAATGGAATAAGAGGTAGTTGTCACACACTCCAAAATCCAGCCTATGAACAATGGCGGAAAATCCAATCCTCCCAGTATCGCGTGCAAGAAATCCCAATTAACCATATCATACGCTTTCCTCAGATCAATCTTAAGTGCACACCGAGGGGAAACCCGCTTACGGTTGTATTGGCGCAGCAATTCTTGTGCAAGATGCACATTTTCAGTCATGTTCCTGCCTTGAATGAAGGCAGATTGCGCTGAGTCCACTACGCTGGGGAGCACGCTGGCTAACCGAGAGGCTAAGATTTTTGAAATAATCTTATAAACAACATTGCAACATGATATGGGTCTAAAATCCCCCACAGAATCAGTATGGTTGGACTTAAGAATAAGAGCAATAGCAGTATGGTTAAGCTGTTTCAGCAACCTGCCCGAACTAAAAAATTCTGAAACTGCCTCACACAAGTCATCCCCGATAATATGCCAGGCCTTTTTAAAGAAACAGGAGGAGAAACCATCAGGACCGGGAGATTTATCTTCGCCAATGTCAAACAATGCATCCTTAATTTCCTGTGGTAAAATATCCCTAATTAAATCAAGAGATTGGGCAGGAGACACCTTCGGACCAAGGCCAAGAACCTTATCAGAAATCTGAACTGTAATGTCTGATGAGCCAAGTAGATCATGGTAATACTTAACGAATTCATCAACCACCTGCTGGGAAGAAGTAGTACGTGAACCATCCTCTTTACAAACCGAGATAATATGGTTGCGTTTGATATTCCTTTTGACCAAAGCATGGTAGAATTTCGTGCATCTATCCCCCTGGATAATGTATTTTGTTTTAGCCTGCTAGAAGAAGAAACTTCTTTCAGCCTCGGAGAGAAAGATTGCTTTTTTCCGAAGATCAGCTACTTCAATCTGTAGCTCAGCATTCGAGGGATGATCATGAAGGTCCAGCTGTGCCTGTGATAATAAATTTCTTGCATTTTCTGCCCTGGAAGATATATGAGCAAAGCTGTGTTTATTAAGAGTCCTAAGGGGACCTTTTAGGAGCTTGAGTTTACGGCATAGGATGAATTGCTTTGTTCCACGGATCTGGTCAGCCCAACTATGTCGAACAATGTCTGTAAATTCATGATGAGCAGCCCACATGTTGAAGAATTTAAAACTTTTCCTTCTCTTTTCAGATTGCTGGAAGAGGGAAATTATACATGGCGAATGGTCCGAAAAACACGAAGGAGTTAGGAAATTTGCTTCGGCAAAGAATCCCTCCAATAGCCAACTAGAATTGACCATAGCTCTGTCTAATTTGCTCCACACCAAATTGTTGTTCCAGGTGTAAAGACACCCTTTAGAACGTAAATCCGACAAACCCGCTGCAAGACAACATTCCTTAAGGTCTTTGATCTCATACGGGGTGACCTCGGACCCATTACTCCTTTCATGAAAAGCTAGAATGCTGTTAAAATCCCCCACGACAAGCCATGGAGAGGTGGAAGAAGAGCTGAATTCAGATAGGAACTTCCATAGGGGACGCCTATTGACAATAGAGTGCAGCCCATACACAAAGCTGATATGGAAGGAAATAAGCGAAACCTTACACAACACTTTACAATGAAGGACTTGCGGGAGAGACGCAATGACTTCTACCTGGACCGAAGAAGGATTCCATATTATCAAAATTCTAGCGGAATCATGGGTTTCAAAATTATTTGCTTGCTCCATTCCTTTAAATTTGCTCCTCATGATACGATCTAGACTTGCAAAATTAAGCTTTGTTTCCAGAATTCCAAACAATTCAATATTGTATTTCCTAATGAGGTCGGCTACCTCATTTTGTTTTAGGGGCTTGTTAAAACCCCTAATGTTCCACGATGCAATATTCATGATGATGAAGAGAGAGGGATATCACCCCTCTTCTTATCAGATTTTAAGAGTTTAGATGGCTGCTCCTTGTTATTTCCCTGCTGCTTCGAAGAAGAAGCTATCATGTGGTTATTTGCATATCCAATATGATGAACCGGCTGTGTGGGAACGGGAATGGCATTCCGCTGGTTCTTCTTATTCTTTTTTCTACCTACCTTAAGAAAGGGTTTTTCAACCTCGGCACCCCTCTGAAAATTGTGAGATTCATCCTGTTCATCCACCTGATTTTCGTTTTGAAAAGATGGGGAAATGGTTCCCAGTCCAGCAACTTCAGCCCTGATTCCGCCAACCTCCTCTCTGACCAAATCAACCCTGACTCCAGCTTCCGTATTGCTGACTGGCTTATCCACAGTAGTAGAACCGGCAGTAGCAGGCAGAATGGAAGGATCCACAGGTTTAAGATTGTTGGCAGGGGCCAAATTTCCAGAATTTTTTGTAAGGTCCACGACCTTATTAGCAACTTTGTCCAGCACCTTGTTAATTTTGCAGTCACTAGTCTTATGCCCAAAAATCTTGCAAGTTGAACAAAATTTGGGCACATGTTCATACAAAACACTTTGTTCTCTCTTGACTCCCGTGGGCAGATTCATTTGGACAGATCTAACCAATTCTTTGGAAGCATCAACCTCAACAAGTATTCTTGCATATGAAAGTCTCTCCTTTGTGAAAGTTAATTTATCCGTTGTGATTGGTTTGCCTACCTTTGAACTAATTTTTCCCAATGCATCAGGGGTCCAGCAATCTAAAGGTAAACCCGGCAACGTAATCCAAACAGGTAAAAGACTGATTTCCTTATCATCAAATTCAAAGCATCTCGGCAAAATCTTAAGCATTAGTGGACGCCCGAATACAAAATACGGCCCTCCTTCCAACACTTTTTGTCTATAAGATGCATTTTCAAACTTAAATACAAGCCAACCACTGTTATGAACATAATATTGATATTGAATTCCCCAAGAGTTACACAGATTAAGGATAGCCGTCTTACCTGGAAATCTGCCTGCAATGTACCCGACTAGACAGCAACCCCAAGCTGATTCAACGTCCAAGAGATCACTCTGCTGGATGTCAATTTCATCTGGTTGGTTGTCAAAAAACTTGGGCTTGAATCCATTCTCTTGGCTACGGTTGTCTTTAAAAAGATTTACCCATGGGGCAGTCTTTTTTTCTGGAATAGGACTTTCCTCAAACACCTGATGTGCAGAGGTATTGTCCGCTTGCTGCTGCAATTTTTCCGAAGAGCATTCTGTATCCGTGTCATTCTCACCCAAAGTTCTAGAGATGGAAGAAGAAGATTTAGAACATATCTGACCCATTCCAACCTCAGAGTCGTGAACAACTTTCTTTGGAGAACCCACAGCCGAGGAAGAGACATTATCGTCTCTGCAATCTTTCCCGTGATTACCCGCCGAGTTCTTCTCAACTAAGTTCTGAACTTTACCCAATAATCTGGTCGAAGGAATAGCACCCAGCAAAGAAGATTTCTTCTTAGCCATTGTTCAAGGCAGAGAATTTCCGTGGCTGCGAACAGAAATCGCGAGGAGCAGAAATCGCAAAAAACTTTCAGAGGATTGGTGCGTGAAATCCAACGCTGATGTCCGAAGAGATGAGTATAGTTATGACAAAAAAGCACTAACAATGGAAAGCAGAAAGTGAAGATCCAAATCACAGAAAGGCAGAATCATGAAGCGCCCAGGTTGTTTCTCACTCTAGGATGAGAGCATCTCTCTCTAACTTCATGACCATTAAATTTTCAAATCATCTTAAGTGATGTTTTAATATGAAGGACACTGGATTTCATTGTTGGTAAGTTGAATGGAATATAAATTTCTTTTCTCGTCGATTTTGTTGTTATCATTTGTACACTTTGTATCACCTTTCCAATTATTGTGCCTTGTTTTGTCTCATAGTAAAAATAGCTTGTCTCAATGTGTACATCCACATCGTAAACGAAGGATGGGATGGTCTAAGGAGTCATATATTCAAGTTTTAACCTAGCAATGTCATACGCAGGGCCGGTCTTGAGATTTGGAGGGCCTTAGGTGAAAATTAAAATAGGGTCCTTAATATATTGAGATGTTTTTAAATTATAAATTTTTGAGAGACAATTAAAAAATGATTAGAATTTGTGTTAAGATGTGGAGCTTAATATGTTGCGCTACACAGAGCTGAACGTAGATTGACCTTTGTGGTAAGGTTGCCGTGGGGGTTGGAAGGGGGGCAGGTAGCCCCCGAAAGGTATACGGTATTTGTATTTTCTTAAATAAGGGTGTTTTTCGAAATTTTGCCTTAGAGTTTCATTATAATTAGAAATCTTTCATTGTGTTATTATATATATGATTAATCTATTGTAAACAAAAATCATCATTTTTTATAGGACTATATAAACCATTGTGTTTTTTATTCTTTGCCCTTTTATTTATTTTTCAAATCCTAACAATTTGAAAAATCGTTTTTATTCAAGATAAAAATGTCTAAAATGAGGTTTAAAGAGAAAATTGTACTATCTACAATTTAATAACTAGATTAAGATGGATAATGTATGTTAGATTTGAATTTATTTTCTATTTAGACTTATTTCACATTTAAATAGGTTTATCTTTATTTTTAAAAAAAACAAAAAACAAAAAAGGACCAAAATTGGGCTCTGCATGACCGGGGGCCCTAGGCGGCCGCCGCCTAGGGCCAGGACCGGCCCTGGTCATACACTATAACAATCATTATATGATTCAAATGGGATACAACAGCAAAGGTTGAGCTTAAGTGCTCGTTTGGTGTAGTTTATAAACTAGTTTATTTGACTAAAAAATTTGCCTCCACAACATGACTTTGTTGATCATTCTTGGTTAAATAAATTATTTTTGATTGAAAAATTGGTTTATAATTTATATCAAACAAGCTAACTCAAAACCCCGTCCTCAAGTTCAATTGATTTGTAATTCATCGTTCAATATCTTTCGACTTATTGAAGAACAATATACAATGGAATACGATAAAAGTAAAAGAAACATTCAACAATAGAATTTTGGACATTAGATACCTCGAGCAGGCTTTATTTGATGCACTTTTTATTAAATTCAAGAATTTTTTTTGTCAAAAAAAAGTTATGAAATAGATGTCAAAATTAATGATAATCTATTGCAGTCTCAATTAAAAGATAGTGATAAATTTTGTAATATAAATCAGTAACTAATAATAACTTCATTATGGATTGCATAACAAGATTAAGGTCATATTCGTTAGAGTTTTTTTCAAAAAAAATTATTTTTTTGCCTATAATTTTTGACTTTTCAACACTTTTTACACTACACAAAAATTTGAAAAGTCAAAAAATATCCAAAAACACCCATTCTTTTTAAAAAAAAACTCTACCGAATAAGCCCTAAAATTAATGTACAACATTACAAGAAAATTGTATTCGAAAAAAAAAAATATATCAAGTTACAAGAATAAGAGGAATCAAATATTAAATTAATCTTTAAAGTATTTTTTTCATCATATTAGTCATTGAAGTTATTAATAAATTTTCAATTTATCATTTGGCAGTATTCTAAAAAGCGTAAAATATGACTATACATAGATGTTGAGTTTCAAGTTTTTCGGGCCTAGGTGAAATCTTGGCGAGGCAAGGACAATGACGAAGTGAGAGACGTGGCTAAGCGTAGAGGCCGAGTTTCAAACTTAAGTGGAGTCTATGCGCCGCATAAGCGAGTTTTTTTAGAACAATTCCATTTGATTACTAGAACTAAAGTAAAATCCTACGTAGCTGCACACACCTAGGTTTGAATCCCAGTATCTACACTATAAATTTTCCTCTTTTCTTTGAAAATTTTGTACAATTACATCTTTAAGAGATTCTTTATTTATAAATAACATGTTGCGTTTAGACAGCATATATAAATTTAGGGAGTCAATTTTTTGAAGTAATCTAATAGTTTCTTTATTTTTAATATTTTATTTCGCTTTTCCAATTAAATATTTATTATTTTTCTTTATATTTTATTTTGACACGCTTCCCTCTTAATTATTATATGATTTTTCTCTATTTTATTTTGTATATATTATTTAATTTAGTCAAGTACTCTTAATTTTTAAAATCAGGCTTTTTTAAAATTAGACTTTTGAGTTCTAATCTTTATTTACACTTGCTAGTTTGTCCATTTTACATATTACAATCAACTTCTATTTCTTTTTTGCCCGATCAAGAAGCTTTCATAATGTTCAAATCTCAAAGCATCTTCAATACACTCTGTCTATTACTTTTTAAACGTACCACATAAGCATAAATAAATGGAGTTATAAGAAAATCTTCTCTAATGCATGCTAACGAAGATCTAGTTGATGTGCCACACCAAAAAATAGACTTCGTCTAAAATTCGTTTAAATTTAGACATATTTCTAGACATAGTGACTCAACAAATTTAAATCCAACTTAACATTATATCAAAAAAAAAAAAAAAATTTTGAACTAGAAAAATTTGAAAAAATTAATGCCACATAAGCGGTACTATTATTTTTAGGCAGAACCCATCAGAGATAAATTTTTAATTTGACCGTCTATTCAATAGACGTAGTGCTACATAGACTAAAAATCAGTAAATTTTACCTGCCACGTAGACTTCAATAGATAGAGTCTATTGGAGATGCTCTCAGTAGCAACGCTATCAATTTTTCTTTTTTCTTTAGAATTTGCACAATTAGTCTTTAACCTTTAGCACCTATAACAAATACACCCTCAACCTTTAAAATCAGACTTTTCAATCCCTAACCTCTAGTTTCATTTGCAATATTTTACATTAATTCCATCAATTTCTTTTTATAATCAAACATTATTCAATATATGAAAAATCAAATTACTCACCTTCATACTTATAAATATATCCTTCCACTCATTTAAGCTAAACCATTGAAATGACTATAAACAGATTGAATTAAGCACTAATGTAGATGGATAAATTTGAACATGTCAACCACCAAAGTTGATCTACGAACATTTTTTGGGGGGTTCAAAATTGCAATACAAAACCAAGTAAGTACATCAAATGAATAGACCACTTATTTTTTAGGTTAAAACTACACTTAAAATCTTCCAATCTCTCTCTCTCTCTCTCTCTCTCTCTCTCACACACACACACACACACATGATTAGTCCAAAATTGATTACTTTTATATTTTGTTAACAAAATTTTGAATAAAATATGTAGATTTGACACTTTTTCAAATGTCGTTAACTATCATAGCGCTTCCGACTGTTCCAAACTAAAAGTCCTGGCTCTGCTATTGGTCAGAGAAACCATCCAAGGTAAAAGAAAAGTAATTTTTTTGTTTCTTTTAGTTTATAAAGTGCATTGAAGATGTTGATTCTGAATGATTTAATATTACAAGAAATGTTTTTTTCTCCTCATATTTTTTTTTGGGTTGTAAAGTGAACTTAAGTTAACTACTGTTGGTTTACTATGGTTGAATGTCACGTAGAATTTTGTGTGATACAAGGTTTTAAAATGCGTAATGTACGGCAAGGATGCAAGGTCGTGCATTGAACCTAGGTGCGTCTAAGCATGGCAATGTGCAGCCGATGCGCAAAAATGAGTGATTCGGGGTGAGGCGACAAAGTCTGGCATCAAGTCTAGACGATCATTTTAGAATACTGATTACATATAATGATCAATAAATTTACACAAATTTCAACGACGATTGTTGAAATTAACTCGCTCTAGACCAAATCCTAAAAATATGATCAGCACCAAAAGAAAAAAAAGGGTATGATTGAGACAAAAATGTTAATTATCTTTTCAGCAAATGTTTGAAGTTGCTTAAATTATAATTTTTACTGGTTAAATTGATCAAACATATCTTTTATCTACACAATTTGTATGATTCACAACTTACCACCCACTTTTTATCTATATATTTACCAATAATTTACAATTTTAATACTTAAAAAATAATTTTAGCCACTCGAAATGATCCACTCGCTTGAGAAATTTGTGATATGTCTACCGGCATCAGTTTGGTCGAATGCTGGCTGACGTCGCATAATATTTTCTCAAGGAGCGTATTACACACGCTCCAGTATTGGAACAACGCAGCCATTTTTTATACGACTCTTCTCTTTCACTGAAAGCGAATGTGTGCTTACGTCATGCTGACCACCAATCTACGTGTCGTTCTATTACTGGTTCCGAACCCTTTCGCCCAACACTAAATCCCAGCCGTCCACTCATCCCAGACAACCACACATAAGCACGAGCCGAAATCATCTACACCGATCCCTATACAAACTACCCAAGACTTATGCTGTTTTTACATGTACAGTCAAGACTTTCACAAAAAAGCCTCTGTGGTACAACTGCGAGAAGCTTCAATCTCAGCTGTAAATGATAATAAGGCGGCAGAATTCACAGTAAGTCCACCGCAGCGTGTATAAATTACACACACAGTGAATTAAAATCAAGGGAGAGAAAGCGCGTCTTATATCATCCATACACTGCCTCTGCATCGATTATCTTCGGTAATTCTACTCATGATTACAATTTCTTTGTGTATGTGGATAGTTTTACTTGTAATATGTGTAAAGTAGATATACATGTGTGTAGATAATTGAGCTTGATTTCGAAATAGTGAGTACGGTTTTGTTGCTGTTTTTTACTTCTAGGGTTTTGAATTTTGATTGTGAGTTGCGAGTACTGAATGTAATTCTCTAACTTTATGAGTTTATTTATCTTATTTAATTGTATGTTATGTGAATTAATTATGAACGTCTTCCTGTTGAAGACGACTTGCTTAATGGAGTTGACTATGGTTTTTGGGGAATCCATCTTACTTTTTCGGTTTTTATCTGTCAGCTCAATTTATTTGGCTCTTGAATGAGTTGTTCCTTATCAATTTTTTTACAATTGTAGTCTCCAGTGGCTTATCCTCATCATTGAAAGGGTTTGTTTTCCAACTGATGTTCCGGGTTTGGATATTTGATAAATATCACGGAAGATCAAATGCCATCGTTAAAAATGAAAACCAAGTCAACCACAGGCTGTTTAAAAGAAGAAAATGCTCTCCACGTATGCCGAAAGTCAAGTATGATATCCAAGAGCCCCCTGTCTCATACCAGAATTGTTCAGAACGTAGAAGTTGGAACGTTTATACAGAGTAGTCACGATGGTAAGTAAAATGACATAAATATCTCATATATGTCCCACAATTCCCTCTCCTCTGGTGTGAATGGGGTGAAATCTGTTACCCTACCTTTTAGAATGTTATGACTGTTTCTTGCTCATCATTGGGTCTGAAATAGTAGAACTATTTGTGTATATCTAAAATAATTTATTTTACCATTCCAGAAATACATCAAATACATGAATTATACAATCACGACATGTAGCAAAAACTATAGCATGAAAAATATATGCAACTGGCTGATTTATATAAAAGCTGTCCAAGGAAAAATGAAAAATAGAGAAAAGGAGTACAAATAGACATAGTTGATAGATGCTCTGTCTACAATATACATGCGAAAGATGATTTTATAGATTGATCAAGATATATGAATATACTTAATCATTACTCATGAAAGTGTTTACAGTTTGACTTGACAAGGCACAATTTTATTGTTGTCATTGAGTAGGGAGATTTTCAATTTTCTCTTTATTGATTATGAAACTACAGATGCTACTCCGATGTCTTCTGTTTCATGAGATGCTTCTTGCCCTAGGTTCCTGGCCAATAAACTGTTATTATTCGGTTAATGAGGTTCTGCTTTCTTGACTAACTTCATCCCTTTACATTGTTGTTGCAGTTTTTTTATGCGACGACTTAAGTTTTCAGGATGCTAGGGGGTGTGAAGCCAACCATAATGAATTATCCAATGAAGAAAATCTTTTCCAAAAGCAGCAATCACCTGCCACTGATTCCACAACTACTGTAAGCATGCAATATGCCATTCTATTACCATGATTTGGCTGTGTTTTTACATTTGTCCTGAAGATCTTAGGTTTCAACAGAAGGCACGCATGCAATATTCCATTCTATTACCTTGATTAGGTTGTGTTTTTACATTTGTCTTGTAGATCTTAGGTTTCAACAGAAGGCACGTTTCAGTATTCATCTCTTTTTCGTTGACACTTTTTGACTTCTCTTATCATGCCTCCAAAACCTGCCCCAGTTTGAATGGGTGGGAGGAAGGACCTCAGTGATTTGGTTCATGACAGTTATCTATTTTATGTGTCGAATTATTTCTCCTTTTTGGTCTTGTGATATTGGTGCTATGCTTTTACTCATTTATGTTCTTCATTGCAAGAGTGATAAAGAGATCCCATGAGAGATTTGAGTAGTTTTTCCGTTCTTTGTCTGATCCCTGTATTATAATTCTTTGTAAATGAGGGTGTGCTTGACTTTCCGGAAGTGATTTCACATGTCTAGCTTTTGAGCAGTCCTACAGCATGTTCTTTCCTAAGGAGCTGAACATTATTTAGTTGTTTGCTTACCTATGTTCTTTCACATAATTATAGGAATCTACACCATTGACCTGTACATCAAAGACGGAGACAATATTTTCAACAATTGTACAGTCCATGGATTTCCACAATGATGAAGGTACGCCCTCCAATTTTGTTGTTCACACTTCAGGTTGACGGGATTGTTATATTCAATGATTTTGTTTTCCCAAAATGACGAATTCCTAGATCCTGGATAGTTTGGGAGAATATCTAGCTTGCTATTATTTGTTCAAAATATAAGGAGATTTTGCAAAATAGACCTGAAGGAAAAGGGAAAAGGCGACTAAAGAGGAAAGGAAAATGATTTTCTTACCTTCTACTGATCTCTCTCCAAAAAATATTGACTTAAGCACTGTTGTGGTCTCACTGCAAGAAACATCACGATTGTTTTCCTTATATTTTTATATCACAGATTCGTAAGGGGCAAATTTTTTGTTCTCTACTAAGTACATTAAAATATTATATTCATTTTCCCTACATAGGATATTCAGTTTGGTCCCCCACCCCCAGCCCAAACACACACGCAAAGAAAAATGTAGATATTTTCTTCTTCATGTCTAACAATTTAAGTTTTTATACGAGGTGGTTTAACATAGTATCATAGAAGACAAAAAGAGGTTCTGGTTCGAGTCTCACTGCAATCCATGTTTGAGAATTCTATGTATCAAGGAAAAATGAATCCGATTTGTACATGAGTTTATCGACGATGAAATATAAATAAATCGTCCTCTCTCTAATAGTTTAGGCTTTTACAAGAGGCAGTTTAACAAGATTAATTCCCAACTTTGGTTAAAGAACAGTTTTGTAATAAGAACACTGCAACTTCAATATATGTAAACCTATGGTTAGAATATTGCAACATGAGCTAATGATGAATAGTGGATTCTTCATCCATAAATATTTTCTATTTATCTTGAAATGTCTGTGTTAATTGATCTTTTTTTTCTTTGGTCCATTTTGTCTGGTCTATGGAGAAATTCAGTACATGACTGGGTTAAAACAACGGTGGAAGTGACCTGATTTCAGAATTTGATGTTCAATTAGAGCTTTGATCAGCTGACAATTGAGCTTGACATTAGTTTTGGCTCGTTTCTTTCCTTTGCAGGAAGTGACCACCTATATGTGCCACAATTAGATACGGAAGACAGTGAAGATAGCAGCCCAAGCTCATGCAAATATCAACCTTGCAATATGTCAGATTTCTACATCTCTGACATCATTTTTTCTGGATCACCTGCTGAAAGCAACTCAGTATTAGATAATAATACCGACACAACATTCTTACCTGATTACAAATGTGAAGAGTCAAGTTTATTTTGTGAGTTGGCTGAGCAATACTTGTTATTACCTTTTTTGGAGGATAGGTTAGAAACTGGATGTGACCGTGATGATAAATCATGTGGAGAAACCTTCATAGATGTCAATAATTCAAGCTTATTTCTGGGAATCCATCAACTGAGATCCTGCAAGCAGGAGTCTGATGTTAATATATACCCCAACTTGGATCAAGTAGAGTGCTTTGATCCGCATATATATATCAGAAATCTACCAGACCAACTGGATGTGGCATCAACTTTGCTGCCCGCCACATTGCCGAAGGAAAAGCAAAAAAGCAAACAGATCACCTTAGTTCTCGACTTGGATGGTAAGTAGATAGTGCCTAGATATATGTTGATTAGGAAGTTCATCTTTTCCCATCTAATTGTTCCATAATGAAGCTTATAATTTCAGTCATTCAACTTAATTTTTATATGGCTTCCTGATATCATCCTGGCAAAGGACACAAAGGTATCATTATCGGAGGTTCAAAAGACGATTTTTCATAGTTAAAAGATAATTAAGATAAGCGATCTTCTAACGTCCACAACTCCACATAGAATGATGCAATATGTCAGAGATTGCAACTTTATATTTTTGTTGCATTATTTGTATTTTGAGTTCTCTATAGAATTTTAAAAATATTCTATGAAACTAATAAGTTAGTGTTTGATTTCCTTCCAAGAGCATCAAATTAGACACTGCTCTAAAAGTTTTATTACCTTGGCTTATGTGTACAGAAACACTTGTGCACTCTACGCTGGAACACTCTGACGATGCAGACTTCACATTTCCTGTTTTCTTCAACATGAAAGACCATATCGTATATGTTAAAAAGAGGCCTCACCTCCAAACATTCCTAGAAAGAGTTGCAGAGATGTTCGAAATTGTGGTGTTCACAGCTAGTCAAAGCATCTATGCAAAACAACTGTTAGACATTCTGGACCCAGATGGAATGCTTATTTCAAGACGAGCTTATCGTGAATCGTGCATCTTCTCAGAGGGAATTTACATAAAAGATTTAACTGTTTTAGGTGTTGATCTTGCAAAAGCTGCCATAATTGATAATTCCCCACAGGTAGAAAATGGGCTTATTGCCTTCATTAATTTACGTGCACATCTTTTTCATTGTCACGCATCAAAAATATTTTGTATTTTTTTAGTTTGAGCTATTACCTAAATAATAATAATAATAATAATAATAATATTTGCTGCGTGGTACTTGCTTATCTAGGTCAAATTCACAAGTTCGTGGCTGTAGCCTGTAGGAAACATCTTAGGTGGATGGTTTAATTAGCAGTAGCTTGGGCAGACATAGTTTCTCTGCTCAAGATTTGATGAACAAATTCATCAAATTTTTTTAGTTTGAGCTATTTCCTAAATAATAATAATAATAATAATATTTGCTGCGTGGTACTTGCTTATCTAGGTCAAATTCACAAGTTCGTGGCTGTAGCCTGTAGGAAACGTCTTAGGAGGATGGTTTAATTAGCAGTAGCTTGAGCAGACATAGTTTCTGTGCTCAAGATTTGATGAACAATTTCATCGATACTAAGCATTCTTTAATTTGGCTGTTTCAGGTTTTCAAGTTGCAAGTGAATAATGGCATTCCCATCAAAAGTTGGTTTGATGACCCGTCAGACTGTGCATTAAGTTCAATACTTCCTTTCTTAGAGACCTTAGTTGATGCCGATGATGTCCGGCCCATCATTGCTCAGAAATTTGGTAACAAGGAATAAGAACTCCTTGTCTATCCTTATTACTTATTTAATTGCTCCTTTCCCACATCTCACTTTTGTGCTCATCCAATTTTGTCATCCTATCCTAGTTAGAGTCTTGTTAGTTGTTTATAAGAATATGTGGTAAGACAGTAGTTGCCAAGAGGTTCTTTTTGTTTGCATTGTACAGCTATAGGTGCTTAGGTTCTACAAGTGTGTATGTGATTTGATTTTTGTTAAATAAATTGTGATTTCTTATCTGTGCTTATTCTCATTCAGTCATTAACTGATGTTTTTGACTTTTCACTATTTGCACAAGTAAATTTTCTGTCAACTACTAAGCATGAATGCAACATCCTAGGGACTAAACATGCATCAGAAACAATCATTGGCTTTGGCTATTGCAATATTCTATGTGGCTAGCATTTCTGTGTCAGACAAGTTTCGAAAACTGGAACCTTTTCGAACATGTTTCAGATGCTTTAAAAAGTAGATGATTTGTTTTCTCATTTTTCCATAGTGGCGTTTCCTTGTGATCTTCTACTGAGAACAGCAATATATCACTTGCCAATCACCGTTTGATTTTAACATGTTGGGAGAACTTTATTACTTATACGTGTCCTTTCTTGATGATGATGTACAGAAGGACCATGTCATTTTTAAGTTAAACTAGCAGCTTGTTGATGGGGAACAATATGATACATGATTGGAAAAGTTAGTTATTGTGAAGATTCTAATATGCATAAACAAGAGACAAACTTCTCAGTTTGTTTCATCCTTTTCCCTTTTTCTGGAATTTGGGCAATTATTGCGGGAAAAACCGAAAAAGTGTGCAAGTACCTTGTTTCTCGTGAAAGTTGCCTCTCTTTCATGTATTCTGGCTGGCTGCAGCAATATAAGGAATTTGTAGTTAAATTCATCAACATGGAATCTGTTATGGTACAAAACTGAGGCGGCTAGTTTTATTTGACTTCTAGATTGAGTTGATATTAGTCTTTAAAAAGAAATGATACAAAAAAAAAAAAAAAAAATTTGGTTCCTTGTCATATGCATTTGATTTAAATTACATAGCTTTAGTTTTAAATGGAATATACTTTTACAATTTATATGCTTTAGTTTCTTGTTAGATCATATGACTAGTAGGGAGGAACTTATAGGATGCTCTCTTTAGGAGTTAGAACTTTATGCCTTTTGAGCCATAGACAGTGGGAATCAAGGGATAGGGGAAACCGTAAAATCAAGTTGTGAATAAGAAACACTTATTGACATTGCAACAAATCAGAAATGGATATGGGGTGAGAAGCTGTGTTTAGGTGTCAACTGGGTGATTCTGAAAAGAGAATGGGAATTTTATTTTGTTAGATCAAATTTCACATGGTCTGTTGTAGTTGCTTTAGAGCAATGGACAGTGTGGAATGACGTATAAGGATTCAGAGAGCCGATCTTAAATATAGTGTGGATAAGACTTAATTTATTGTTGCTGCTCCTGTTTGTATGTCATACAAGATATCGAAAAGAGAAGGTGATGCTTTTCATGCTTTGCGGAGTCATGGACTAACTACATCATGTCTCTGGTGTGTTTTTTTTTTACAGTTGTGAATGCCTTAACTGCAGGTTATAAGAAGGTACATTATGTTTTTGGCTGCCAATCAGAATGACATTAGGTAGGCAACGTTGAATGTTTTCTGTAATTTTGAGAACATGTTCCTCTAGACTCGAGTTTTGATGTGCTAGATTCGTGTTATGAGATTATTTAATTTTTGTTTGTAAACCAAAATTGTTAAATGTTATTTTTTGAACATTATGAGTAGGTCGAACCTATCAATATTCAAATTATCCTCGAGCAAAATGTAATACATTTGAGAAGATATGATTCTAGTTTGTATGTTATTGCATCTAATGAATCTTAGTTTTCCAATTGAGTTTTACAAAGCTTTTTGTGTAGGTGAACGGTACAAGATAGGATAATATTAAAGATTTAAATTATTTTTTATTATATTGTCCAGCAACGTAGAATTTATATTCCAGGCGGGCATTGTTGTGTGAAGTGGGACAACAATTCAATCTATCATTTTCAAGAGATGGTTCAACTCTTCTGTGAAAAGTTTTTGAAAAAAAAGTACTTCTTTACCTTGGCAAAATAATGATCTGTTTCCTTTTTCTTTTGACTTATGGAGCAGACGAATATTTAATTATAACATATATGTATAAAAAATTGTTTAATATTGGATTTAGTTGTTCACTGGTTCACAAGTCCAATTGATGAGTCACTAGTTTAGACTTAAAAAATTAAAACACGAGAATATATTGTTTAAAACAAGATTAATTATAGATATCATATCCACCTCTCTTGTACAAACAAATAAACTTATTTTATTTAAAAGTTATTTTTTCATATACATATAACACGCTATCTTTAATTTTGAAAAAAAATCTTCAAATCTCTCTCTCATTTTTCTTCTCAATTTTTCAAATTTCTCTTCTTAACTTTCTTCTTTCCTCTTTATTTTTCAACACGAGCAAGTTTTTACGATTGAATTTTACCGGATAAACTGTATACTAGTCACCGACCATTGATGAAGATTATATACTTTCTGTGTTTTAAAAAAAAATTGTACTATTTTCAAATCTCTCATTTTCAATTCTTTTCTTCACAATTTTTCAAATTTTCTTCACAATCTTCTTCCTCTCAATAATATTTAACGAACAAGTTTCAACGATCAAATTCTACAGCAATAAAACAATATACTAGTAAAATATACAGATGAAAATAATGTTTGAAAAGGTACACTATCCAGCCTCCTTTATCATTATCACCGACCATAGGTAGATTTACTCCGCTACAAACAAAAAAAAAAAAAAAAAAAAAATATTTGTTCATTACTACGTATTCATCCTCTCAAACCAAAATCCATATCTCTATTTTAATTCTTCTATTTTTCTATATTTCTCTATTTTAATTCTTCTATTTTTCTATATTCTTCATAATCAAATCTCCACAAACAAAACTTTGTTTCTCATTTTTCTTAATTCTTCGATCCATTCTAATCTTCTATCGAATTTGACGACAAAGAATAGCGGTACAAAAGTTATATACTGCTTTCACCTGACACCCCCCACGAAGCTGCACCCAGAAAAAAGAAAAAAAGATATTTGTAATTTAACCTAAAAGGAAAAGGGTTTCCAAATTTGAACAGACTTCTCCTCCTCGGCCATTCGGTTGATTTTAAAAAATTTCATCAAAATTTTCAAAGAAGTGTACACTACTACTGATAACAGTTATAATCACTCGCTGTGTGTGTTTTGTGCGTGAAACGGAAACCGATTAAATAAACAAAAGTTAAAGTTTTAAATTGCGGTAGATGTTAGGTTAGATCTGGTAGGGAAAATATTTTCGGGAGATAGAGATGAGTACAAGCAGGGGAAGCAGCGGTGGAGCACAAGCGATACCTGCAGCGTCAAGGAAGATGGTGCAGAGCTTGAAGGAGATAGTGAACTGGCCGGAAGCGGAGATTTATTCTACACTTAAGGATTGTAATATGGACCCCAACGAGGCCGTCAATCGCCTTCTCTCTCAAGGTTTTTGTTCAAATTTCTAAAATGTTTTAGTTTTTCTGTGATAAATTATAATTATTTTTTGGGTACAGGGTTTTTCTTTTTATTTTTCGTAAGACCTGTGAGAGAATAGTTGTGATTTTTTTCTGTATTACTTGCATGGGTTTATTGGAAGGATTTTTCGTATTATTCATTTCTTGGTTCTGATGAAATTGAGGAAAAGAAGTGAGAAACTAAAATTTTAAGAAAAACAGTGGACTTTTGGGGAAATTAACAAACTGAAGTATTGCAGCATCCAATCCCCGTTTTTGGTTATTAACCAAGAAGACTAACAGAAAGGTGATGTTTTTGTATAATTTTTTTTCCTCGAATCCTGTGAACGAGATAGCCTATGAATAGAGGATGTGAGAGTTATACTGTTTTATTACTGTGATAGTGTTTTAATTGGTTGTGTATAATAATAATAATAATAGATGGTGTGGTAAAGTTTGTCTTTTTTATACCAAAGTAAGAGTTGTGATCTAATCACGTTTTGTAAATACAAAATATACTGTTTTTCACACGTCATATGAGCAAATCCGTATGGACATATTTCTGATAATGTCTGTGAATTGTCTGACTTTTATGCACCGTACTTTCATATTTCATGATATAGAACTGAGAACTCTGCAATATTTGGAAATATATTGCTTGATAGTTTGAAAGTTGTTAGAAATGCTTCTGGTTTATGTGGAAAAGGGCCAGTTTTTTCTTTTCCAGTATACATTGTCATTACCAAATGATACAAAATCAGAATTATCATTTTCAATATGTGACATCTAAAGCATTTTGCTTGCTTGATTTGCATTGAGTTGAAGTAATTTCCAAGAGATTACGATTCTGTTTTCATTTATCTTTGTGGTATGGTATTCAATTATATTGTATATTGGTAGATATCTTTTCCCAATGAACATTCAAGGCTGAAATCCTTGTATACTTATTGACTTAAATTTGTCTCTAATATGGGTTTTATAATTTTGTAGATCCTTTTCATGAGGTGAAGAGCAAACGGGGAAAGAAAAAGGAGGTGTGTCATTGTTGTTAAAGCATAATATCTTTATAGTTTTTCTCTGGTAGTTGATCCTGCCCTTTCTCTATGCTTAAAGTTTCCCTATTTCTTGAATGATCCGTGAAACATTTTAAAAATGGGCAAAGTTGCTGTTTGTTTCTTTGCCTACATTCTAGATGGAGCAACTGGGTGTGAATTCCTTTGGCATGTGGTTTGCCATTGGTGTTGATTTGGTTCTTCTCTTTCATCTCTCCCCTTGGAAGAAAGATAAAACTTTTAATCTCTATTATTTTGATTGATGGACTAGAATTAGTTGGCAAATCTTTGTTGTGCTTATGATAAATTTGACATAACAGGCCGTAATGTTTTTTCTCCTTTTGGTTTGTCTTGTTTCAGAATGCTGTGGAATCCAGGACTGGTGATGCTAATAAAACTTCAACTCGAGGTGGCAAGAGCGGTGCTAATCGATACCTGGGGCATGGTGGTTCAAGTCTATATAATCCTTCTGGTATATACATGTTCAAATGCAATGTTTGTTGGAGTGGCTCAGCGCTTAATGTAGATAGCTCTAAACATTGCTAGTATATTTTAACATACTCTCTTTTATATCAGAGCCTGGTATTTTGCACGGAAAGCCTGCATACAAGAAAGAAAATGGACCAACTCCTTACATAAGTTCTTCATCTTCAACAACTGGTATGGCAGGAAATAATATAAACAGACGACATGCAGCCCCCAGGTTGGTCCTGTTTGAACCTAATTCGGTTAATCTTTATTGCAGTTTCTCTATCCCAAAGTTGCTGTAAGGCCCACTGTTTAGAGTTAATTAAGGAAAGCTTCTTCGGTTTCTTGGGAACTTTATTTCTGTTAGCATTCTTTGGGGAGCAGTTGCTGAGGAACTAATTTTGGTGATTATGAGTTGTTCAGCTGATATGCTTGTGTGTGAGCTACTTTTTGCAATTTACATTTAGTTCTTTCTGTTTGGCTTGTGCATGTTAACCTTAAGCAGCATAAGTAGACATGTTTACACACTTGCACTTGCACATGTGCCTCTGTGGATTATGGGGGACAAGCATGATATATCTTTCAAATGGAGTTTGATGCCTAAATGTTGCTATCTTGTTTCTTTCATGAAGTTGAAACTTTAATGTTCTATATTTTCTACCAGTCCCACTCCTAAAACTCTGAAATCATGTTGACTATTGACTTAAAACATTAATGGTAAGTTTTATAACACATCATCAATTTTCCCTCTGAATTCCACATAATAATTTTCATAATGGGCTTGTCTACATGTTCTAGGTCCAACTTTGACATGTAATGCTTATTATTCTTTTCTTGTATAATTTGTTGCAGTGATGGCACTGTTACCGAAAATAAAGTGTTATCAGTAGGCGGAGCTGATGATGTTTCATCTGGCACACAGCCTTCTTCTGGATACCAACATACCTGGGTAGGTGTTCCCGGACAAGTATCCATGGCCGACATTGTGAAGATGGGGAGACAGCGTCCTCCATCCACTACATCACATCAGAATTTATATTCTCACGAGCATCATGCGTCTAATGTTATTGAGCCAGAAGCTTCGTTGGTCCAAAATCTTCCTACCAATGATGAGTGGCCTTCCATGAAGACACCAACTGATGCAGAAGTGCTTTCTGTCTCAGAATCTCCTGCAGATTTTGAGCTTCATCCTGTTACATCAAACTTACCTATTGATAGGATTAATCAGCATTCACAGATAGAAGAAGTTTCAGAAACAGAAGATGATGACATTGAAAATCTTGAAGAGGATGATTCCGTAGGTGCATCTCCATTTGAGAACGACCTATATAAAAACATGGGTTCACACGAACCTCCTGGTCATGATTTTGAGCATCATGAAGGTGACTCTTTTTTTTTTTTTTTTCACTTCTACTGAAGTATTTCAATAAGATGTTCACATAGAAGAATATTATTTCTGAATTTTTCATTGGAAAGATTTGAAAACTTGGTATATTTTAATTGAAGAAATGTTGCTCAATCAATGGTCCTGCTCCAAGGGTATTGAATGTCTTAGTGACGCTTGAACACACATGGATTAAACTGTTACTTAAGAGCTATTATATATACCAAAAAGAAACTTTTGAAATCTTATTTGGAGTTCCCTAAATGATTATCAATGATGCTTATTAACTTGCGCTAGAGTAGTTACTTCCCTTCTCAGTTCTAGTTTCTTTTGTCATTCAATATTATAATGATGAGATTTTTTATAAAAAATATATATAATGGTATATCCTAGAAGTGAATCCCGATACATTGAATTAAGTGGGGGTGGCAAGATATCTGATCTTCTTGCGCAGAAGTGACTTAATTCCATAGTTTGATTGGTTGTTCCTTCAGTGTCTGAGTGTCTTGTTATGTTGCAGGTGAAGAAGTTGTTGAATTGGTGTCATCCATCACTGGAAACTTGCAAAAACTGAGTATAGAAACGGATGATAGAGAGTTAACACCTGAAGAGGATGGCCCTTTTGTGGTGATTCCGGATCATTTACGAGTTCAAACTGCTGACTGTTCGCACTTGAACTTCGGTAGTTTCAGATCTGTCATAACAGATTCTTCTGGGCGTGGAACACCAATTCCTGCAAAAACTAACTTGGAAGGGGCAAACACTGAGGCTAATATTTTGTCGGTTGGGCATTCCGACACTAGGTATGAAATTGATTACCTTTCAAAATTGAGTAATTCTTTCTTTTTCACTCGACCTCTTAAATTTTCTCCCACTGCAGAACTTCTGAGTATTTTGGGGATGATTCTCTTCGAAATGCCACGGGTGATAGTTTGTTCCATAGAACTGCTGCAACTGCTGGGAATTATGACACATCTTCTGCATCACAGCCAGATGACTTGAAACCGGAGAATGCTGAAGTGGCTCATGGAGATCAATATGCTTTTACTGCATCCAATCCTGGTTATGCCTATCAGGATGCCCATCACTTGAATGCTGCATTCAGTCAATCTCAGACAAGCTCCCACATGCAAAATCTTGCTCCCTTCTCAAGTGTTACGGTAAAAAGATGTTTTCCCTTTATCTAGGAGATTACAAATAGTTTTTGGATCATTCAAAATTGTACTATCCAAAGGAAACTTCTATTTTTGAAGATGAAGGATCTTAAAGTTTGAATTCAGTGTCTTGTCTGATGGGATTCCAAATCTGCAAAGCATATGTCTGTTTATCATCGAGGCATAAGAGATTAAAAAGATGGAATTTTGTTGAAAGTTTAAACAGTTGTAAATGACTGTAGCTAAAACGTAACACAAAAAGTTGGTCTGTTTTGTGACAATTGATATTGTGTTATGAGAGCAGGGTGTAGGCTCTATGTAAAGTTACGCTGAAGATTATATTTCTACTGCTGTCCGGCTACAGTTGTGCTCATTTCTTTTTTTCCTTCGATATGATCGAGGAAAGTAATAGACTCAAAAGCTCAGTTTTTTGCTTTGATTTTTCACGGTAGTATCTTTTGTTGACTGCAGGCATATACAGATTCATTACCAAGCACTTTGTTGGCCTCAAATGTTAATTCTGGAAGAGAGTCTGATTTTCAACATCCAGCCTTTCCTGTGACGCAATTAATGCCTACAGAATATGGCAACTCCGTATCTTCTGTTGGTGGCTCAGCAATTTCTATGGCAGAGATAAACCAGGTGAACTAAGTTGCTGGAACAACTATCGTTCTTTTCATTTGTCACTTGCTCTTAGAAATGCTTCACACATTTTGTTTAGTTGATTTGAAGATGTATAGGTTTGGAATATTGAAAATAAGAATCAAATCTTTTGAGCTTTGTAAGTATTATGACTGATTTTACTATTTTACCCCTGCAGGCTTTGAAGACTGTTGATTTCTCATCGACACAACCTGCTCATCCGGCCCTATCCGGAACTAGTGTTCCGACTGGATCTCCTCTGCCTCAACACCTTCCTTTACATCCATATTCTCAGCCGACCCTTCCTCTAGGACCTTTTGCCAACATGATTGGCTACCCTTTCTTACCTCAGAGTTACGCTTACATGCCTTCTGCATTTCAACAAGCATTTGCGGGTAACAACGCGTACCATCAATCTTTGGCAGCAATGCTCCCTCAGTATAAAAATAGCATCTCTGTCAATAATGCGCCACAGTCTGCTGCTATCGCTTCTGGATATGGTGCCCTTGGAAACACTGTGACAATTCCTGGAAACTTCTCAATGAGTCCGCCTGCTGCCTCTTCTGGGACTACCTTAAGTTATGAAGATCTTTTGAGTTCTCAATACAAGGATTCTAGTCACTTGATCTCTCTTCAGCAGGTTGGTGCTTCAGTTTTTGCCAATGTGGCCTTTTGGTTTGATTCGTGCCGTCAATGCTTTTGACATTCAATTTTTTTTTCTTTTCTTTTTCCCTCTCTTTTCTGTAGAACAGAATCTTTCCAGCTTTAGATAATCGTTCTTACCTTTTCCTTTTGGGAAAATTGTTGGTCCAACTTGTTGCTTGAGTAGCAAGTTGGTCTCCAACCTTTAAAAAAGAGCAAGTTGGTCCTCAACCTTTAATTATAGTAGTAGCACTATTAGTCGTCAATGACGGAAACTGAGTGTCTAGATGTCTGTTAAATCATCACGTAACACATATTCAACTTTGTGAAACTAGATTTTATTTCTCAACTTTGGCCTTGCTCAGAAATTTGAAGTGAGGCATGGTTTCACCAGGGTCACTTGACGATTTAAGGTAGATTTAGGATCTCTGTCTTTGGGAACTGGGAACTGATATATAGGTTGTGGACCCACTTTCTCCTTTTTCGTGGGGTGATTTTATATTCGATCTTTTTCTCTCTAGTATGGGACTCTCATATTTTTCCTTTCATCTTTTAGAATGAAAACTCGGCTACTTGGCTTCATGGACCTAATTCCAGAATGTCAGCTGTTCCGGCAAGCACATATTACAATTACGAGGGACAAAATCCGCCATCTGGTGGATTTAGACAAGTTCAGCAGCCTTCCCAGAATTATGGAGCCCCTGGATATCCAAATTTCTACCATTCTCCGACTGGTATCTCACTAGATCAACAACAAATCCAAAGAGATGGATCCCTTGCAGGATCTCAAGGACAACCTAAGCAGTCCCAAGTTTGGCAAAACAATTACTAATCTAGTGTACCTCCTGGATTTTCAGTGTCTTGTAATGAGTGAAAGGCGGGCTTTCAAGCCATACCCGCAGTTGAATAATTAATTTAATGGTGTTCAAAGCGGATTTGATTGGCTACTGGCCTCTGCCGTTGACATGTTTTTACTTATTTTGCAGTTTATGTAACTTAGAAAAACACAGTTAATTCGTGTTAGTGGAGAATCCCTCTCTTAAATTTCTATTTGGAATTTTAGTCCTTACTTGTCTTTATATTTCTTTAACTCATTTAAAGCTTAAATAGTGCACGAACTTTTTGTCATGTGAGGTACATGTGACAACTTCATAGAATTTTTGAATGGAAAATGGAAGGTTGGGAATACAAGTGTAAAAAGGGGTAAAAGTTGAGGAAGACAGTTGCAATTAGAGTTGGCAAATGGGCTGGGTTGGGCCAGCCCAACCCACCAGAACAGGGCCACACATAAAATTGGACTGGGCTGGCCCAGCCCAGTTTTGTATGGGCCAGAAATATGCTAGCCCAGTCCAGTCCATTGGTCCAACTTATCTTAAATTTTTTTTTTTTAAATAAATTTTTTATACACAATATCATTTGTAATATATGTATTAAATAATGATACTATATAGGACTAAATTGATATAAAAGTATAAATATGGGGATCAAGTTGCAAAAATTTAAAAGTTGAAGGACTTAAGTTGCAAATAAAAGAGGACGAAATTGAAATGAAAGAAGAAGTATAGGGACTAAAGTGAAACTTTTATAAAGATGAATGACTTGTTGTGCAAATAATCAAGGACTCAAATACAAATTCAAGTAAATTCACGTGAAAATATATATTTTGTGGTATAGACTTGATTTTAATTTATTATTTTATTAATTAATATAATTTTAAGAATGTAGTATTTTTAGAATAAATTTGTTAAGTTGATAAAATTAGAATTATTTTTAAAAAGTGGTTTATTTATGAAAAAATCTCTTGATATTATTTGAATTATGTATTGGGGCTATTCACAAAATAAGTTAATTAGTGTTAAGCAGCCCAAAAAATAAAAAAATAAAAAAAAAAAATCAAATCCAAAATCAAAATCAAAGTTGGGCCGGCCCAACTAGCCCGCGGGCTAGATGGGTCGGGCCATCTTGGCCCAGTTTTATTTGGGTTAGGGCCAACCCAACCCAAGAAGGTGGGCTACATGGGCCAGCCCGCGGGCCGGGCCAATTTTGCCACCTCTAGTTGCAATTCTACAAATTTCAAGAGGGAACTTCAGTATAAAATGTTTGCAAGTACTTAAAGGCAATTTCAATGTAACAAAATAGCAAGGTTCTAAAATGCGTGATGACGCGGCGAGGTGAAGCATCAAGAATTATAGGTCTAGGCGCGCCTATGCGAAGCCTAGACGTTAAAATGTGTTTTTGAATTTTAATTTTTTTTAATGCTCAAATTTTAAATTTTAATAACATAGTCTAAAATATATTGATTTAAATTACAAAATTACAGGCCTAGTTTTCAAAAAATACATAAAAAATACATGAATTTTAAAAAATTAGATGCACGCTGTAACAATAAAGAAAAATTAAATTTATATTAAGGCACATATCATGGTTGAACATATCACATTCAACGTAGTTCAAAATCAAAATTTGCAGGACTAATTTTAATATCATAATCTACAATTAGACTACAAAATAAAAGCCCAACATAATAGTTTTCAAAAGTTAGTAAATTTTAAATACCACAAACATAAACACAAATTACTCAATAATTTTCTACAATTTATTACATACCAACATAGCTTAAATTTTGTCTAACTCTTTATCGAATTCTAAGTCAAGCTCTTATTCTTCATCTAACTCATCTTCCGTGTCATCCGATACAAAATCATTTTCGTCAGGTTCTCTTATTTTATCTTGAGAATTTCTAGTGTCTTTTGTAGATTTAAAAAATGTTTATTTTGGTCCAATCTAAAAAAAAATATAAAAAGAAGCTTGCTTGCTCTAATGCGTGTTATGCGTGATTATTCGCGCTTATTCTCGCTTAATCATGTTTATTCTCGCATATTCTCGTCTATTCGCGCCTAGGCGGTCAACAAAAAGAGTTGACCGCATTTTAACGCGCATACCCCCAATGCGATTCGTTTTGCAAACGCATTGAGCATAGGCGCGCTTAAGCAAGGCCTAGACGGGCCTTTTATTTGCAGTGATCTATTTTGTTTGGATTATCTATTCTGTAACAAAATAGTGATCAATTTCAATTATCTTGTATGACAAGTGGAAAAATAACACAAATTTCAAGTCATAGTCAAGTAATCATAGAAAATTTTGAATTGTCAAATCTAATTGTTTGGAAATAATGAAATTATTTTTTAAGTGTATAAACTGTGGGTCTTATTGAATGCGTGAATAATAAATAAGTAATAAATTGTAGATTTGATGAAATGTGTAGATATAAAAAATATTTGACTTGTTTGATCAGTCTAAATTATAATTTAAACTTTGATAAATAAACACATGAATGAAATAAAATAATTTGTTTTAATCATTGACTATAAAGAAAGTTTTCACCATCACTCACATAAAAAAGACATATACGTCTATCATCACCCTCTCAAAAAAAAATTTCTCAATTTTTTCAAATCCCTCATTCCAATTTTCTTTTTCTTCACCATTGTTCTCCAAATCTTTCATTATTAACCTTGTTGTTCCAATCAATCTCTATTTATTTTTCTACGAATTTCACCGAATAAGCGGTATACAAGTCACCGACTATAAGAGAGGTTTTCATCCGCACTCACAAAAAAAGATATATACATTTATTTTCACCTTCTAAAAAAAATTTCTCAAATTTCTCGTGCCCAATTCTCTTTTTCTTCACCATTGTTCACAAAATATTTCATTCTCAACCTTGTTGATCATATCAATCTCCATTTATTTTTTTAAGGTCGGATTCTACCGATAAGTGGTATACTATTATTCATAATCACGACTTACGATAGAAATAATGATATCTGTTATATGTTGTCTGTCAATATTGGCACGTTCTGGCACGCTCGCCTCCACCACTCGCACACCTCGTTGGTATCATAAGCTCATCTCTGACAGATAGACAACAATTACTCAACTGACATTAGGCAAGCTAGACAGACGATCCATAAAATGACAGTTACCATTGACAGTTAGGAAGATGAAACACCAGCAATTGAGAAGATGAAATATCCTTCATTAATTCATAATAATGAGAGAGATGAAGGGACACCCGTTATCAATAATTGGAGGACATCTCTATAAATAGAGGTCAATCCTTCGTGTAAAGACAGAACACACAACTCTTATACACTCCATATTGCTATTAAGCACAAATATTTTAATCATATATACTAATTATCACACCGAAGTGGACATGGGAGAAAAAAGCCCGCCATCTTTTGCAGGTTTCTACTACTGTTGTAGCCGTGCTCGAAGGAGGAGAAAAATATTTATCATCAACGACTGTAAGAAGTTTTCATCCCACTCACGCTAAAAAGATATGTACGCTCGTTTTCAATTTTCGAAAGTTTCCTCAAATTTCTCTTTATCATTTTTCTTTACCATTCTTCAAATCTCTCTTCTCAACTTTTTTCATTTCTCTTTATTCTTCAACGCAAGCAAATTTGTACGGCTGGATTCCACTGGTAAGCTATATACTATATGTGTGTGCGCGCGCGCGTGTGTATATATATATTTATCACCGACCGTAAAGAGATTTTCTCCACTACAGACAAAAAATAACTTATTTGTCACTATGTCACTAAACAAAATTCCATCTCTCAATCTTCTCTAGATTCTTCTCAATATCTTCAAAATCAACCACGTTCAAACAAAATTTTCTCTCACTCAATCTTCAATAGATTCTTCTCAACCTCTCAATTCATTAAAATTCTCTACCAATCAATCATCTCTTGATTTTTTTAAAATAATTGTTTTAATCAATAGATAGAACGAACAAGTGGCTAAATGAGTGATTATTGAGAAAATTTTATCATGAAAGTGAAGATTTTACACTAGACTCTACAGTCGGATTCCACCGCGAGAAAAAATAGTATACTAGTTTATTATCAGTTTATTGTTCGACGATCAGATCCAACCGCGAGAAAAAGGCTAGATTATTATCAATTTGACAAAATTCACGGTTTATACAGTATTTAAAAATAATTTTTAAATATGCAACTTCCAAGTGGCGAGTCATTCACCGCTTGCCATGTCCATTGTTTCCCAATCCCGAGATTCTCCTCTCTTTTTTTCTGAAAAACAAATCTATCTTCTTTTGTAATTTCTTGTGCTATTTTTTCTATTTAAATTCCGTTAAATGTAGTATGCAATTTCAGATACTACCGCTTTCTCCATTCTTCTTTTTTTTTTTTTAGCAGAAATTATGCGTCGAGATATGATAATATTCCTTTTGTAATAGTCGAATATGTAATTCTTTGGCGTAAAGAAATGTTAGTTCTTTCGCCTTTTCCTTGATGCTTTACTTGTAATTGAAGTCATACATGTTGATTGTATCATTTTTTTGTTAGTATTGCCATTTTCCCTTTCTCGAGTAGTTTAGAATATTTTTTTTTTTATTCTCTTGATATTTTAATTTGGCCTGTAAAAAAAATATATATGCTTTTATCACAACCAACTATAGATTTTTTTTTTTTTTTTTTTTTTTTGTGTCAATTTAGAGATGTTCAGAATTCATCAACTGTTTGTTTTAACTCAATTAGTTTGTTTCACACTCTGGGTTCAGACTGTTCAGTTTTTAGTATTGCTTTTTTTTTTTTTTATGAGTTTCCTTAACTGGAATTTTCTTCTTGTGTCGGGGTAGATTTTTAGATAAATTTTTTCTAAGACTAGCAGTAAATGATGTATATCTACTTTTCTGCAATGATAAATACCACCTCATTTAAGTTCATATCGTGATCCTTTTATTCATGCATTATGCATTGTCACGACTCTTTTTAACTTGTGTGTTCTGATGTAGCAGCATGAACATGGTTGGACTGGATTCATGTGCGTTCGAATAGACCAAATTTAGTTTGTAGTTAAGCTGGTTACAAAAGCTTGCGGATGATTTTTCCATTTGGCCTTAATGTGGCTGTTATAGCAAGCATAGCAGATATTCTGAACTAAACCTTGCAGGTGCATCATTTGTGCATCACAACTTTCAGCCTTTTATTCTTTGCCCAAAGAAGCATTGTTCTTCTGAATTGCTTTACTGACTGTAAACTGTTCTTCCAGTTTGATGCACAGGAAGGATAGCATGAGTGGCAGAAATGAGGACCGTTCCTCCTATAATAATAAATCAAAGAAGCCCGAAAGCCAGAGAGTCCATTGCAGTAAAGACGTCATACCAGGGAGTGAACTTTGGACCGATGGTCTTATTTGTGCTTTTGAATTCGTGCGAGTGCATAAGAACTCTGCTGTATCAAAATCTTTTAGGAAACACCAGTCATCTCATCATGTAGATAGTTTAAATGCAAAGAGTCCAATGGACTCTTGTGGAAGGACTCAGCCTATTTCTCAACAAGTAGATGGAAACAATTTGCTGGAATCAGCGCCGCCTATTGAACTAGGTCGGGCTGGCTGTTTGGACATGGATGGACAGAACTCTCAAATAGACTGCTTCCAACCCATTGAAAGATTTGAAGGGAGTCATTGGGTTCCAATTGGGTGGGCTAGAATTTTTGTACTTGTCCAAACAGTGCGTGTTGATGCAGGATGGTGCACTCAGCAGTTTGATTTAATAGGTGATGAGGATGAGGTAACTGTTACTGAGTTAGCTGCCCCATACTGGGAACGTCCAGCTGGGCCGATATGGTGGTGCCATCTTGCTGCAGGTCACCCTTCTGTGGATGCATGGCTCAACAATGCCCCGTGGTTACATCCTGCGATTAGTGTTGCTTTGAGAGATGAAAGTAGATTGATAAGTGATCGGATGAAACACCTTTTATATGAGGTATATCTCCTAAAGTTTCTATCAAATTTCTTGCTTGATGGAATGTAACTTTATTTTGAATTCCAGATAGCTGTCTTCTGAATATGTGAGATGAACTTTACCCTTGACTATTCACTATCTACGTTTGCCTCCAGCCATGTGAAGACATGTTTACATGCATATTCTAAATGTTTCTTTCAGTGTTGTAGAATTTGAAACTGTGGCTGACTTCAAATGAAATGTTGTTTTGTTGATATGTAGTGTAATCTCTCCTATCAGCTTTAGTATAAGCTGTTTCATAACTCTAATAAGTTTGTGAGCAAGTTCAAAAGTTGGAAGTGCTTTATTTCATTTTTCAAAACTTGTAAAAAATTACATTTATGCATTAGTGGTAACCTTTGTTTATTTGATAAGCTCGCTTTATATTGAATAACTCGCTTTATATTGAATAAAGTTGAACAAAAGAAAAGTAACGGTTCTGACCTGATATTAATGTCCTCATTGACTAACATATGCGGGTTTCATTCAGTAAAGAGCTTTAGTGGCAATGGCAAGTAAAAGTGTGACGCCTGGATCCTAAAACCCGAGAGTCATAATGACATAACATGAACGTTAGAAAAAAAAATCAATACCTAATAACATTTAGAATTTTAAGGCTAAAAGATGACCAAAGAACATTTTATTTAGAACAAACATTAATCGTAAAACATATGTTTCAAAATTCTTATTCAATTTAAAGACTCCTAATCTAAATATAAAATATTCCACCACGGGTGTTGTCCACGCTTCGAATCTTCACAAGTCTTTAGTTATCTGGAAGGGGGAAAAATGAAAGGAGTGAGAAAATCTCAATAAGTACATACATGTTTATACATTTACAATGTTATGGAATCTTTAACTTGAAACATGAAACTTGTACTTGAACTTTCATTGGAACATTCATTTGGAACTTTCACTTGAACTTTCATTTGGAGACATAAAAACTATACCGAACTTAGATGGTAATAGTTATTCATGCGTAGCGCTACTAAACTCCGGTCCGATCTTATAACATACATGTGGACCCATCATATATTCCATAAACATATAACATAAAACATGTATACACTTACTTTGCTTGAATCAATGAAAAACAGTAATTTGCTAAACTGTTTCTTTGATTTCACTATTTCTTGAATCGTGCTTATGTATAAACTGAGAGAGAAATGTATATTGTGGTGTGAAATAAATGATGGACCTTAGGTTCTATTTATAGGGTTACCAGGAGACCAAGTTGAAACCAACTGAAACTCTTTAAAAGATAAACCTTATCTTGAATTCTTATCTTTAAAAACAACCATATCTTAAGAGATAGGATTTGTTGAGGATAACTCAACCACATCTATCTTAAAGGTTCATCCAATAATTTAAACGATATACACTACCAATTATCCCACTTTAAATTAATTAGATAAAAGATATGCAAAATTATATCTAATTATCTAATTAAAATACAATCTGCAACATGTGGACAAAAGGTAAATTACGCTTTGGTCCCAAAGTATTGGTTTACTTCCAAATTGGTCCTTAATTTTTCAGATAAAACATAATATTTATATATTCAAATTTAACGGCTAGTACGTTTATTCTAGATATTATAATCTACCCACCTAAAACAATTTTCGTCCTCGAAAATTTACCTCAGCTGTCGTCGGCAAACAGTTGGGGATATTTAGATCGCATTTCATCCTCACGTTCCCAAGTTGCCTCCTTTACTGAATGGTATTGCCATAATACTTTAACCAACGGTATCTCCTTATTGCGAAGCTTCTGCACCTTCTGAGCTATAACACATATCGGTGATTCTTCATAACTCAGATCTTGCTGAATTTCCAAAGGTTGAAGTTTCACTACATGGGTTGGGTCAGTAATATACTTTCTGAGCATCGATACATGAAAGACATCATGTACTGCTGAAAGTTCTGGTGGCAAAGATAAATGGTAAGCGACATTCCTAACTCGTTTTAAAATTT